>CM042561.1:19159445-19459445 GCA_023630585.1 Cranoglanis bouderius
GTGTGTGTGTGTGTTTTCACTATATATCCAAAAACAGCTGATAAAAGCAGGTGGAGGCATTGGGTTTAAGTCCCACAGCATCACTGTGCCACACTGGTATGCAGAGTAGATTCTGTCCTCTACAGGGCTAATCACAGACCAGCACTCCAAAGAGCTGCAACCAATATCTGCTGCTATCATGGGGAAGACTGGGACACAGCATTCAGTGAGAGCGAGTTAATCATGAATTAGTTTGGAACTTTCTGGCAAGCTTTCTATTGTCGATCTCATGTGAATGAATAAGCAAGTTTCAAAGCTTCAATGCCTTTCCCCATTGATTATAATGTCTGTATGGTTTTTCTGGGAACATTTTCTTTTAATATTGCTTACTAAAGGACAAAAACACACGAAATGCACATACAAGTTTTACAATATTTTAATTTTTTTTTTTTTTTGGGCCAGAAGAGGTATGGTCCCCTCTGAAAGTACTGAAATAACAAGGCCAATTCTTTTGAATACATTTGGGTTTGAGATCCAAAGATGAATGAGATGATAGAATTTCATTTCCTTTTATTTCCTGATGATTACATCTAGAACTGTTGCATTTTTCTTTTGTGTTGCTTTTCCAGGATTGTACTGCAAACTACTTTCAGTTGTTTTGGGGGGTTTCTCCTTTGTCTCCTCTTCAGGAGGTGAAACTCATGCTCAACTGGGTTATCGTCTGGTGATTGGCTTTGCCAGTCTAAAACCTTCCACGTTTTCCTCTGATGAAGTCCTTTGTTGTGTTGGCAGCACTTTTTGTGTCATTGTCTTGCTGCATGATCAAGTTCCTCAGAATTAGAGGAATAAGATTGGATGCATTTCTCTGTAAATTGGCAGACAATGTTTCTGAACACCTCTGAATTCATTCTGCTGCTACCGTCATGAGTTACATCATCAATAAAGATTATGTGAGCCCATTCCAGAAGCAGCCACGCAAGCTCAAGCCATGCCACTACCTCCACCATGCTTGACTGATGAGCTTCTATGTTTTGGATCATGAGCAGATCCATGCATTCTCCACATGTTGGCCTTTCCATCACTTTGGTAGAGATTAATCTTGGTTCCAGAACATTTGTGGCTCATCTCTGTATTTCTTTGTGAAGTCCAATCTGGCTTTCTCATTTTTACTGCTGATGAGTGGCTTACATCTTGTGGTATGGCCTCTATATTTCTGCACTTGGAATCTTCGAATGGTGGATTGTGATACCCTCACCCCTGCCTGTGAATGTTGTCGGTGATGTCACTAACTGTTGTTTTTGGGTTTTTCTTCACAGCTCTCAGTGTTTCGGTCATCAACTGCTGTTGTTTTTCAACCAAATAAAAATCTGTGGGGTGACCTGAAGCGGGCTGTGTACAGGAGATGCCTTTACAATTTGACAGATCTAGAATATTTTTGTAACATAGTGTTGGAAAATATTGCCAAGTCAAGATGTGCCATGCTGATAGACCCTCACCCAAAAAGACTGAGTGATGTAATAAAATCAAAAGGTTCTTCAACATAGTATTCGTTTAGGGGTGTGCACACTTATGCAACCAGTTTATTGAAACTTTTTTATTTTTCCTATTTTTCCCTAAAATGTTTGATTGTTTTTCACTTAATTTTAATATGCTGTAATTTCACATTGAGGGTGGGAAAAGTTCTGACATGATTTATCTTGATTTTTTTTTTACATCAAAAAAGCTGCCATTTTAACATGGGGGTGTAGACTTTTTATGTCCACTGTACAGTGCTCTCCTGTGTACAGTGTGTAGTCTGTGTGAGCTACATTAAAGCATATTTCTTGTACAGCAATATGGTTTTATTTTGAAGCTCAGTAAGGCAGCATTTTGGTCGGGTTAAACCCGAATAGTTTAATAGAGCAGGGATGCCAGGTTCCACATATAATGGCTGTGTATTGCAATTAATGCAAATCAGACATGCACACCACTGTTAGCTTGTTCCTCCAAAAATAGCAAGAAAAAATCTATTTTTTACTATGCATCTATGCATCCTTGCACTTGTGTAACTTTTTCAATCTTGCAGGCTCCATGGATGTGTGTATGTCTTCTAGATATTTTGTCAGATTCTCAGCATGTAGGTTAAATGAGGAGGCATATTTATTTATTATTTATTTATTTATTTTCATACCACACTGTGTTCAGTGGAGTGTTTGACTACACAGTGCAACAGGTGGGCTGTTTTTTTAGGGCAAAATTGTAAAGGTACAATGTGAAGGACAATAAGGCTCCTTGACAAGCACCTTATCCTATGATTCTGTGCTAATCAGTCTCCAAGTGTCTCATTTTTTTCTTTTTAAAAAAATCAGCACATTAGCTTCTAAATAAGAGCAGCCCTGTTTCCATGCTACTGGTCCATGCCAAACACAAGGCACTCAGTGTCTTAATGAAGAGGTCAGGCAGGTCTTTATCTACACCTGTGATTAACATCAGAATCTGGTCTGTGTAAAATATCCTGTAAGGTATATATGGTGTGTTTATAGTGTTGGGCTTTACTGCTGTGTGGGGAAACTTGAATAGCCTTGAAGAGACGGTTACCATTTGTGTAATTAATGGGGGCAAATAAAGAATTAAATCTTTCCCATTTCATTGCTGATGACCTCAGAGGGTTACAATACTATAGTCAACTGAGTGACTGAGTTTATTTGTGTCTGATTGTTTTTAGAGTCAGTCAGTTTATAGTTGGAATTGAGAAAAACTCCCATTCTTAAGTATTTGTCTCATAAAATGTTTTGAAATCTCTCATGGCCATTTCATATTTTGCAGGCCTCACACTGAAAGCTTTAATCATAGTACTATTTACAATTGTGATATAAACACTGATTATAGCTTACGTGATGACTGCAAATCAAGACAACACTGTAAATCAAGATTCAGGCTGAATATTGGGCATAAGGAGTTTGATGAGTGCAGTGGTAGTTTAATCATTATTCAGGTTTTTTTTTTTTTTCACCTGTTCAGTTAACTGAACAGGTGAAGAACAGACACAAAGAGAAATAGACAGACAGGGCAACATATAGGCACATAGGTTGGTGAACAAAGGGAACATTAAACATGAAATATGGCACAGAAGAAATGCTGAATGTTCACGTAGTACTAATGAACTACAGTGGGCATAGAAAAGAATCACTCCCCTTTAAAATAATCACATTTCATTGCTTTTCAGCCTGAAATGAACAGATTTTCAATAGGGTTTAAGTCCTAGGCCATGTAAAGACATTCACCTTTTTCTCCTTCAACCACTGTGTGGTCAGTTTTGCTGTGTGCTTTGGGTCATTGGTATGTTGGAAGGTAAACCTTCTACCCATTGACAACTTTCTGGCAGAGGGCAGCAGATTCAAGAATTTGACGGTATTTTGCTCCATCCATTTTCCTTCTATCCTGACAAGTGCTCCAGTCCCTGCTGCAGAGAAACACCTCCATAACAGGATATTACCACCTCCATGCTTTACTGTAGGAATGGTGTTATTTGGATGGTGAGCTGTATTGGATTTCCGCCAGACATATGGTTTGGTGTTGAGGCCAAATAATTCAATGTTAGTCTCATCTGACCATAACACCTTTTTCCATGTGGCCTCAGAATCTTCAAGGCGCGTTTTGGCAAAGCTCAGTCGTGGGTGGGTTTTTTTTGCAACCCTCCCATACAAGCCACATTTGTGGAGAATTTGTGATATTGTTGTCACATGCACACAATGACCACTCTTTGTCATAAATTCCTGCAACTACTTCAGAGTTGCTGTAGGCCTCTTGGTAGCCTCTCTGACCAGTTTCCTCCTGGCTCTTTCATCCAGTTTGGAGTGACATCCTGATCCAGGAAGGGTCTGTGTTGTACCAAATACCTTCCACTTCTTAATAATAATACTTCACTGTGCTTCTAGGCATTGATAAAGCCTTTGAAATTTTTTTGTATGCATCTCCTGACTTGTGCCTCTCCACAACTTTATCCCAGAGATCTTTTGACAGTGCCTTGCCACCCATAGTTGATTGTTTGCTTCAGTTGCACTAAAAATGCTCCAGGAAAGCTCTTTTCATGCTGAGCTAATCATAATGACCACAGCTGATCACAGTTGAAAGTCAAATGGCTTTGTGTGCCATTGAGAAGGTGATTAGCTACACCTGATTGAGTTTACAAGTCATTTTTAGAAGTGGGGTGATCCTTTTTCCAACTCTGATTCTGGTTTTTTTTGTTTGTTTTGTTTTAATTTTCTGACATGTTGGTGTTATATCTTTCACTTGGATGTTATAAGTTGCACTGAGTAAATACAGCTGGATAAAACAAAAACTGTCAGTTTTCATTTCAGGCTGAAAAGCAACAAAATGTGATTATTTTAAAGGGGGTGATGCTTTTCTATACCCACTGTAAGTATTCATTTCTTTATACTATAAGTGAGAATATTAGAAAAATTTGAAAGAAAAAAATAAGAATTAAATGAAATTCACAATAGAGAAAATGTTTTAGTAAAAAAAATAACACTTTTGTAAAAGGAGAGTGTACTGGAGTGTCTAATTAAAGCAGCTGAGCTGAACATTGTTAACAATGCTTCCTGGCTAATTAAGTGAAAATGAACAGTGTTCCTCCTTAAGGCTGGTGTGGATGATAGAATAGTGACATCATGTCTGTATCACTGTCATTTGGTGCAGTTGGGCTAGTTGAGCAAGTGCTACAGACCAAATTATTTTTTTCCTTCCACATAAAAACAAAGCAGTTGATTCAGTTTATAAAGCTACTTGCTCTGCAATTTTGTGTTCTTTTATATTGCTTTATATTCACATCTTTGGTAAAACACAATTAGGCTGTAACGTATGCAAGGCTCTCAAATCGATATGTTTGCATTTCAATTGATACATCCAACAGACTGCATAATAAAGTAGCCTATTCTTCATAAAATACACGTTATATTATTTAAACTTAATCAAGCCCACACTGTCTCCTCTCAAAAAGCAATATATTCTGTATCTCGAATCAAAAAAGGCTACAGGGATGGGTTTTTTTAAAGTGCTTCTCATAATCATGCTGTTTTTCACAAGACACACTAGCTTACTAGCTCCTAGGTTAAGTAGCAAGCAGGAGCTGGAAGATTCCCCCAAATCTTTAATGTCTGATGTATGGGAGCACTTCATCGTCCTGGTAAGTTATGATGCTGATGGCCTGCAAATGGTGCACTGAAACATTACAGTGTGTCGAATCTCCCAAATATGTTAGGCATGTTACAGGCAATGGTTATATTTGCTATATCGAAAATGTACAGTCAGGTCCATAAGTTTTTGGCCAGTGACACAATTTTGGTAATTTTGCCTCTGTACACCACCACAATGGATTTGAAATGAAGCAATCAAGACATGAGGGGTTTAACAAAAATATTGCACTAACCGTTTAGGAATTACAGCCATTTTTTCAGAGTCCCTCCATTTTCACAGGCTCAAAAGTAATTAACAAACTAACAATCATAAATATTAGGATTATTTTCAACATGGAAAGAATTCTGCGATCGTCCACTTTAGTTGTCTTCCATGGTCTTCCAGGCCTTTTGGTGTTGCTGAGCTCGGCAGTACATTCCTTCTTTTTAAGAATGTACCAAACTGTTGATTTGGCCACTCCTAAAGTTTCTGCTATGTCTCTAATAGATCTGTTTTGTTTTATCAGCCTAATGATGGCCTCTTTCACTTGCATTGACCCCTCTTTCACTTGCATTGACCCCTCTTTGGACCGCATATTGAAAGTTCCCATGAAATGCAAATTCAACGCTTTGAATCACCTCCAGACGTTTTATCTTGTTAATTTGTTAATTTAAAAGTAAACAGGCCACACCTGGCAATGAAACTGCTAATCAGTCAATTGTCTAATTACTGTTGAGCCTGTGAAATGGAAGGAAACTGAATCACATCTTGATTGCTTCATTTCAAATCCATTTTGGTGGTGTACAGAGGCAAAATCACAAAAATTGTGTCACTGTCCAAATACTTATGGACCTGACTGTATCTTATAGAGGCACCACCGTATCAATATTGTATTGAATTTGAATTTTGTATATTGTTAAACCCCTAAAGACAACTACTGGATACAGCAAACCTCTGTTTTGGCTTCATAACGATCATACATTTTACGTTCTGATGTCACACAGAGAGCATAATATAAAATATTAATACGTACAATTGTGTAATGGGACAAAAACATCTGATTCTGTGCTAATACACTGCCAGGGTTGGGCTGGGAGATCCTGGTTTGTTTGTGCACTACTCTAGATCTTTTATCTGCAATGAAGGAGCAGCCAATTGTCCAATTACTTTTGGTCCCCAAAGTGCTATAATTCTTATACCATTCACCGGCTTTGGATGTAAATTCCCTCAAATTAATTATTTAGTTTGATTGTTAGAGAACTAATCGTTCTGTTATTATAATAATAATTATTATTATTAATATTATTATTATTATACAAAAATTGTTATCCGATTTTATTAATTATTTTGTGTTATTATGAAGCAACACATTTAATTTGATTTTTATTATTATTATTCTACCTGAAATTCTGCACATTTGTTTAATGTCTCTTTAAACAGTCAAACAAATCCAGCTCAATCTACACATTTATGGAATCATTGATCAGCAAGCGCTTCTGACACTAACCATGTAATTAGCTATGCGATTTGGTGAATATTTTCAGAGATTTGAGCATCTGATACTAGCACTTGCACCGTCTCTTATATGCACACCTCTTAAAGGAGCCTTTTTTTCTCTCATTTTTGAATAATATAATATATAATATTATATAATATAATAAATATTATATAATAATTGATGAATAATAAATCAAACAATTCCAGCTGAAACTACACATATTAGGCATGAAATTGATTGATGGGATCTCCTGACACTAATCATGTAATTAACTATGTGATTTAGTAAACATTTTGCAAGTATTAATTGGTCGTTTGTTCCAATAAACACCCCCACACCCCCCTTCATAGTGGTGTGTGTCTTTTTTTACTAACTGACGTAGGCAACAACAATGTCTTTTGATTTGTTAAATATAAATATAAAATATGGATGGTGTAGTAAAGCAGTGGGAATATGAGTATAGCAGGGTAACAGTATATTAGGAACATGAGCTGCAAGCAAACAAAGCTGCAAGCAGTTGCATAAACAATATACAAGCCATAACTATAGGCAAAGATATTCAAGAATGATTTGTAATTTCACGCATTTGCCAGTCTGTTATGGGAAAATGGTTTTGAATATCAGAGTTTCTTTGATAACTTTTGTTTTGACAGGTATCAAGATGATGTGAGCTAAATTTGGTGAAGCTTGGACAAAATTTGGAAGAGGAGTAGCAAAAATGGCACTTAGATGGAAGCATTTTCGGCATGTTATTGTAACTTTTGACCAGTAAGTGGCACTGTCACGAAATTTGTTGCATTGCCTCAGGGAATTTTGCCTACCAAGATTTGTGTCAGTGTGCAAGGTGTAGGACCTCAGTACAAGCAGCATCATAAGAAATAAAATAATGGACCCTCTCAGCCTCTCAGCAAAAGAAACTCTGGACCAAAATGTTATTAACTAACTTCACTCATAGACACTGAGGAGCCACTTAAATCCAGCTTGTTGCATCTGCCTTATCTCAAGCAATTCTGCAACAATAGGGCGAGTGTTAAAGACATCCCTGACCCAGGGCTGAACCCTCTTGAGCACAGAAACTGCTCTCAAATATGGTGATTTAGGCCTTTGGGCCAGACCAGATTGATTACTCAGCAGAGATGTCCAAAGATCCTCACCATTAAGGCCAATAAATTCTGGAAGAAAGAGGGGGGGACCTCCCCCTTGAACTGAGACCTTTTCCTCCCTCAGGAAGAGTCTATACAAAGCCACACATTCTTGAATTCTTGAACACAGGTTCACACATTCCGCAATCAGAGCCTACCAGAAGCAATACCTGTGGAAATACATCTTTAAAAAACCGCAATCACCTATTTTCTGCCATGTTTTCTTCTATTTTCTTGCATAACCATTAAGTTGCCACTAATTGTTCCATTTATTTAGCATGTATGAGTATAGTAGCACTAGGAGGATCATTGTGTTTTAATATTAGTAATGTATTTAATAATAGTCAATATATGTCGTGTGTGGTATGTGTGTGTTCGTTGAATGATTTCCTGAAGGATAAGAGTAAGGAAATTTGGGTAGAATGTCATTGTATGTACATGTAATATTTCGGGACAAAGTTTAATCCACACATCGAAAAGTGTGGAACCACACATCTGCAGAGACAATGGGCTGATTAGCATAATAGGTGGAGTATCTGGCTAACACCCCGCCCTATGACAATGTTTGATTGGAGGAAGCATTCTGGGCTGGACTAGCCAAGAAAAGTGTTAAAATCCTAAGAACACAAGAGGAATTCTCTCTTGCTCTCTTACACTCTCCTTCTTGGAACGCCTCGCTCTTACTGCTCAGACCTCTCAGCTCATCAGAAGGATGGAGTCGGCAGAGGGTCTCCAGAGCCATCAGAGAATTCTCCCCAATCGACATCGGGGAGATCAGATCACGTTACATCGGCCTGGAGACCCAGCCTAGAGCCACCGCCAGCTCTTCAAACCTCCCACCTTCATTCCTCTCAGCATTCCGACTGGTCTTCCGAGACGCACTCAAACGCCGACCAGACCACTGACGACACCACGATGTAACGAGGAAATCCCTTCAACAACTATTCAAACACAAGCGCAACACCCCAGAATCTAGCTAATCTGCTGCCTATAATAAGTTTAAAAATCAGTTTAAGTTTAAATTTAAATAAATTTATAAGTTGATGGTTCGTTTAGATCATGTTCAATAGCCTACAGACTCAGAACTTCATTCACTCTGCTGAAAGCCATTTTCACCCCGTTTATGTGTGTGTTTATGTGTTGGATTAGTTTCTGTGTTGTAGAATAGTTCAATAAAGTCTGGTCTGTTCTTAAATATACGTGTTCTTATTGCTTACAAGTGTCTATTGCTTTGAATTGCGATTCTGCTACATGCTCTTAAAATAATATTTCACTATGTTTAGGATATTATTGCCGGTGGCCGCGGAGGTAATATCTAATGCATAATTAATGAATACACTAAGTTCAACTTATCGCTGGAGGAATAGTTGATCAGTAATACTAAATTAGCCAAATTTCCCCTTACGAGCTGATCTGCTAATCTCTCCTACATATTTTGAGGAGAATACAGGCAGCTCAATCTAAACAGCTAATTTTACTTACATAAAATGGTGGAGAATGCATAAACTTAACCCAAACAGTAACTAATTTAAACCAACTAATTTTCCCTACAAAGGTCATTGCTGAGATACAGCCTCACTTCCTGTTTGGCGGCTTCACCGTCAGATTTTTTTTGCACATTAAGGGCAAACTGTTTGGAACATCAGCATTCTTTTGATAACTTTTGTCCAGGTTGTATGATTATTTGGTGTTGATTATTTGTAGGAGAAGTAGCGAAAAAACAGTTATTGGCAAAATCCAAGATGATGCGTAGATCCTGATATGATGATACTCACATCCTGTTTGTTGATTTGCCAGCGTGTTACAGGAGAACGGTTTTGAATATCAAAATTCCTTTAATAAGTTTTGTTTAGACAGGTCTCAAGGCCAAATTTGGTGAAGATTGGACAAAATTTGAAGAAGTGGTAAAAGTGACAGATCTAAGCATTTTTAGCATGTTATTTTAACTTTTGGCCAGTGGCACCGTCGTAAAATTTGATGCATAGCCTCAGGTCATGACCTTGGATTGTCCTGAAGCTGCCTACCAAGTTTTGTGTTTGAACAAAATTTTGAGGAGTAGTGAAAAAACAGTTGAACTCATATCAACTCACAGAATACTGGGGTGTCTGGCAAGCAAAGATAGTAGAGAAACAAGTGGGTAAAGTGAAAAAACTACACTCAGGCCAGATGAAATGCAGGGGAGAGGACTGCACGTACATGAATACCATGCTGGAAGAAGCACAAGATCAATGGCCTATTCCAGTGATGCAACTGTTAATGTGCCCATCAAGGAGAATAAATGGTGGGTCAGGGCTGCCATGGTACTTTAATGATGCCAACTCATCTCAAAAAGTGGTGAAACAAAATGACCTGACAACATAGAGGGGGTAAGCAAGTGGGTACAAAGTTAGCAAGACAAAGCAAGTGTCATGGTCCGGGTCAAGCTCCATGTATCTCCACTGTTTCCAGTGCTTTCTCTCTCTCTCTGTTTGTGTGTGTGTGTGTGTGTGTGTGTGTGTGTGTGTTCCTGGGCATGGCACTCCATGACTGAATCAGCAGTCTCACTTGCTCCTCATCAACTCACCTCATCAGCAGTGTATAAATACCCCAGTTCCTCAGTCACTCTTCACCAGATTGTTCTAGCCTTCAGTGCGGTAACTTCCGGCTCTACTCGCGTTTTGTTTCTCGGCAGTATTCTGTGTTGTTTTCCCCAGTGCATTACCCTGTGCTCATCACATTTGTCTCTTCATGTTCCCAGGTTCACCTCTCGAGTTTCCTGCCGTCCTCTCCCGGTTCACTTCCTGCCACGCCACGCCACGCCCCGCCTTGCCTTCCCCAGTTCGGCACTCAGCTTCCCCGTGGCGCACTTACTAAGCGCCTAACACTCACACTCAAAAACAGAGTTTGAATCCCGACCTTGACCACACTACGCTCCCTCCATACACTTACACAAGCTCCATCAATCCATAAATAAAACCTGTTTTCCTCTATCCTCGAGTCTGTGTTCTGCATTTGGGTCCTCTTAGTCTTAGTGCCATAACAGCAAGGGCGTTTGCAACCGAAATAGAGTCTGTGCCTGGGAAACCATTTCTTTTGCAGATGCCATGCCATCTTTTTTTTTATTTAATTCTACAAGCAGGCAAACTACTCTCTTTTTGATCTATAGCAGCCCTGAAGCATTTCAAATTAGGTTAAGTAGGAAACAGAAAGCATTTTCTGCAAGAAGTCTTGTGCATGTGGTCTGGAAAGGAATGAGTATATGTGAGTCAGAGAGAAAATGCAATCCCTCATTCCGATGATAGAAAAGAACAAAATAGCACAACGAAGCAATTCAGTAGAATCAAATCCTACATTTTAAAGTGAAGATTGACTGTTGATTAAATCAAGTTTCACCAGTTTCATATATCTGATAAAAAGGTTTCAATTTTGCAGAATTAGCCAATATCCCTGAGCAACTGCATTAGCAGTAACTTTTCCAGAAAGAAATTGGCTAATATGACCGCACAACAAAGAAATGGCTATTCATAGTCTTAAAGTGCTTATATACCTCATTTTCTGTGTATTTTATTACACTGAAAGGACTGAGTAAACCTTTATTTTTTTTAAATTAATAATATTTTCTGGTTGGCTGAAAGTGTTACAAGGCCAAGGAAAGGTGGTGAGGAAAGCAGTGGTATTAAGAGGAATCACGTGAAAGTGCAGCAGATTTGTTGCTCACTAAGTCTGTTGGTGCATCTAGGAGCACTTGTATGGTAAAACTGAAAAAGTTAAAACTTTTGAGTATGCATGTACCTCAGACTAGTGAATATCAGTGCTAAATGTCTTTGAAAGGATCTGAAATACTGATGCAGACATCACACTGTGTGTTTGTGTGTGTGTATGTGTGTGTGTGAGGGAGAGAGATGAGGTGCAGTTGTACCTGACTCTGGAAAGAGGTAATCTTCCCCTCCAGCTCTTTGATTTTCTCCTCCTGTTTCTGCAGCTCAGCTTGTGCCTCCTGTCGTGCACTGAATTCCTCGTCAAACTAGAAAAAGTCACAAGCAAACACACACACACATGTACTTCTGTGGACAACATGTTCTTATAAGCACACTTTCTCTCTCTCACACACCTATATCTTTCACCAATTATTTCAAAATGGCCAAATCGCAAATGATTATGAAGTTCACCACATACAGATAGGTGTCAAATTAAATGACAAACCAACATTAAGTATCTTATTAAGGTGTCGGCCACACAAGACCATCACAACTTTAATGCACCTTGGCATTGATTCAGTAAATCTCTGGAACTGTACTGGAGGGAGGAACATTTTAGTCTCCAAATTACCTCAACTGGTGTTTTGATTATGGTGGTGAAGAGCACTGAATAACACACTGGCCCAAAATCTCCCATAGCTGTTCAACTTAGTTGCGATCAACTGGGTTGGTAATGACAGTGGGTTGCCGGCTTAATGCAATTATTGCAAGCAAGGGATATGCAACCAAATATGAAGTATTATTTACTTTAAAACTATCTGTTCAAATACTTTTGCATACCTGAAAAGTGGGTGGTATGTCACCAAAGGTGCCATATTCTAAGTTGTTTAACACATCTAGATGTAAATATCAGGAAATTAAAGCTGAAAATCTGATCTCTCGTCTCATATTCATCTTTCATCTCAAACCCAAATGTCTTCAGTGTATAGCAAAAACAAAAGAATTGGATTTTTGGCCTTCCAAAACTTTCAGAGGGGGTAAATCTTTTTCCTCCTGTTGTCTCCCCAGTGTTTCTACTTTCACTGTTTATTCTGAAGCCTTTTCTGCTGGGAAATAAATTGGGGGTAAGCTAAATTCTAAAAAAAAAAAAAAATAATAAAGAAAATAAAAAAAAAATTTAAAGAAAATTTAAATATAAAAATTTAAAAAGAGTTATCAATGCGCTCCCAGTATAACACAAGCAAGCATACAGAATGGATCATCAACATTAATTCTGCACACATTAATTCATATCATGTAGCTGAGTTGACAGCTATTGATTAGCTACTAATCAGGCCAAAGCTGTTTTCCTGCCAAAATGTTCATGTTAGGAGTACAGCAGCATACCAATGACCCAAGCACAAAGTGATGAAAAGCTTTACCTTTTTGGAGAATTCAGCTGCTCTCTGTTCACTCTCCTCCAATTTGGCCTTATCTACACACTGATCTGAAAGTCACACACACACAGAGGACAGATTAAGGCATCATTATTAAGGGCCATTGTTTTTGTTTGTACTGTTTGTTTTGTTTGTATTGAAGAATTATTATTATTATTATTATTATTATTATTATTATTATTATTATTATTGGTCAAGCACCAAAGTCCATCAAGCTGTGGATCGACATGAAACTTGAGAATACTTATTGAGATGGCACCCCCAAGGGTCCCAAAATTTTTCATGTCATTTGAGCACTAGGGGGCATTAAACCATGAAATCCTATGTTTTTGCTATTTACTCCGGAATAAATTCATAATTCTGGTGATGCTGAGTCATGGCAGTGCAAAAATATTACATCCACCATTTCCAAATTTCCACCATTATGCAAAGCATGATGTTTGGCTATATCTCAGAAATGCTTTGACATTTTCACACCAAACTTGGTAGACAAGAGTAATGATGTCTTAGACCCTACTAAGTTGTCTCATTTGATGGCTAGTTGGCACTATAATAAGGAAAAATGTGTTTTTCTATTACTTTTGAAGTGTTTGGTTTAGCATCATGATTGTTATTTTCACTGATTCCTTGGAAAAGTCAGTTGATGTAAAAATTTCATGGCCACCACTGTATTTTATAAACAATTTGAAATTTCTTGAAAACCCTTTAAATTTTTTCACAGCCTTCAGTTTTTCAGTCCTCTCTACTTTTGGCTCAGATCATCTTCAGACCAAGAACAATCAGATGGATTCTTGATATGCAAAACCATTCCACCATAACATGCAAACAAATTTGACAGTAAAGTTGTAAAACAGGACATGAGATCATATTTTGAAAATGCACATATGAATTCACAAATTCATTTAAAAATTTACATCTACTCATCAAAATGAATCCAACAGTATAACATACATACTTGTAGATCCATGGTAAGGTGAAAATAGCAATGTTGAGGCCTAACATGTGTACAGCATACAAAGCCTTTCCTGCTAGAATGTATATTAAAATAATAATAATAATAATAATAATAATAATAAGAAGAAGAAGAAGAAGAAGAAGAATTATATAAATAAAAACTAAGCACATTGAGCTCTGAAACCTGATATTTCAACACGTCTTGCCTCATTTGGTCTGTAGAAGAAACTGTGTATTTTAATTATTGTTATGAATTTCTATTTTTTTTTTATATAACTAGTGTATTTTTACTAATATAAAGTGTGTTGAAACCTTTGTAGGCATAAAAAAAATGAATCGTGTGTATCTCATAACTCTTTAACTGATTGACCTAAAATCATAATGGCTTTGCCATGTGATTCCTTGGAGACTGCCACTTTGATGCCACGTATTAGTTTTGATATCAGCAATGTAATATGGCAGGCAGTGACAGTGAAATAGCCATAAAAAATGAGGTCATATCTCTGCAGTGCTACATTTTATCGATACAAAATTTGAAAACTATGTTGAGGACCATGTCCTAAGGTAGGACACACCATCTAGACATTTTTACATCCTGTTTATTTAACAACAACCTCAGGTTTAAGACAATACATTAGGCACAGAAAAAAATTAACATGGAAAAGGACCATCTCTCGTGTTTTTCCTGAAACAGACACACATGGTCACTCACTTTATAGAACATGCTCTGAATATTTTTCTTGATATGTGGATTTTTTTTTCTTGATTTGTCTTAATACTCCCACTCTTTAACCCCTCTCAACAATGTTCCTCTTTTTATTTATAATGGAAACACACACTCACATACTATGATAAAAATGACTCCACTTGGGTTGAAAAGCCCAGAGCTAAAATATGCAATGTCACTCATACATTCCTGGAGCTAGATACTCAATACAAAGTGCTGGATTGAGCAGGGACAGGAATAATCCAAGACAGACCAGTGCAGAGAACCAGCTGTTGCAGGAGAACCCATTTACCCAGGAGAGACTGCTGTTACAAGAAAGCCCACTACTGCAGGAGAACCCACTGATATAGCGCCCACATAAGAAACGTGTGAGATCAAAGTGGTTGAAAACCCACTAGAAAATTAGAACGCCTAATGGTACTGGTTCTACTTTTGATGCAGAAGCACTGACTGAAACACTGAGATTCAGATGATAGAGTGAAAATCTGTTGACATGTATTGACATTACAGATGATTTTACTGACGAACTGACAAAAAAATTTCAGCTATTATTATTTGCAACCTCAGAAGAAAGACATAATATTAACCCACTGAACAGATAAACAACTTCCTAGATACTACAAAAACAAACAAACAAACAAAGAAAAATATATAAACCAAAACTTTGGTTTTCCCAAATCAGTGGCTTTTCCGAGGATCATGCATCATGGTGATGAAAGAGGCAACATTAGAGGAGCTGGAGCAGCCCAAATGCTACAGGCTCAATTCATCAGTGCCCTTAACCAAAAGCTACAAATCCATAATCTAAAATGGAAACATGAAGTTATGGACAGAATAAATGATATTGCTGGTGACGTGACTGTTTTCAGCATACAGGGTACAATTAACTGTTTAATACAAAATAGGGAAGCTGGAAAAATGGGTAAGACACTACATCGCCACCTGGGCACCTGAACATCACACCCATATGTGGGCCTTCCCCAAACAGTTTGCTAAAGATCATGTGGACATGCCAGAAGGCTATTGGAAAAATATTTTGTGGACAGATGAGCCCAAAATAGAACTTTTTGGATTAAATGAGAAGCGTTATGTTTGGAGAAAGAAAACCACTGCATTTATTATACATAAGAACCTATTATACATAAGAACCTTATCCCATCCAGCAAGACAACAACCCTAAGCACACAAGTGGTTCTACCAAAGAAGAAGCCTTTATTTGTCACATATACATTACAGTACAGAGAAATTCTTTTTTCGCATATCCCAGCTTGTTAGGAAGCACAGGGTCAACCATGATACAGCACCCCTGGAGCAAACAGGGTTAAGGGCCTTGCTCAAGGGCGAAACAGTGACAGCTTGGCAGTGCTGGGGTTTGAACCCCTGACCTTTGGAGCAGTAACCCAGAGCCTTAACTGTTGAACCACCACTGCCCTTGACTAGGTAAAGAAGAATAAAGTTAATGTTTTGGAATGGCCAAGTCAAAGTCCTGAACTTAATCCAATAGAAATGTTCTGGAAGGACCTGAAGTAAGAAGTTCATGTGAGGAAACCCACCAACATCCCAGAGTTGAAGCTGTTCCATACTGAGGAAGAGACTAAAATTTCTCTAAGTCATTGTGCAGGACTGATCAATAGTTACTGGAAACATTTAGCTGATACTGAAAGCAAAGTTTCACATACTTTTATATTGGATCATTTTCCTCAATAAATAAATGAAATAAATGTCTCATTTATTTAAGTGGGTTCTCTTTATCTACTTTTAGGACTTCTGCTGATGTTCTGCTGATGTTTTAGGTCATATTTGTGCAGAAATATATAAAATTCTAAAATGTTCACAAACTTTCAAGCACCAGTGTTTGTACAGTAAATATGTATAAGTGTATAGGTATATATGTATATACAGTGCCCTCCACTAATATTGGCACCCTTGGTAAATATGAGCAAAGAAGGCTGTGAAAAATTTTCTTTATTGTTTAACCGTTTGATCTTTTGTTAAAAAAAAATCACAAAAATACTCTGCTCTCATGGATATCAAACAACTGCAAACAAAACACAGGTTTATAAAAAAAAAATAGCTTTGTTAAATATAGGTGTGCAACAATTATTGGCACCCCTATGAATTCATATGAGAAAATATTCATACAGGAAATTGTTGAACCATGACTTCCTGTTTCACAGGGGTATAAATATGAGGTAATACATAGGCCAAATTCCCTTAGTCATTCATAACAATGGGTAAGACCAAGGAATATAGCTGTGATGTGCAGCAAAAGATTGTTGAGCTTCACAAAATGGGAAGTGGCTATAAGAGAACAGCACAAGCATTGAAAATGCCCATTTCCACCATCAGGGCAATAATTAAAAAGTTCCAGTCAACTGGAAATGGATCAAGCTAGGTTAAGAATCAACCTGGAATTGGACGTGTGTCTATATTGTCTCAACGCACTGTGAAGAGGATGACTCGAGTGGCCAAAATATCTCCAAGGATCTGAAGAATTGCAGAAGTCAGTTGTGTCTCAGGATCAGAAAGTCTCTAAAACTACAAGTCACCTACATCACCACAAGTTGTTTGGAAGGGTTTCAAGAAAAAAAAGCCTCTACTCTCATCCAAAAACAAACTCAAGCGTATTCAGTTTGCCAGACACTAATGGAACTTCAAATGGGATCGGGTTCTATGGTCAGATGAAACCAAAATAGAGCTTTTTGGCAATAAACACCAGAGGTGGTTTTGGCGCACACAGTGAAGTAGTCATATGGAAAAGTACCTCATGAACATGGTTAAACATGGTGATGGCTCTTTAATGTTTTGGAGCTGTTGTTCTGCCAGATGACCTGGACATTTTGTTAGGATACATGGCATCATGGACTCTATCAAATATCAACAGATATTAAATGAAAATCTGACTGCCTCTGCCAGAAAGCTTAAAATGGGCCATGGTTGGATCTTCCAGCAGGACAATGAAACCATGAAATGAAATGAAATCCAAAACCAACACAATCAAATCAACACAAAAATGGTTTACTGACCACAAAATCAAGGTCCTGCCATGGGCATCCCAGTCCCCTGACTTGAAACCCATAGAAAACCTGAGGGGAGAACTGAATAGGAGAGTCCACCAGTATGGACCCTGAAATTTGAAGGATCTGGGATCTGGAGAGATTCTGTATGGAGGAATGGTCTCGGATCCCATGCCATATATTCTCCAACCTCATCAGGCATTACAGGAGAAGACTCAGAGCTGTTGTCTTGGCAAAGGGAGGGGGCACAAAGTATTGAATAAAAGCGTGCCAATAATTGTTGCACACCTATATTTAACAAAAATATTTTGTTTTGTTTAATATATAAACCTGTGTTTTGTATGTAGTTGTTTGATATCCATGAGAGCTGAGTATTTTTGTGAATTTCTTTAACAAAATATCAAAAGGTTAAACAATAAATTAGTGGAGGGCACTGTATACATTTTTCTCCTTATTGGGTTAAAAAGGGAGGTTTAAATGTCTCTCTCTCTCTCTCTGTCGTCACATAATAAATAAATATTCTATAATTACTTATTACTTACATACCTTTGATATTCTGACCATTTATAGCATTGACCAGGTAATTTTGACCTGGCCCACCTACTGCCTCAAGATTAGTCTCTATACCATATTTTAAATTCCAAAAGGACATCCAGGAACAGCCTGAAAACTCATCAATAATTGGGTCCAACAGAAAATAACAAGTATAATGCTTTTAATGAATTTTATTCATTGGCAAATGTCAAACTTTTCTGAACTTAATATATATATATATATATATATATATATATATATATATATATATATATATATATATATATATATATATATATATATATATATATATATATATATATATATATATTTTTTTTTTTTTTTACAACTTGAACACTAGGGCAGCATGGTGGCACAGCAGGTAGCATTGCTGCCACACATCTCCAGAAACCCTGGTTCACTCCTGAGCTCAAATTAATGTCTGTATGGAGTATCACATGTTCTTCCTGTGTTGCATGGGTTTCTTCTGGGTTGTCCTGTGTCTTTCCACTGCCCAATAAACATGCATGTACAGTAGGCAGTTTGGCCATGTTAAATTGCTCCAGCTATGAATGAGTGTGTGAATGTGTGTGTGCCTGCTGCCACCCTGACCAGGATAAAGATGAAAATTACTGAAGATGAATGAACAAAGGAACCATGAACACTAACTTAAATCCCTCTCTACCCTACCAGCTAACATCATGCTTTGCAAATATGGCAGTAACTTAAAAATTTTGGAAGTCTGACCACTGCAAATGTATTTTCCACACCTGCTGCATGTTATGCTTGTTTTGCCATCTTTTTGTTGGCCAGAAATTGTATCTCCTCCTTTTCCACCACATTTGTCTCAAATACACCGTATCAGGTCCTGAAAATGCCTGTTTTCTCAAGGGAATGCTTTTGATCTCATGATATTGTCAAGGCCCCTCTTGACTGTCACTATGCCTTCCCATCCATGGTATATGCCCAGTCATAATTTTACTGTTTCACTTTTTCAAGATTCTCCCATTACTGGCCAATAGCTTATAGGAGTCTACTTAAAATATATGTTTCCAGTGCAAACGATTCAAGGACCTTTTTTTCACAGCAGCTGTTCATAGTTCTCTTATTTCCTCCATTTGAACCTGTAATTCTTTCAGAACAGAAGCTATGTACAACATGGGTAGTACTTGTAGGAAAACTGGTGGAAATTGTGGTTCATTGTAGGAAGAATCACCAAATTTCAGGCCAAAAAATATTTAGGGTGATTTCATGCCTTCATTAATTGTCAAAATAGGTCAAATTTGATTTGAAAAGTATGTAAGGGTTAAATATGTTATTGGATACTTGAGTGTAACACTAACTTTATAAAGCATCTTGTCGTCTTACTAACACTGAGATAAGCTGTTCACACACTGCATCCTTCCTTTAATATATTGTTTAATGTCTATGCATGTGTAGTTGAATGTATAATTGCTATGAAATTAGTAGGTAAATAAAGTACTACAGCATGAGCATCACTAGGCCCTTTTTAGGGGGGCTGAAGCCGTCCGCCCAGAAACTTCTGCCCAGACCCTCTAAAAATCTGTGATTAACTCTGTAATCTGTACACTAATTCGTGAACACTTCAGTCCACTTTAAAACTCATATGAAAATGGCGGCAGGCTTCGGCTCCGCCCCGTCTTTTAGTCTGCGTTGATTCAGCGCGTTCTTCAATCCGCAGTGGCGCCGAGCAGAGCGAACATCAGAAGCAGAGGACGGGGTATGTGCATTGATAGATTGATAGATCGTCATGACATCTACATCTGTGCAGTTTTTTGTCATAAATGCAGTTTACATAATGTTGCTGGAGCAATACAGGACAGTTTCCCATCCACAGTAATAGGTTTTTTCTGCATTCACCCCTCATCACACTATAACTGTTTTCTTCCAGCAAAAATAGAGCAATTAACACCCATGAACACATACTTTAGAAAACGATCATGATGCTATTTTCATTTGAAAATTTAATTTTTAATTTAAAACATATTATTGTGGATTGTGTCATTACATTAAGATGCAGTCATGCACAGAAATTATTAAAGACAAACGTCAGTGTCAGATAGCACTCACTCAATGATTCATTTAAACTGCATATCAGAGTGAATGACAGAGAGAGAAACATCATGTGGAGTTATTTTGTTTTGTATTATTAATATATATTTAAATATAATTTAAATATAATACAAGATTTGTTTATATTCTTAATGAATATTAATGAATATTAGCTGGTTAGTTAAAATGATTTGAAATGAAATAGAACATGCACAGCCTCTCACACATAATACCACTGTGTTCCCAAGATTGATTGCAGTCATTGCACCCTAATGTGTGGGTATAGTGGATTGAATAGTGGATTGCAATAAGGTTAGTATACAACCATATATATATATATATATATATATATATTTTTTTTTTTTTAATCATACCCTCATTGGGCGGTGAGCCCCCCTAAAATGAATTCGCCCCTGTGCTACAGTATTTCCTGTTTATGGAGTTTTCAATTTTTCCAGCTACAGTGGGGGAAAAAAGTATTTGATCCCCTGCTGATTTTGTACGTTTGCCCACTGACAAAGAAATGATCAGTCTATAATTTTAATGGTAGGTGTATTTTAACAGTGAGAGACAGAATAACAACAAAAAAATCCAGAAAAACACATTTCAAAAAAGTTATAAATTGATTTGCATTTTAATGAGTGAAATAAGTATTTGATCCCCTATCAGTCAGCAAGATTTCTGGCTCCCAGGTGTCTTTTACACAGGTAATGAGACTCTCTTAAAGGGAGTGCTCCTAATCTCAGTTTGTTACCTGTAAAAAGACACCTGTCCACAGAAGCAATCAATCAATCAGATTCTAAACTCTCCATCATGGCCAAGACCAAAGAGCTGTCCAAGGATGTCAGGGACAAGATTGTAGACCTACACAAGGCTGGAATGGGCTACAAGACCATCACCAAGCAGCTTGGTGGGAAGGTGACAACAGTTGGTGCGATTATTCGCAAATGGAAGAAACTGTCAGTCTCCCTCGGTCTGGGGCTCCATGCAAGATCTCACCTCGTGGAGTTTCAATGATCATGAGAACAGTGAGGAATCAGCCCAGAACTACACGGGAGGATCTTGTTAATGATCTCAAGGCAGCTGGGACCATAGTCACCAAGAAAACAATTGGTAACACACTACGCCGTGAAGGACTGAAATCCTGCAGCGCCCGCAAGGTCCCCCTGCTCAAGAAAGCACATGTACAGGCCAGTCTGAAGTTTGCCTGAATGATTCAGAGGAGAACTGGGTGAAAGTGTTGTGGTCAGGTGTGGTCAGATCTCTTTGGCATCAACTCAACTCGCCGTGTTTGGAGGAGGATGAATGCTGCCTATGACCCCAAGAACACCATCCCCACTGTCAAACATGGAGGTGGGAACATTATGCTTTGGGGGTGTTTTTCTGCTAAGGGGACAGGACAACTGCACTGAATCAAAGGGACGATGGACGGGGCCATGTACCGTCAAATCTTGGGTGAGAACCTCCTTCCCTCAGCCAGGGCATTGAAAATGACCTTAATGACTTGGAGAGGATCTGCAAAGAGGAGTGGGACAAAATCCCTCCTGAGATGTGTGCAAACCTGGTGGCCAACTACAAGACACCTCTGACCTCCGTGATTGCCAACAAGGGTTTTGCCACCAAGTACTAAGTCGAAGGGGTCAAATACTTATTTCCCTCATTAAAATGCAAATCAATTTATAACTTTTTTGAAATGCATTTTTCTGGATTTTTTTGTTGTTATTCTGTCTCTCACTGTTAAAATACACCTACCATTAAAATTATAGACTGATCATTTCTTTGTCAGTGGGCAAACGTACAAAATCAGCAGGGGATCAAATACTTTTTTCCCTCACTGTAGAATTTGCCTGGGGAGAGTAGATGCATAACATACTTGTAACTTACCAATGAGTTGGGTGAAGTCTACATCTAGTCTCTCTCTGTAACCAAAGTCAGGGTCCATTCCACTCCGGTGAAGAACAACCTGAGCCACACACTCTTCAATCACCTTGTAGTATTGAGGTCTGAGAGAGACACACATTTACACATTTATAAAACTTCACTTTGTAAAACTAACCATTTAATAATATTCCATGCCACTGAAACAATTCAGTGTGCAATGAAATCAGCAACAACAAAGTATGAAGGTACAGACTGACTTGACTATGGGACTTGACAAGGCTGGGCCTGCATGTCTGAGAGTGAATAGGTTTGGTATTATCTCCTGCCATAGCGCATAGTGTGTGACCTTTTCTGATCACAGTGTATTATCAATTTTAATTTAAAGTGCATTTAGCAGATACAATGTTATCTTAAGCCAAGGTACAGAAAGTGAATAATTACAATCTGGTCCATAAGTATTTGGACAGTAACACGATTTTTGTGATTTTGCTTCACTGCCACAATGAATCTGAAATGAAGCAATCAAGATGTGATTGATGTGTAGACTTTGTGACAGCTTTAATTCAAGTGGTTTAACAAACATACTGCATTAACCGTTTAAGAATTACAGCCATTTTTTACATAGTCCCTCCATTTTGACAGGCTCAAAAGTAATTGGACAATTGACTGATAGGCAGTTTCATGGCCAGGTGTGGCCAAAAAGCCATACCTCCGACATGGAAATAGGGCCACCTGACTCAATATATATATATATATATATATATATATATATATATATATATATATATATATATATATATATATATATATATATATATATACACACAGTATCTCACAAAAGTGAGTACACCCCTCACATTTTTGTAAATATTTTATTATATCTTTTCATGGGACAACACTGACGAAATGACACTTTGCTACAATGTAAAGTAGTGAGTGTACAGCTTGTATAACAGTGTAAATTTGCTGTCCCCTCAAAATAACTCAACACACAGCCATTAATGTCTAAACCGCTGGCAACAAAAGTGAGTACACCCAAATTGGGCCCAATTAGCCATTTTCCCTCCCCGGTGTCATGTGACTCGTTAGTGTTACAAGGTCTCAGGTGTGAATGGGGAGCAGGTGTGTTAAGTTTGGTGTTATCGCTCTCACACTCTCTCTCACTGGTCACTGGAAGTTCAACATGGCACCTCATGACAAAGAACTCTCTGAGGATCTGAAAAAAATAATTGTTGCTCTACATAAAGATGGCCTAGGCTATAAGAAGATTGCCAACACCCTGAAACTGAGCTGCAGCACGGTGGCCAAGACCATACAGCGGTTTAACAGGACAGGTTCCACTCAGAACAGGCCTCGCCATGGTCGACCAAAGAAGTTGAGTGCGCGTGATCAGCATCATATCCAGAGGTTGGCTTTGCAGAATAGACGTATGAGTGCTGCCAGCATTGCTGCAGAGGTTGAAGGGGTGGGGGGTCAGCCTGTCAGTGCTCAGACCATACGCCACACACTGCATCAAATTGGTCTACATGGCTGTCGTCCCAGAAGGAAGCCTCTTCTAAAGATGATGCACAAGAAAGCCCGCAAACAGTTTGCTGAAGACAAGCAGACTAAGGACATGGATTACTGGAACCATGTCCTGTGGTCTGATGAGACCAAGATAAACTTATTTGGTTCAGATGGTGTCAAGCGTGTGTGGCAGCAACCAGGCGAGGAGTACAAAGACAAGTGTGTCTTGCCTACAGTCAAGCATGGTGGTGGTAGTGTCATGGTCTGGGGCTGCATGAGTGCTGCCGGCACTGGGGAGCCACAGTTCATTGAGGGAACCATGAATGCCAACATGTACTGTGACATACTGAAGCAGAGCATGATCCCCTCCCTTCAGAAACTGGGCCGCAGGGCAGTATTCCAACAAGATTATGACCCCAAACACACCTCCAAGACGACCAATGCCTTGCTAAAGAAGCTGAAGGTAAAGGTGATGGACTGGCCAAGCATGTCTCCAGACTTAAACCCTATTGAGCATCTACGGGGCATCCTCAAACGGAAGGTGGAGGAGCGCAAGGTCTCTAACATCTCCAACAGGACTCCAGTGGCAACCTGTCAAGCTCTGGTGTGAAGGCAGTGCTGGAAAATAATGGTGGCCACACAAAATATTGACACTTTGGGCCCAATTTGGACATTTTCACTTAGGGGTGTACTCACTTTTGTTGCCAGCGGTTTAGACATTAATGGCTGTGTGTTGAGCTATTTTGAGGGGACAGCAAATTTACACTGTTATACAAGCTGTACACTCACTACTTTACATTGTAGCAAAGTGTCATTTCTTCAGTGTTGTCCCATGAAAAGATATAATAAAATATTTACAAAAATGTGAGGGGTGTACTCACTTTTGTGAGATACTGTATATATATATATATATATATATATATATATATATATATATATATATATATATATATATATATATATATATATATATATATACAACCCCAATTCCAAAAGAGTTGGGACACTGTGCAAAATGTAAATAAAAACCATATATATATATATATATATATATATATATATATAAAGAAACCAGTCACTGACTGGGCAGCATATGGTGTAAATATGGTGTAAAAATGCTGATATTTATTTTGAGTCTGTATGTATTCTCGATTGTATTCGGCCTACTAGTTATGTGTAACAGTAATTAAAAGTGTAGCAAAAACCTTTTTTTGTGGCACTGCCTTCGCCTACACTTGGCTGATATATCTTCATGTGAGTACACCCCATGGAAATTGTTGGCTTTTTTGACATATTTGGACAAGCAAACATTTGATCATCTGTGAAACAGTGTCTATTAATAAAGTTGATATACTTGAACAGATCCACAAGGAAAATTAACCTTTTCAATCATTTATTCAACAGAAATATCAATAGATGTGATATTCTTCTATGGAAAACGTAAGAACACCCTTGGACTCAGAAGCTAGCATTGGCAGAGGCATCCACAACCTTTTTTTCTGAAGGCCTTACAGAACTCTTCTAGATCTTGGCATGATACACCACACACCTCAATAGCAAATGGAACACCAGACACCAGATGTGAGAGGTTTAAATAAGACAGGTTCCACCTGCACTCCCTAAGCAGGTTCTAATCACTGGCACCCAATCTTCAACACCTGATTCTAATCTTATGGATCTGAAGGTGTGATAAGTGTATGGGTGTATTTTTTCCATGTGACTGATCTGTTTTTTGTTCATTTAAATTGTGAAAATTACTGCAAAATGTCAATTTTATGTGTCATTTGATATGTATCAATATGTGTCATATTTGAGTGTATCAACTTTATTCATAGGCACTGTTTCAAAGAGGATCAAATGTTTGCTTGTCCAAATATGTCAAAAAAGCCAACAATTTCCATGGGGTGTACTTATTTTTTCACATGACTGTACATATTATTATTAACATAATAAGTTGTCCATAATAAGTGCGACCATCTTTCCAGCATGGTAAAGATAACTAGAAAGAAGGAAAAGGCTGACCTAGAACTGTCAGACCCTACCAGTGTAGACAGCATATGCCCCCTTCACTGCAGCATCACACTCACTTCTCAGCTCCAATCCCCCTTCACACTGTCTGGCACCTTCTTTCTGTCTCTTATCCAACCAATGCTCTACATCAACCATGTAATCCTCACATCAGTCACAGCCAAAACCATGTGCTCCATATTTTCTCACTCTCATCTACCTCCTCTTTATCATGTCATACAGGAGTACCTAATAAAAAGGAAAAAGCAAAAATGTAATCTAACATGCTGGTTTATTCCTAAGTTTAAAGTTAGTAATTATGGGAAAGTTTTATTTGTTTTAATGGCAAAGCTAATAATAATAAACATACTAATACTAATACGAATATTAATACTATTAATAATGCGCTCTTTCATGGAATTTGATAGCTCTGATTATCAACCAGTCAGTAAATCCTTTGGACCAAACTAAAGATCAGATCTGTCAGATCCGATCTGTCAGAAAGAGATACAGCATTCATGACCCTGTTCCCTATTCCCCTTTAGACTTGGTCATCAAAGTGCACAGTGAATTTAGTGTTTCCTTTTAATATAAATTATAGTCATATGATTTCAAACCAACTAATTTAATATAGGACATTAAAAACATTTCCAAGTTTCAAAGGCTGGAAATGCATGATGAATTGTATGTGGATCACTGTCTGAAATAGGGGTTTGGACACAAAAGCGACAGCCTAGGCTGCTGTACTATGTTTTTTTTTTTTTTTTTATAAAAAAGTAATAACCTTTCACCATCAGATTTCTGGGTTCTACTTACCTGTATAAATGCTGCAATTAAGTCAAAATATGTTGTGTATAGTCAGGACTGGTAACAATAAAATAAGGTATTTAGATTTAGAGAAAAATACTTAAAATATGCTTCAAGAACATTTTCAGATCTATTTTGTTGAGTCACCTTGGCCTATATTGGAAATGAAGAGCAGGAAGACCAGAATGGAAGACCAGAATGCACTTTAGGTTAAAATTAGGTGGTCTGGTACATATTAGAAAAGAGCATTATTTGGGGAAATTATGCTCACCTGATATAGTAGTCATTCCTGATGAGCAGCAAGTGCTGAAGAATAGATAGGAAATAGGACTCTGAGCCTGTATCTTTCACCATGTTGGACAGAATATGGTAAACTTCATCCATATCAGTGCATAGATAGTCAAGGAATTGTTTGTTTGTGGTGTGTCAATCATGCATCATCAGAATAAATAAATAGAAGTAGTTAATAAAGTAGAAGTAGTACCTAAGAATATACAAGTAGGAAAAACAGTCATATTTTCCAGTGATCTGCATTGATATATGGCATGAAAGTTAGGCTGTTTTCTCAGTGAGCCACAAGGAAATGCCACATCCCATCACACATAAGACAATAAGAAAATATACTATGAATGCTCAAGAATATCAGTGACTCATCACCATTCCAGCCTTGTCAATATGGTTAAAAAAAGGCCTCCTAGAAAACAAATAAGAACATAAAAATAGAAACAGCATGTTATAAACTAAAGACAGAACTATAATTGCTAAATATAAGAAAACAAGGGGAGGTCCTTTTTAACGAAATAACATTAAAATTACACAGCAAAATCAAAGCCGTTTGGACAGTGTTTTTGAAAGTCCACAGGTGTCTGAATGGCCATACCTGTGTTTGTCCACTAAAACTGTTCTCCCTTATTTTAAAGTCTTTTGAGATACTGTGCAAAAGTTTTAAGCAGCCTATTTTTTTTAGTACAAACTTTTATAGATTTTTTACTTTATGGCTTCTACATTATCAAGTCAGCACAAAAACATTTTAGATTCCCAAACATTAGTTTTCTAGCACAAAATTAAATGTTACAGAAAAATGTTTGTATGTCAGTAAAGAAAGCAGCATATTACGTAAGAGACACTGTTCAGACAGTAAACACAATGAAGGCTGCTGGGTTTTGCTGCAAAAATAAGAAGCGAGTGCGAAAGTCAAAGTGTCCAGAAGAACTGTGTCTGGTTCTGCAAGATGCTCAATAAAATTTACCAGCTCATTTCCTTATAAAACTACACACATTGTACCAGAGACTACTATTTGTATTTGTATTTTTTGTCACATATTAATTTTGTTTCATTTACTACTCTTTACGGTGTTTTTTTTTTTTTTAATGTAGAAACATTTAATTTCATTACTTTGAAGGTATCTTTGCTCTACAGCATTCCTTTGCATGTGCCTAAAACTTTTGCACAGTACTGTATAATTTAAGCCAACAAAACCAAGGATGAATTGTTCCAGCTGTCTACTTATAAGCTCTTGCCAATAGTATGGATGTAATATGAATAAAAATTCCCAAGCTCCAAATCTTCATTATGTAAAGCTAAAATAATCATCCCTTTCATAATTTCTAGATGTTTGCTGATACCTGATATTTTAAGTTAATTGATAAAGAACACCATATACCTTCCCCTCACCATTTCCGAAATAGCCAGCAAGCATTTATTATTTTGCATCCCTATCTACACAAACTAATTCTTGGCAGGACAGCTACATATTCATTGACCTTTCAATATATCAGTTGTTTAAAGTGTGTCACATCTATACAATTTTCTGTCAGCACAGCATGGCATTTGAACTCCATTTCCCTTCCAGATAAAAGACTGTAAGTGTCTAAGGTAAATCATGACTACTTGCACACAGAACACTGATTTCGGGTTTTGTGCACTGGCATTAATAATAAATGTAGTGAAATAAACGTTCATGAATAAGCACAAGCAGGAGTAGCAGCCTCTGTGAAGCTGGCACCCACTTAAAAACAAACTGGATAAAACCTATATCAGCTGTAATCAGATGTATTTGTGCTGTAAAAATGGTTTGTGCTTGTTCAGGTGCTGAGATTTTATAACAGCTAAATTTCAGTGTAAGTCTATAGCCAAGATTGATGACACAGTGCACCAAACCTGTGACATCTGGTCAGTGGGTGGGTGTTTGTTTTGTTGAGATATTGCAGTTCAGTGTTTCGATGTCACTCTTGGCACCAATTTCTTTCAGGCACAACAAATGAGCACAAATGCAACATAAGCAAAAGTAAACGGATTAATTATTTTTTTTTTATATGAAGGGCCAACATCACTGAGGTGGTCCATCAGTGACAAGCAGTGTCCAGTCAGCTACTTATTAAAATTCAGCAGCTACCTGAAGTCTTCATAAATTGACATTCACAAGAAAAGCACAGAAAGAGGCAGTGTTAAAAAGGCGAAGAAGCTGTTTTTTTTTTTTTTTTTAATGTGAAAATAAGGGGTCAAATTCAGATGTATAGAGGGAAAATGGTAAATATACAGTCATGTGAAAAAATAAGTACACCATATTCGGACAAGCAATCATTTGATCATCTTTGAAACACATCTTTGAAACACACATCTTTGAAGTGCCTGTTAATGAAGTTGATATACTTGAACAAAACCACAAGGAAAATGTACTTTTTCAATCATTTATTCAACAGAATTATCAATAGATATGATATTCTTCTGTGGGAAAAGTAAGTACACCCTTGGCCTCAGAAGCTAGAATTGCCCCCTTCAGCAGAAATAACTTCTTGTAAGCGTTTTGCATAACTGTCCACCAGGCTTGCTGGAATTTTTGACAACTCTTCCATGCAATATTCATTCAGTTGCAAGATGTTTGAGGGTTTTCTTGCATGTTCTGCCCATTTCAAATCCCTCCCACAACATTTCAATGGGATTCAAATCTGGGCTTTGACTAGGCCATTCCATAACCCTCCATTTCTTCCTTTTGAGACATTCCTTGGTGGATTTGCTAGTGTGCTTAGGATCATTATCCTGTTGAAAGGTCCACTTTCGGTTCATCTTCGGTTCATCTTCAACTTTCAGACAGATGGCCTCACATTATCTTCAAACACTCTTTAATATGATGCAGAATTCATAGTTGAATCAATTAATGCAAGCTGTCCAGTCCCTGAGGCAGTGAAGTAACCCCAAACCATAACATTTCTACCACCATGCTTCACAGTCGGTATGAGGTGCTTCTCCTGAAAAGCTGTCTTTGGTCCGCACCAAACATGACTGCTGTTACTGTGGTCAAACAACACTATCTTTGAATCGTCTGTCCAGAGCACATTATTCCAAAAGGCCTGGTCTTTGCCTATATGCTCATTGGCAAACTGTAGTCTTGCAAAGGCTTTTTCCTGGTACGCCTCCCATGCAGCTCAAATTTGTGCAATCTCTTATATTGTCGATCCATGCACTTTGACACCAACAGTTGCAAGACTTGCAGATGTGGCCATTGAAAATGCGTGTCAAAGGAAAAGGGATCCTGCAATTTCATGCGGTTCCATGCGGTATCACAGGCATGCTTTGGGCGCAGGAAAGACAATCCCAGTAGTGGGCAGTCATGTTTCATTTGAACAAACATGGCTTGCTAGTGAATACTGTAGTTCTGCCAGGACAAATGCTGTATACAGCATATATTCTTTTACGACCCAAAAGGTGCTGTTTCTTGTAATGAGAAAATGGAACTCATTCAATGCTACCTTGAGGAAGGACATTCATATTTACACATGCACACACAAATCGAATTTCTACACTGAGAAAAAAAACAACCCCTCATTAAATCAAACACTCTCAACTGAGCTGAGAATCAAACCCCGGTTGCATGCATACTACACCAAAGCCATTATCACTGCGCTATTCTAGCACACATATTGTAGCCATGTTGTAGATCATGCTCACTTTACATAATTCAATCTTGTAATTAGAAACTTGTTTAAATTAGGGTTGGCATAAGTTTTGATGAGAAACATAATATTTTTATGTGAAACATACATAATATTTTTTCTTAAATCTAACCGACCACACACTACATTTTTTTTGTGTTCAGCTACAGTATGTTGTTCCATGTGCCACCTGGTGGTTATTGTGTGAAGCACAACAAATGAATTAAAATTCTAAGAAGTGTGCCTGCAGGGTGCCATGTGATCACACGTGACAAATCGTGTGAAGCCACTTGAAAAAACGGGCATTCTTAAAGGCCACATCTGTACTAGCAGATCTTGTGATATAATTTTGGGGTTCTTGGAGACTACTTTTTACATCAGACGGTCTGCTCTTGGGCTGAATTTGCTGGGACGGCAAGTCCTAGTCGTTTGAAATCTGCATCACTAGACTATTTTCCTTACAGTGGAATGATGTATTTCAAATAATTAGTAGATCTTTTGAAATCCCTTGCCAGACTCATTGGCATCCACAACCTTTTTTCTGAATGCTTTACAGAACTCTTTAGATCTTGGCATGATACACCACACACCTCAATAGCAAAGGGAACACCAGACACCAGATGTGAGAGGTTTAAATAAGACAGGTTCCACCTTTACTCCCTAAGCAGGTTCTAATCACTGGCACCCAATCTTGAATTTTATGGATTGGAAGGTGTTATAAATGTAGGGGTGTACTTACTTTTTCCATGTGACTGATCTGTTTTTTGTTCATTTAAATTGTGAAAATTATTACAAAATGTCAATTTTATGTGTTATTCGATAGAGTGTGTCAACTTTATTAAAAGGTAGTGTTTCAAAGAGGATCAAATGTTTGCTTGTCCAAATATGTTAAAAAAAAAAAAAACAACAATTTCCATGACTGTACAAAACCACTTGGGAAGTTATAAGAAGCTGTGAAGTATAATGACAAACTCTTCCTGAGCCTGGACAGGCTCCAAGTGAAAAGGAGGTACTGGGTTTAAGGTTTAAGAAGCTGAAAGAGCGCAGCACATCTCACTCTCTAGCTGCTGTTCATGGAAAAGAAATTGCTGTGAAAAGGATATTCCATCTCTGTGCGGATGTCATCCAGCCGGTGAGACAGCTCAATAGAATCTTCCTCCTTATTCTCATTGAACACCTTCAGCTGAATGTCCAATTCTTCTGTCTCCTTCAGCTCCTGTCATTAGAGAGGAGGAGAAAATGAGTATGTAAGAACATTAAAGAAACAGCAGGGAGTTACAAGTGGAGGTTACCTATATCTCCATCCATCCCATTGTTGTCACTGGATCCAAATGGTGTATTATTTACACCGGTCAGCCATAACATTAAAACCACCTGCCTAATATTGTGTAGGTCAAAACAGCTCTGACCTGTCGCAGTCCCACCAAAACAGTTCTGACCTGTCGCAGTCCCACCAAAACAGCTCTGACCTGTCGCAGTCCCACCAAAACAGCTCTGACCTGTCACAGACTCCAGAAGACCTCTGAAGGTCTGCTGTGGTAACTGGCACCAAGATGTTAGCAGCAGATCCTTAAAGTCCTGTAAGTTGTGAGGTGGGGCTTCCATGGATCAGACTTGTTTGTCCAGCACATCCCACAGATGCTCAATCAGATTGAGATATGGGGCATTTGGAGGCCAAGTCAACACCTAGAACTCTTTATCATGTTCCTCAAATCATTCCTGAATAGTTTTTGCAGTGTGGTAGGCCACATTATCCTGCTGAAAGAGGCCACTGCCATTAGGGAATACTATTGTCATGAAGGGGTGTACTTTGTCTGCAACAATGTTTAGGTAGGTGGTACGTGACAAAGTAACATCCATATGAATGCCAGGACCCAAGGATTCCCAGCAGAACATTGTCCAAAGCATCCCATAGTTCATCCTGGTGCCATCTCTTCACCAGGTAAGTGAGGCACACACACCTGACTGTCCACATTATGTAAATGTGATTCATCAGACCAGGCCACCTTCTTCCACTGCTCCATGGTCCAGTTCTGATGCCCACGTGCCCACTGTAGGTGTTTTCAGCAGTGGACAGGGATCAGCATGGGCACTCTGACCAGTCTGTGGCTACACAGCCCCATATGCAGCAAGCTGCAATGCACTGTGCATTTTGACACATTCTATCATAGCCAGCAGCAACTTTTTCAGTAATTTGTGCTACAGTAGCTCTTCTGTGGGATCGGACCAGACAGGCTAGCCTTCACTCCCCACATGCATCAAAGTGCTTTGGGCGCCCATGACCGTGTCACCAGTTCACTGGTTGTCCTTCACTGGTTGTCCTTCATTGGACCACTTTTGGTAGGTACTAACCATTGCATACTGGGAACACCCCACAAGACCTGCCGTTTTGGAGATGCTCTGACCCAGTCATCTAGCCATCACAATTTGGCCCTTGTCAAAGTCACTCAAGTCCTTATGCTTGCTCATTTTTCCTGCTTCCAACAAATCAACTTAAAGAACTGACTATTCAGTTGCTGCCTAATATATCCCACCCCTTAACAGGTGCCACTGTAACGAGATAATCAGTGTTATTCACTTCACCTCTCAGTGGTTTTAATGTTATTGCTGATTGGTGTAGATCCACTACAATCACAGTAGATTTAGGTTTCTGATTTAATGAGCACATTTGACTGCTTGCTCCTATTCTTTAGCACTATTCTATATTTCTGGATTCCAGGGGTGGGAATGGAACACCTACACCTGCAATATGAGTCACTCCACACGGAGTGTGCAGTAAAATGTAACCTAGAATTCTGCAGCTATCAATCACATAACTGCACTTTAGGCATCACATCTGTCTTATTGACACAGAGAATCAGAGAGTGAGAAAGCATGTAATTCCACAGCAGAGAACAGTAAATACAGACACACACACATTCTCCAACTAACTCTTTACCATATATTTAATCAGTGTTTCTTATTAATTACCTAGACTGTGGCAGCAGGAATTTGTCCCGCCACAGTTTCATAATAAACCGAAAATAATTTTACACTTCTCATAATAACATTAAAGATCTCTGTTTTGCGCCGCTGCTTTGGCAAAACATCTCTCACTCCAAGTCAGTCAGACCCTCCCCCTTTCAGTCAGACCACAAATAAAAAAAAATAAATGACTCGCATGAAGTGTCTGTTGAGTGTCTATGCACGAGACCGTCAATAATGCGCTCGGATTTTTGGCATGGCTATGCCGCCATAAGCATGCCCCTGGACCCACCCACCACATTCTCACCAAATCCTGTGGGAAACACTGATTAAATATAACTAAAAACTCTTTTCTTTTTAGTTTTTATGTTTTTTTGTTTTTATGTTGCTATTTTGAAACAATTGTGACGCCATGCCTGCAGCCTCCGCACTAAGAACTCCTTGCACAAGTGCAGTGCCACTTCAGCACCTTCATTATTGTGGATAGCGCAAGAGCACATAGCTGCGAGGCAGGGCGGCAAAACCACAAACATTGGTCTCCAATGATTACGGCGGCGTCTCCTCACCCTCTTCGAGAAGCCAGGAGAGTATAAAAGGGTGAGACGGAAGTAGCAAGGTTAGTCAGTTTGGTCTACATGTCCATGCTGATCCATTTCTCTCCCTCTCGTGCAGAGACTGACGACAGCAGCAAAGACCACTCTCCCTACCAGTGACGCGCCGAGAGACTACACCCGATGACCAAGGGAACCCCGAGGCCTCAACTCGATGCCGCTGACCCCTGCTTGTCGCACCCCAAGACGGGACGACCTCGATGCCTCACCCTTCCACTCTCACCCTGCACCTCTCTCACTTGCATTCCACTAAAACACTGAGTAAAAGAGCACCTTCATTCCAGTACCCCTGCCTCATGTGTGTCTGTGTTCAGCTGACTGCAGCCTTGAGTTGCCACACAATAGAACCTGGAAACTTATTATTCTTTATTCTTAATAAAATTTAAAAAATCTTATTAAATATACCACATGTAGGAGCTGAAAAGTTAGAAATCACAGTTATTATGATACATAAATATTAAAGCAAGTATAGAAGAAGCTTTAGCTCAGCTCTGACTGTGATGTGCAAAGGTTGCTTTTTGTGATAAAACTGTGAACAATGGTGTGTGTAATTTGTTGAAATGTTCTAGAATATGATAAAGAGGAATCCTGCTTTGAGAAATGACAAAAAAAACTCACTGGCAGGATCTTCTTCAGGCCGCAGCGCAGAAACTCATTCCGTAAATGGATTCTGAAGTCCAGATCATCCGGAGAGGTGACCAGGGCATTGATGAGTTGCATACAGGCTGCCTGTGTTCGTAACACACACGCACGCACGCACGCACACAAACAAATACTTTAATACTTGGTGCTAATTATTACTAACTTGTGCTCACATAATTATATCCCGGTGTGCAAAATAAAATATTCCATAACATTATATAAAACAATGAAATATGATGCATATAATGGTGAAGGATAAGGCAGGATGAATTTATTTTGACTCACCTCTCTGCCAATAAAAATATACAGTATATTATTAACAGCACCTGAAAAAGCCAACATCTGGAGCCAAATTACAGAAGAGGTTTATACAACTGCTTCTTAACTGAATGATTGTCTTATTTGACTTGTGGATTTATGTTGGCTTGGTTTCTTTAGCTTATTATTTTTCTTTAGTTAATGCCATTAATATGAATTGACTGCGTTTCACAAAATTTTCATTACATTTGGATCTAATTAAAACACATAAGCTATTTAAACTTGACAGTATAATGTAAGTGATAACAGGAAATAACTTGTTTCAGGAGCTGAGGTACAGCAGACCCATGAATAACAAAAACATACATTTCAGCCAAGCCTCAATGTCAAATATAGCTTCTTGGGACAAAAACTCGCTATGTGACTGCCACTGACAGCAACACATTACTGTAGCAGAATGGCTCATTTTTGAATCTTTAAAATGTAAGAAAAAAGAACAAACAAATACACTTTTTATTCTGGGCGTTATTGTGTGTGTGTCCAACAACATTATGTTATGGTTTTAATAATGAACTGCAAAACTAACCACAAGCTTGTAATAAGTCTGTTTTTGTTATTTACCTGAATAAAAGTGTTAAATGGAGGAATAAAAAAATATATAGATGCTATTCAAATCAAAGCTAAACATTATTTAGTGAGGGCTGTGAGTGAGTTGTGTGAGAATTAGCAGGTGTCAGGTTGCAATGTTATTTTCTTGCAAAGGACAGCTGACCTGAAGCTGCTGAGCATCGTGGTTCTCCAGACCCTCTACTATTGAAGCGAATCTCTCTTTGTTGTTTCTCTCGGCTGCGATTGTCATGGCTGCCAAGATCTTATCCAGACTAGGAACAATAAAAAAAGACAAAGACATTAAAATACACATTAGCAAGATATAAACAAAAATTAATGGGGAAATGGTTAACAGAAACCATTAGGTATGGTTTGTTTTTTCTTCAGTACTAATATTACTATAATGTTTTAGTTAGGATTTAATTCCTATTATTATTATTAGGGGCCAAGCACCGAAGGCGCATAGGAACCTATTGTATCCGATAGTTTTCTTCTTCTTCTTCCGCTCTTGAGTCTATGGCAGCCCACAGAACCGCTTGCGGCAAAGTTATGAAATTTGGCACACAGATAGAGGACAGTCTGAGCTGTTAATACAGTAAATTTGGAGTCTCTAACTCAAACCCTCTAGTGCTACCAACTGTCCGAAATTGCACTCATGTTTATGCTAATAATGTATGAACTGTAAGGGCTAATGTAACTGTAAGGGGTAAAAAAAATAATTTTTTTCCTCTAATTCAAATGGATACCATGATTTCAATTTCCGCTGAATAGATTTTCCGCTATTTTGAATTTTCTGAAAAACATACTTTTTTAAACTCCTCCTAGGCCGTTGCTCTGATTTTCACAAATATCAAATCAGATGATCTTCAAACCATATTGACAAAAAGTTATGGAATTCAAGTTAAATAGTCAACTCATTCTTGAATAACGCACAAAGGAATTAGACGGCATGCACGCCAAAATGGATGTGAGGGTATATCTCTGTAACGCTTTAGAGTATTCATACCAAACTTCATGACATGAGGGTTACAGCGCCACTTAGTGGTCACGAGATATGAAAAAAGCACATTTGTGCTTATAACTTCTGAATAGTTTGTCATAAAATCATCAAGTTGGTCTCAGGAGATTCATCAGGGTATACCGAGTCCAACAATATAAAAATGTAGGCCATTTTTAATTTAGTAATAAAATGACATTTTACGAACGCATTGGCGTATTGTTATGAAACTCGGTATGTGTCTTTGGCACAATGCCTGGAAGATACTCAAATAGTTTTGAAACAGTGCCACCTTGTGGTAAAAAATTATAATGAAATTTTAAAAAATGCTAATATTATTTGATTAGTTTGGCATACAGTCATGAGACTGGTCTTGATAGATTCCTTAAGTCATGCCAAGAGCAATGATACCAATTAGTCCATGATTGATCAAACTTCCTGTTCACCATTTTGAAATGTTTTGAAAACCTACTCTTTCTAACTCCTCCTAGACCATTTGTCCAATTTTCACCAAAATCAACCACGCAGACCATGCAGACAAAAAGTTATGGAAAGCAAGCTGATTACTTAAACCGTTCTCAAATAACACGCAAACAAATTTGATGGCAAGCATGCCAAAATGGACATGAAGGCTATAAAGCTTTCGCATATTTAGACCAAACTTTGTATATGTCATAGCCATCATGAGTTGAGGGTAACTGCACAGTTTCAGAACAGTGCCACCTACTGTTCACAAGATATGAAAAAAGCAGTTTCTCATAAAATCATGACCATGCTAAAATCATGCTTGCTTATCTCCATACTTTGCCTGTTTAGTGCTTGACCCCTTAATTACTGCTTGAAGCTATATTTATTATTATTATTATTATTATTATTATTATTATTATTATTATTATTATTATTATTATTATTATCCATTAAAACAATGATGGCTGCTGCATGCCAACCAGTCCATGCAGACCAAGTTTGATTTGCTCAAACAGCTATCAGGACTGTTTAGATAAATTCATATGATATATGAATGGCATGTTCAGGACAAGGTTCATAATACATCTGCAAAGATTGAGACATGGTCACCCACAGGGGACGGAGGTAAATTCCAATTTTTATTATACAGCATCATTGTGCAAATCTGTAATTGTATTCCAAATAATGACTGTTACTCAATAAAAATGGCCAGCAGGCATTTCAACAGGCATTTCTTCAACAGAAAAAAGCTTGAACAGTATGGTCTCTATGGTCTCTAATTTGGCAAGAACTGGTCACTGGGCACTAGCTGTGAAGAGTGATCGGAATCTGCAGATTGCTATTACATCACTAGAAACTCAACAAAGACCAGAAACAGGCAATATATCCAAAATATTAGATATGGCAGACAATATTGCTAACAAATCACTGACAAAACAGTGGCACCCTATCATCTGAGCTTCAGGTTCAGTAATTTTTATATAATATTTACAAAAAAAAAAGAAAAAGAAGAAAAACAAAAGTATAGTTATATACATAGATTTTCTATACATTCAAATAAGTAGATTTTTAAACAATAATAATTATAATTATTAATAATTGATAATAAAACCAGTGACACCTGATGATACTCAGAAAAGTATAATAATGAATTATGACATTAATATATCACAATATTTATTTGTCAGTGCAGTCCTATCAGACTATCAGACAATCAAAACAATTTTCTGACCATCTGACTATACAGACTAAATCAGAGTACCTTTGCCTTGGAACCATGACAGCTTTGTGGCCTAACCAATGAATACAATATACAATGTATAACAATTAATGTATTAATTACCTTAACAATTAAGGTATTTATGGATCTGATTGTAAATAAATAAAAACATTTGTAAAATGTCTTGAAGTCAGTCCTACCTCCACTGGAAATAGAATGCATACTATAAAAGTCTATCTGATTACAACACTGCCTGCTTCTAAGCTGTGTAATGTTGCAAATCAAATATGTCCTTGGTTCACCTGCAGAAATAATAACATTTCAGATATTGGCTAGCAGTGGAACAACACAATAAACTTACATGTTCTCCTCTCCAATAATACAGACTGCAGACAGGATCTTCACAATCTCTGTCATCATATTCGGCTGCTTGGGATCAATAGCCCTAGCCAGAAGGAGGAGGCTTCGCTCATCCCCGAGTATCCTTTGCAAGCCATACTGAAAATTGTCAAAAGCTCAAAAGTTTAATTTTATTACACCATTAGAAGATAAATATTTATTAAAAAAAAAAAAAAAAAAAAAAAAAAAAACAAGGAATAAGCAGTGGTTCTGACAGAATTTATATGTATCAAGTAATGTGTACAAGGCTCTGATTTTCAAATGGTTGGTAGCAGGAGTGTTACTCATGTTAAATGTTGGTTATTCATAACATAACCTAATTAACCCCCAACATTTCACTATTTTGCCACCTTTAGCAGAAACGACTGCAACCAAATGAATATGATAACTGGTGATGAGTCTTCGCATCACTGTGAAGGAATTCTGGCGCACTCTTCTTTGCAGAATTCCTTTAATTCAGCCACAGTTAGTGGCTTCAAAGCATGAATTTGCTCTTGTGCTTCAGACTGTTGTCTTGCTGCATAAACCAATTTCACTTGAGCTTCGGATCACAGTGGTCCCAGATCCTGACGCAGCACAGCATCCTCACATCACACTACCACCACCATGTTTGACAGTTAGTATAGTGTTTTATAGTGGACTGCTGTGTTAGCTTTATGCCAGATGTGTTCAGAAAATGTCCACTGTCAACTCATCTATCCACAGACCATTATCTTAAAAGGCTTGGGGGGTTCATTTGATGTTCTTAGTTATGTTCATCTGGGTTCTTATGTGAATTCCTGGATGAGTCGTCGATGCACACTTGGACTAACTTTGGTAGGCCCAGCCCCTACTGAGAAGATTCACCAAAGTTTCAAGTTTTCTCGATTTGGATATAATGGGTCTGACTGTGGTTCACCAGAGCCTTTAAAATGACTTTTTAACCTTTTCCAGACTGATCTATCACAATAAGTTTCAGAAAGTTTGCGTTCTTTCAGACATACAACTAGTCGGTAAAAAGGAACTACAATATGAGTATTAGCTGTACTGAATTCAGTGCATGCTATTTGGCTTGCTCTCTTAAAAACCTTATCACTTCTTATTCAACCACTTAGCATACCTTATTGTTCATGAAGGCTTTGAGGCACTGGATGAGTTTGTGTTGGTTCTTCTTGTCAATGATCTCTTGTCTGGAAAAAGTGAGATAAAACACATGAATGACCAATGGTTCTGCACATAAAATAGCTCAAAATTAATCACACAAATTAATCACACTTACTGTTTCTTGTCAAGAAGCTTCTCCAGTACATCCAAAAGCAGTCCAAGACCCTCATAGCCAAAATTATTCACCCAGCTAAAAAATAAATAAAAACAAACAAAGAACACAATCAAAACTTATTGTATGCCTTTACCTAACAGATGCGTGCTGTTTTTATGAGTATGGACAGAGTGCCACATATCTCTGATAGCAACCTAGACTGGGAGAAGGCACCGATTCAAATTTAATTACATTTTAAATCAAACACTATTTCAGCTTCGATCCCCTTGAGTTTCCAAATTAAGTTGTCTAAACAACCTTATTACCATATTTGAGTTATAATGTAATGTTTACAATGTAAATGCATATAATTTTTCTTTTTGAGTAGTCAAATATTGTAGCTTGAGGCTTTGGCAATCTGAATGAGACTCAAGCTTCTTAAATAAAGATCCATCATGGCAGCTCTGTGTATGATTGCTCTCACATTCCTTGGACATTAGACACTGCAGCACTTAGTGTTTCTGAGTACTCAAAAAAGATCTGCTGGGTTTCAAATAGTAGGACACCATTACAAGTTCAGCAAACATATCAGTATACTAGTTAGAATTTTTTTTTTACCCCTCTCCAACAGATTAATTAATTTACTTATTTCCTTCCTTAAATATTCATCAAACCATTCAGTGAGCCCTTGTATCCTGTGGATGGGGGCACTGTCATCCTGGAAGAGACCACTCCATTCAGGATAGAAATGTTTCATCATAGCATAATGGCAGAGCTAAAATACAGTACACCGGCGTTCTGGAACCTTTTTATGTGGATCTGGCACCTCTGCAGCTGGATGTTTAAAGTCTCCTGCAGCAATATTACCAAAACAAATAGTTTTAGTTTTTAATTCACCGAAAGTAAAACAGAACAACAGAGAAAAGCAATGCTAATCTTATATTACTGGTGCTCAAATATTGCTAATAGCCAATCAGTAGCCTCTTTCACATAACGTGATCATTTCAAGTTCAAAGTTCATCTGAATTCGTTGTCACAAAGCGAAGCCTACAATCACATAGTATGCGTTGTAGAGAGTTATCATGGTGAAAAGAAAGCAGTTATCATTACCAGCATTTTTTAAGAACACAAACAAAATACTAAAAAGGCAAGAGTCCAAGAGAGCCAGCAACAGCAGGTCAGTTTGGTGGCCGTTCCCACAACTAGCAGTGATAATGCTAGCCTGATTGTGGAAGGTTTTTAGAAGCGCTTATGAGGCTAAACATTGTCAACCTGCACATGGCTTTGAAAGTGAGATTGACTGCCCAGAATTAAATAGAGTTAACAGCCCGTGTACAGTCATCCAGGCTTTTACGGAGTACAGGGTCTCAAATATACAAAAAGATCCAGAAGGACTGAGGCAGTTGTTGGTTACTGTGAACCAGTGGAGTGCAAGCAGGGTTTGTCCAAAATCAATCTCATTTGTAGCTGCATGCATCCCTTGTCATCCCCACCTTCTCGTCTGATGTTTTTGAACATTGTGGGTCCACCGCTTACAAAGTTCAATCCCGAGCCATTTTTTCTTGATTATGTTGTGCAGTTAATGTTTATTGTAAATATGCTTACTGTATGAAATGTAGCTTTGTTTTTGAAGTGCTTTGGGCAGATGTGTTTTGTAGCTAACTGAGGTGAAAGCACATAAGCTGATAAAATGTGCAATCCATAAATGTTTCCCTTTGTACTGAGAATACTCACTGCTATTAAGTTCATTATGCTATTACTTTGCTGTACCAGTGTGATCAATTACATAGGCCTACCTATCAATGAATCAATGAATCAACCTGAATATCCTTGGCTCCATGAGATACTGGAAGCACTGTTACGTGTCTGTAAGTTCGAGGAACGGGACCTTTCGCGTGCTTCCCGACTGCCAGATCACTACCCTCTTAGTGTTCCGGGACCTGCAGATTTACAAATTAAGCACTGGATAATGGTGATAAGTCAGAATGACCACGTATTGATATGTAGTGACTATGGATGCATCAATATGTATATTCATCAGTGGTGTAATGTAACGAAGTAATAATACTTCGTTACAGTACTTAAGTATTTTTTAGGAGAATCTGTACTTTACTTGAGTTTTTATATTTCTGTCAACTTTCACTTTTACTCCACAACATTTCCTAAATAAAATGTATACTTTTTCTCCGATACATTTCCCAAAGCATCTTCGTTACTACAAAATAAAATCAGAAGAACACAGACCCCAAACAAGCAGATTTGACAAATCAGTGGTCCGGTGCAGTTAGATCACTGGTTAAATCCCATTACGCAAACAAGTGCTCTCAAAGCCGCGGTTAAATTTCAGTTTCCACTCAAGCCTAGGAGTTCCACTAGACAATAGTGACAATGTTAGTTATTAGCAGACAGCCCAACTATCCTAGGAAGTTCCGGGAGTCTCCCGCATTTTAACAGCGGCTCCCTGACGCCCGCAACTTTTATTTTTATTTTTGGAGCGACCGAGAGAGAGACAGGCTCTGGAGAAACCGAGAGAGCGAGTGACAGACGTGGTGAGAGAGTGACACACTTGTCGCTCAAACTGTGTATAGTACAATATTAAAGCTCTGCCATACTGCAGAAGACAGACGGTCAGCCATATGGTGAGTTGTTTACTCAGAAAGTTTTGCAGTTTGGCAAATTGAATTATGTTGCCCCTGACAAAGCTGCTAGAGACTGAGCTCTTTGTTCCTTTCGAGAGCTTCAGCTTGAAGACTTTGTTTTGCAGGCTCCATTTTTAAGGTGGTGTACATGCTTAAAAAGAATAAACTTTTTGTATTAACAGCATTTACTTGTACTTTTACTTTCAAGTACATTTAACATCAAAAAAATACTTTTCATACTTAAGTAGAATAAATATCAGATACTTTAAGACTTTTACTCAAGTAATATTCTAAAAGATGACTTTAACTTCTACCGAAGTCATTTTCTGGTAAGATATCTGTACTTTTACTCAAGTGTGGCTTTCAGGTACTTCATCCACCACTGATATTCATATAGGGTATCTGTCCAATACGAGTAAATGAGCACACTCCAATATGGCAGCATGGCAGTAGTACGCAGCGGCCTCTCCGGATCCAAAATGGTGCTATTTTTGTTTCTTAGCTCAGCTTTTTACAGCATATGGACATAGGAGCAACCGGTGTTCATATCTACCATCGCCAGACACTGCTAAAATACATAAATCACGCAACAACCAACATCCATGATGACCTGCTATAGAAGCTACGTGATCTCAGCATGCTGCGTGGACCAGGTCTCCATCGGCATTGCCTGATGCCGGTGGCCGGGGGAGGGAACATCGTAAGCGGTGTGCGAGGAAGCGGAAGCGCGGCAAAAGGGCGGGGGTCCATGCTAGGCTAAAAACAAGGCATGAGTTTAAAGACTGCTGCATCTTTGTTTTCATGGAGACACAGCTCAGCGACAGAGTTCCAGATCGTGTTGACAGAAATGCAGCTCTGTGCGGTAAGGCTCACGGTAGTAGCTTGTGTGTTTACAGCTACACTGAATGATGCAAGAACTCAGTGCTAGTTTCTAGTTACTGCTCATCACTGGTGGAGTTTGTGACTGTTAGATGCAGACCATTTTATTTACCATGGGAATTCACCACCATTCTTATAATCAGAGTATACATTCTCTCCAGCACTAATGCTAAGGAGGCGCTTTGAACTGTATGGGGATATTAGCAAACTGCAGAACGCACACTCTGATGAACTGTTTATCATCGCTGGAGAGTTCAACCATGCAAATCTCAAGTCAGTGCTCCCTAAATTCCACCAGCATGTGAACTTTGCAACGGGTGAATGTGCCAAATCTTGTTTACACAAACATCCCTGGCACATACCAGGCAGAGCCCCGCCCCTACCTCGGCTACTCAGATCACATCTCTATTATGCTAATCCCAGCATACAGACCATTCATCAGATGTTCCAAACCGGTTTTGAAGCAGGTGAAAACCTGGCCAGCAGGAGTCATCTCTGCGCTTCAAGACTGTTTTGAGCACGTTGACTGGCACATGTTCAGGTAGGCTACACAGCATCAGTGACCAGCTACATCAGCAAGTGCTTTGATGATGTCACTGTCTCCAAGACCATCACCACACGCTCCAACCAGAAGCCGTGGATGACTGAGCTGCATGCACTGCTGAGAACCCGAGAGTCCACCTTCAGGGCAGGTGACAAAGCGGCCCTATGAACATCAAGAGCCACACTGTCCCAGGCCATCAGAGAGGCAAAGTGCACACACACCCAGAAAATCCATAGTTACTTCATGGATAGTGGTGACACGTGTCACCAGTTGCGCTGAACAACTTCTGTGCTCAGTTTGAGGCACAGAATGATGTGACGGCGAGGAAGACCACCCCTCCTACCAACGGCCAGGTGCTGTGTCTAACCACAGCTGATGTGAGGAAAACTCTATGCAGAGTCAACCCACGGAAAGCTGCTGGACCAGCAGAGTGCTCAGAGGATGTGCAGGTCTGGACTTTGACTTGGCCATACCAACACCTTGATATTTTTTTCTTCTTTAACCATTCAGATGTTGATTTGCCGGTGTGCATGGGATCTCTGTCCTGGTGCATGACCAACTTTGGCCCAGCTTAAGCTGCTGGATAGATGGCTTCACATTAGTCTCAAGAATATTCTGGTATAAAGTGGAGTTTTCTTTATATCTCTGTGCATTAAATTGTCTGACCTTGGTCTGAATTTGCTGGGATTCCCCAAGATTTTCAACTGTCTTGAAGGCTTTCTATTTGTAAACAATCCATCTAACTGTAGAATAGTGAATTTCAAATTATTTGAAAGATTATTTAGATTATGAGCAGCAACAATTGCTTATTTGAGGTCATGGCTGGTGTCATTTCTTCTTAGCATGATGTAGACACATACCTGAGCGCCCCAGAACACCAAACTGCCAAAAGTTCTGCTTTTATAAGGATAGTCACATTTATTTTATTGCATTTCATTAGCATTTCATTCCATTATTTCTTCACTGATAGAAGTTGGTTAGGATCACACAATTGTTATTTATGCCCTGATAAATAAAAACTTAGACTTGAAGAGGGGTGTACTTTTTCCTATGACTGCAAACCAACAGGACTATATTAAAACAAACTCTATCATGCTGAACTACAAATTCATTATATTTACTGTTTATTATTTATTATTAAACTTACTGTTTCTGCCATTACGTCTTTATCACAACTTTTATTCAGCTTTGTTCTCATTAATTTCTGTGTTAAATCATGCTGTTTGAACTACATTAATGTTAATATTCCTATATATTTCTTGGACATATTTATCCAGTGTAAGGAAGATGGCTCAGGGATAACATTAGGAAAATAGTCAGCAACCATTTCAGTTCAGTAGATCAGCCTATCTTAGTGTTTTGTAAGCAACATTATTATATTCCAGGAGACTATACTATTTATTGGTTTTGGCTGGTCCTCATATCTGCTATAGCTGCAAAGTGCAAGAGTTCCTCTGACAGTCCATCGAAATGCACAGACTTTTAGTTTTTTTGTTTGTTTTGTTTTAAATTCATCAACACCCCTAGCCCACTCAAATATAAGCTATATTTAGGGAAAAACTGCATAGTCATTACTATTACTTAAAATCTATTACTCACTTTCCAGTGAAACACAGACAGCAATGATCTCTACAATAAGACAACTCAAAATGTACAAACATTGTAGGAACATCCTCTTACCTCCACTTAGTGGAAAGAGTACACTCTTGTGATGACCCTCTGCATGCACTGCTCACTGATTAATTTTAAGAGCCATGTCTCAGACAGTGCACTGGCAAATAATCGAGAGGGTATTCTGCTAGGGCTCTCTGTGCTGATTCTTGTCACCTAACCAGACAGTATACAGTGCCTGCTAACATAAGCTCACACTTTACATTCCCTCAGTTACTTACAAATAAATAAAGTGTGATGAGATAGATCATCACCTTGGGCTTTACACACACTGTATCAATTACACTATGTAACAATTTCTCTTCCTGGGTAGTAAGTGTTATTTTCTAACTGTTTTACCTGAAAAGTATAAAAAGAAAATTGGCTATCAATTCCCTTGACTTTTGCTTTTGTGACCAAAACAGTGATATTTTGAAATGTACTTATTTTCATTGAGAAAACAGGCAAATTTGTGTCTTACTGTTCAGTCAGAAAAAAATACACATGAATCAAAATTAACGTTATACAACCCCAATTCGAAAAAGTTGGGACAGTATGGAAAAAGCAAAAAAAACAAACAAAAAGTGTCATTTGAAAATTCAGTTCACCCTGTACTATATTGAAAACACATTATTAACACATTACTTTTGTGAACTTAATTTACTTTTGAAAATATACACTCATTTCAAATCTGATGACTGCAACACACTTCAAAAAATTTGGGACAGTTGACTGTTTACCACTGTGTTACATCACCTTTTCTTTTAATTACAATTATTAAGCGCTTAGGCACTGAAGACACCAGTCGGTTAAGTTTAGCAAACGGAATTTGTCCCATTCATCCATTACGCATTTCTTCAGCTGTGCAACTGTACAGGGCCTCCGTTGCCTTATGATAATGCACCACACATTCTCATTCGGAGACAAATCAGGACTGCACGCAGGCCATGCTAGCACCCGCTCTGCTTAAGCAACCATGCACTTGTAATCCTGGCAGAATGGGGTTTGGCGTTGTCCTGCTCTGGATGGCAGCATATGTTGCTCCAAAATGGGTACATATCTTTCTGCATTAATGGTGCCCTCACAGATGTGTAAGTTACCCCTGCCATGGGCACTGACACACCCCCATACCATGAAAGATGCTGGCTTTTGGACCTGACACTGATAACAGCTTGGATGGTCCTTTTCCTCTTTGGCCCAGGGAACATGATGGCTCGTTTGTCCAAAAACTATTTTTACTAAAATGTTGACTGATTGGACCACAAAACACGATTCCACTGTGCTACTGTCCATCTCAGATGAGACTGAGACCAGAGAAGTCAGTGTTGATGTATGGCTTCTGCTTTGCATAGTAAAGCCTTAACTTGCATCTGTGGATGCAGCAGTGAATGGTGTTGACTGAAGGTTTACCAAAGTATTCCCGAGCCCATGTCAGGATATCCATTACAGACTCATGATGGTTTTTAAGACAGTGACGTCTGAGGGATCGGAGATCACTAGCATTCAGAAGTGATTTTTGGCCTTGCCCTTTATGCACCGAGATTTGACCGGATTCCTTGAATCTTTGAATTATATTGTGCGCTGTAGAAGGTGAAATGCCCAAAATCCTACCGATTTGTCTTTGGGGAATGTTGTTCTCAAAGTGTTGGATTATTCGCTGACGCATCTGTTGGCAGATTGGCAAGCCTCGAACCATCCTTGCTCTTGAAGAACTACAGGTGCATCTCAATAAATTAGAATGTCGTGGAAAAGTTAATTTATTTCAGTAATTCAACTCAAATTGTGAAACTCGTGTATTAAATAAATTCAATGCACACAGACTGAAGTAGTTTAAGTCTTTGGTTCTTTTAATTGTGATGATTTTGGCTCACATTTAACAAAAACCCACCAATTCACTATCTCAACAAATTAGAATACTTCATAAGACCAATAAAAAAACATTTTTAGTGAATTGTTGGCCTTCTGGAAAGTATGTTCATTTACTGTACATGTACTCAATACTTGGTAGGGGCTCCTTTTGCTTTAATTTCTGCCTCAATTCGGCGTGGCATGGAGGTGATCAGTTTGTGGCACTGCTGAGGTGGTATGGAAGCCCAGGTTTCTTTGACAGTGGCCTTCAGCTCATCTGCATTTTTTTGGTTTCTTGTTTCTCATTTTCCTCTTGACAATACCCCATAGATTCTCTATGGGGTTCAGGTCTGGTGAGTTTGCTGGACAGTCAAGCACACCAACACCATGGTCATTTAACCAACTTTTGGTGCTTTTGGCAGAGTGGGCAGGTGCCAAATCCTGCGGGAAAATGAAATCAGCATCTTCAAAAAGCTGGTCAGCAGAAGGAAGCATGAAGTGCTCCAAAATTTCTTGGTAAACGGGTGCAGTGACTTTGGTTTTCAAAAAACACAATGGACCAACACCAGCAGATGACATTGCACCCCAAATCATCACAGACTGTGGAAACTTAACACTGGACTTCAAGCAACTTGGGCTATGAGCTTCTCCACCCTTCCTCCAGACTCTAGGACCTTGGTTTCCAAATGAAATACAAAACTTGCTCTCATCTGAAAAGAGGACTTTGGACCACTGGGCAACAGTCCAGTTCTTCTTCTCCTTAGCCCAGGTAAGACGCCTCTGACGTTGTCTGTGGTTCAGGAGTGGCTTAACAAGAGGAATACGACAACTGTAGCCAAATTCCTTGACACGTCTGTGTGTGGTGGCTCTTGATGCCTTGACCCCAGCCTCAGTCCATTCCTTGTGAAGTTCACTCAAATTCTTGAATCGATTTTGCTTGACAATCCTCATAAGGCTGCGGTTCTCTCGGTTGGTTGTGCATCTTTTTCTTCCACACTTTTTCCTTCCACTCAGCTTTCTGTTAACATGCTTGGATACAGCACTCTGTGAACACCCAGCTTCTTTGGCAATGAATGTTTGTGGCTTACCTAGTGAACCAAACTGAGAGACCATTTTGAATGCTCAGGAAACCTTTGCAGGTGTTTTGAGTTGATTAGCTGATTGGCATGTCACCATATTCTAATTTGTTGAGATAGTGAATTGGTGGGTTTTTGTTAAATGTGAGCCAAAATCATCACAATTAAAAGAACCAAAGACTTAAACTACTTCAGTCTGTGTGCATTGAATTTATTTAATACACGAGTTTCACAATTTGAGTTGAATTACTGAAATAAATTAACTTTTCCACGACATTCTAATTTATTGAGATGCACCTGTAGGCCTTTTTGGAGGCTCCTTATATACTATGATTAGATGATTGCCTCACCTGTTCCACATCTTACCTTGTCACGTAACTATTAGTCCTAACTCGCCCCTGTCCCAACTTTTTTGGAATTTGTTGCATGCATCAATTTCAAAATAAACGTTTATCTTCAAAAAAACTATGCAGTTGATTAGGCAAAACATCAAATAGCTTGTCTTTGTACATTTTTTGTTTAAATACAAGTCAAAGTACATTTACAAATCACTCCTCTTTGTTTTTATTAGCATTTTCCATACTGTCCCAACTTTGGAGTTGTAGTAAAGTTATACAAAAATGACCACACAACATTCAGAAGTGAGTAGATTTTCAAGATTTACACCGATCAGCCATAACATTAAAACCACAGACAGGTGACATGAATAACATTGATTATCTCTTACAATGGCACCTGTCAAGGGGTGGGATATGTTAGGCAGCAAGTGAACAGTTAATTCTAGAAGTTGGTGTTTTTGAAGCAGGAAAATGGGCAAGCATAAGGATCTGAGCGACTTTGTCCAGGGCCAAATTGTGATGGCTAGACGACTGAGTCAGAGCATCTCCAAAACAGTATGTCTTGTGGGGTGTTCCCTGTAAGCAGTGGTTTGTACCAACCAAAAGTGGTCGAGGGAAAAACAACTTGTGAACCGGTGACAGGGGCATGGGCACCCAAGGCTCACTGATGCGCATGGGGAGCAAAGGCTAGCCTGTCTGGTGCAGTCCCACAGAACAGCTACTGTAGCACAAATTGCTAAAAATGTTAATGCAGACTATGATAGAAAGGTTTCAGAATACACAGTGCATTGTAGCTTGCTGCATATGGGCTGCGTAGCCGCAGACTGGTCAGAGCGCCCATGCTGACCCCTGTCCACCGCCAATAGTACCTACAGTGGACACGTGAGCATCAGAACTGAACTATGGAGCTGATGAATCATGTTTTCTTTTGCATCATGTGGACAGCCGTGTGCATCGCTTACCTAGGGAAGAGATGGCACCAGGATGCACTATGGGAAGAAGGAAAGCCGGTTTGATGCTGGAATGCTCTGGCAATGTTCTGCTGGGAAACCTTGGGTCCTGGCATTCATGTGGATGTTACTTTGACATGTACCACCTACCTAAACATTGTTGCAGACCAACTACACCTCTTTATGGCAACAGTATTCCCTAATGGCAGTGGTCTCTTTCAGCAGGATAATGCACTGCAAAAATTGTTTGAATTGAATTGTTTGAAGAAGAGTTCTAGGTGTTGACTTAGGCTCCAAATTCCCCAGATCTCAATCCGATCAAGCATCTGCGGGATGTGCTGGACAAACAAGTCCGATCCAAGAAGGCCCCACCTCACAACTGACAGGACTTAAGGAACCGCTGCTAACATCTTGGTGCCAGATCCCACAGCACATTGAAGTCCATGCCTCAATGGGTCACAGCTGTGTTAGTAGAACAATGGGGACTCACAGAATATTAGGCAAGTGGTTTTAATGTTATGGCTGATTGGTGTACATGTGGGGAGATTTGTACATTTCTGAGTATGCCATTCAGATTATGCAAATTACATGTGTGTAGTTCATGTGTCCAAGGTTGCCAGACTTGTCATGAATAGAAATGCTCAAAATGGGGATATTTCAGAGCATCTATACCACTTTAACAGTGAGTACTTGCCTTTAAGCTTGAAAAAAATCGGACTGAATAAGGAAATAGGTTTTTTTCCCTATACTTTTTTGGTATAAGTAATTAGGAAATAACACTTAAAAATTTTAATTTAAATTTACATAGTGTTATTGCACATCTCTGCTGATGACAGGCTTTTTATTCTGCCAATCATCTGTGATGACTACTGCTCCTTATCTAGTAGCTAATGCATAGAAACCTTGAGCTACTTAAGCATGTAAAACTTCTTTTGTGGCAATTTAATCCCTGCTTAGATCTAAACATGGATGTCACCATGACAGGGGGCCTGTAATATGCAATAAAATGCCCAATTAAAACATTTAAATTAAAACATTAAATTTGACTATAATTTGACTCTTTTTTTTAAGTCTCTTTCAAAAATCTATTTTCTTTAAACTGATTACATGTACATTATAACAGAAGGACATGAAAGAGATGGAATTTGCCAGGTTTGTAATGGGAGATATGTAGTTAAAGTCTTACAGAATTATTTACGTGCCTGATGTCTTTTGATGAGAAACATAATATTTTTATGTAAACCGTACATTTGTTTAGTATACTGTGTGTTGAGCTACAGTATATTGTTCCATGCGTCACCTGGTGGTTATTGTGTGAAGCACAGCAAATAAATTTAAAGGGGTCATATGATGCTTTTTAATGTTTTCCTTTTCCTTGTAATGTATCGGTTTGTGCATGTATAAGATCTGCAAAGTTACAAAGCTCAGTCTCCCACAAAGTGATTTATTCTATCTAACAGAACACTGCTCCAGACCTGCCCAAAACGCCTCGATCTAAGTCCAGATATTACTTCCGCAAACGTCTACGTCACAATTTGAAATATCAGCATAATGCCACCCAAAGGCAGGAGCAAAGAAAGAAGGTGAGCCTTCAGTGAATTGTAGTGTTGGCGCCATGTCGTGGAGACGCTGTGTGTTCAATGCGAAAGCAAAACCCCTATGTTTGGCCTTCTGAAAACGAAATTAGGAATCAGTGGTTAACATTTATTTATAACACTGTTCCTAAGAAGTACAACCCAAAAGTCTGCTTGTGCACAGCGATTTTATGGAGGACAGCTTCCTGAACCTGGGAGAGTACGACACAGGCTATACACAAAGGCTACTCCTGAAAAATGCTGCAGTTCCCACTTTGCTCGGACAATCTTGTGCTTCTGAATCAGAACCTGTAAGTATGTTTGATTATTTTATGAAGTATCTGCTATTGACTGTGGAGTTTTGTGTTGTGGCCCAGGGCTCAGTTGTAGACCTCTGCTAATGTGCTAGCTAGTGCTTGAAGTAGTTTTGATATTCAGCTATGGGAATTTTTACCTATAAACGTGCAGAATAACCCACATTGTTTGTCATTCTTAAGATGATCTTCACAAGTGAACAAGTTATAACATCGTATCTGAAAGGTAAGAGAGTTACAAAATAAAAACTCAGCACTGTGAAATGTTCTGCCCAAGTCGTGCTTGCAAAGTTTGCTCCAATTGATCTGCTTGATCATCCGCATTTTCAGAATCTGACTCAGGTTCGAACTGATATGGTAAAACCGACGACATTATTAACTGTGTTTATAATTGCTTTCGAAGCCTTGGAAACTGAAGCTCGCAATTATGGTAAGAGGCGTTACATTTCTGACACGCTTGAGGTTTTTGGCCAATCACAACGCTATGGGTCAGCTGGCCAATCAGAGCACTCTGGGCTTTTCAGAAGGAGGGGTTTTGGAGAAACCGGAACTCAATCAGAGTCTTTCAGACAGACTGGGAATAGAGGCACTGCAATAATGTACAGTATGTGAAAAATAATGGGTTTTTTGAACATTAAAGCATGTTAACATATTCTATTACACACAATAAACAAAATAATGAATTTTAATAGCATTATATGACCCCTTTAAATTCTAAGAAGCATGCCTGCAGGGTGCCGCATGATCACGTGATGAATCAATGAAACCACGTGAAAAAAAGCATATTCATAAAGGCCACATCTGTATCTATTAGAGTGTAGTGGACAGAACATCTGATGATCTCAAAGTGACTAGATGCTATGATAACTATGACAGCTGTGCTATAGGCTGTGCTCCTTTAACTAGGTCCCGGGATCTTCATGTAGTGACACATTTTCAAATAGCTTCCTAGATTTTTTTTATTATTACTATGGAATTTTTTAAAAAAATTATTATTATTTTTTTAACTCCCCTGAGTGCGTAAAGATTTACATGTGAAGATGAAAAGGAGTAGTTAAAGACCGTGGTTCTCTGAACAGCACAGAAGTTACTGACCTGACAGGATTGCTGGTTAGAGACACACGCAGAGACTCAAGGCAGTTGAGCAACTTCTCCTCAGTAATGCCAGAGCGCAGCTCATGCACATATTCCTGTGATGACAGCGTACACTCATGCTTGCTGTTTCTCAGCCCCCCCTACAGTAATGAGACAAATTAAAGGAACGTTTACTGAGAATTGACACAACAGGCACTTAGATGTACAGTCATTCCAAAATCTATATCAGACTGGTTGACTACAAGTCTATGGCAGTGATATGCCATTTCCAGAATACAACCCCAATTCCAAAAAAAGTTGGGACGCTGTGTAAAATGTAAATTAAAACAGAATGCAATGATTTGCAAATCTCATAAACCCATATGTTATTCACAATAGAACATAGAAAACATATCAAATGTTTAAACTGAGGAAATGTACCATTTTAAGAAAAAAAAATACAGTAATTTTGAATTTGATGGCAGCAACACGTCTCAAAAAAGTTGGGATGGGGCAACAAAAGGCTGGAAAAGCAAGTGCTACTAAAAAGAAACAGCTGGAAAAAAGAAAAGAAACCTAATTTTGCAACTAATTAGGTTAATTGGCAATAGGTCAGTAACATGATTTGGTATAAAAAGAGTATCTTAAAGAAGCAGAGTCTCTCAGAAGTAAAGATGGGCAGAGGTTCACCAATCTGCAAAAAACTGCATCTACAAATTGCAAAACAATTTCAGAATAATGTTCCTCAATGTAAAATTGCAAAAACTTTGAATATCTCATCATCTACAGTACATAATATCATCGAAAGATTCCGAGAATCTGGAGAAATCTCTGTGCGCAAGGGACAAGGGCGAAAATCAATATTGCATGCTCGTGATCTTCGAGCCCTCAGGTGGCACTGCATTAAAAACAGGCATAATGGAAATCACTGCACACCTCCAGAACTCATTGTCTGTGAACACAGTTCGCCGTGCCATCCACAAATGCTGGTTAAAGCTCCATCATGCAAAGAAGAAGCCATATGTGAACATGATCCAGAAACGCTGCTGTCTTCTCTGGGCAAAAGCTCATTTAAAATGGACTGAGGCAAAGTGGAAAACTGTTCTGTGGTCAGACGAATCGAAATTTGAAATTCTTTTTGGAAACCATGGATTGGAACCTCTGGACTAAAGAGGAGAGGGACCATCCGGCTTGTTATCAGCGCTCAGTTCAAAAGCCTGCATCTCTGATGGTATGGGGGTGCATTAGTGCCTATGGAATGGGCAGCTTGCACATCTGGAAAGGCACCATCAGTACTGAAAGGTATATACAAGTATTAGAGCAACATATGCTTCCATCCAGATGACGTCTTTTTCAGGGAAGGCCTTGTATATTTCAGCAAGACAATGCTAAACCACATACTGCATCTATTACAACAGCATGGCCTCATAGTAGAAGAGTCCGGGTGCTGAACTGGCCTGCCTGCCTTCACCAATTGAAAACATTTGGCGCATCATGAAACAAAAAATACGACAAAGACGACCCAGGACTGTTGAGCAGCTAGAATCCTGTATCAGACACGAATGGGACAACATTCCTCTCCCAAAACTCCAGCAACTGGTCTCCTCAGTTCCCAGATGTATGCAGACTGTTGTTAAAAGAAGAGGGGATGCTACACAGTGGTAAACATGGCCCTGTCCCAACTTTTTTTTTAGATGTGTTGCTGCCATCAAATTCAAAATTACCTTATTTTTTCCTTAAACTGGTACATTTCCTCAGTTTAAACATATGATATGTTTTCTATGTTCTATTGTGAATAAAATATGGGTTCAAATCATTTCATTCTGTTTTTATTTACATTTCACACAGTGTCCCAACTTTTTTTGGAATTGGGGTTGTATTAGGCACCCTTGGTAAACATTGGTAATAAGGTTCAGAAAAATATCTTTGTGGTTAATTAGCTTAATTGCATGCTGAAAAAAATTAGGGAAATATATTTTTTTTCCATCTCACACTCAGCACAATCATTTTTCATCACACACTGAAAACATGAGGGAGATCTTTAAAGGAAGTAAATTCATTCTAAAACAATTATATAGAATGAAGGAATGAACATTGCTTTCCCTCCCTACACTGATAGGGGAATAAAGTATTTAAACACCAAAAATGACCAATTTTAGTACTTTGTTGCAAAGTTATCCTCTTGCCAAACTGTCAGTACACAAAATTTAAACTTAATCAGACTTGTAGGTCCTGAAAAACAGCTATTTGGAGTTAACTCTGCTCCCTATGGATGATCATGCCCCAACCTTTGCAGACATCCTCAGAACCTTTTACTAAACATGTCTTTCAAATTTGGTTCAAATCCATATCATGAATTACAGCTATTTGAGAAAACCAACTCTGACTTCTAATAATTGATTGATGTGTGGCGACCATATCGTTTACAAATGTCAACATGATTTTGATCATTATTAAGTTTCACACTCTCCTGAGTAGTTTGACACCAAATTAGTGAAGACTGGCAAAAAAAAATCTTGTATGATTTTAGCAAAAGAATGAAGCTAAAAATAAATTTCACTGTACAACTATGTGACAGTGGGGGCATGGTAGAGCGTCAGCTGTGGACAGAGAGAAGGCAGGTCGAACCGGCAGGTAACTCGTGATGATCCTCACTTGTGTCTTATTACCCCCAGTCTAATTATTTGTGTCTCCATGTGCTTACAGTGACTCCCGTGATCAGCGAGAGAGAGCGAGAGAGAGAGAAAGGGAGTGAGAGAGAGAGAGAGAGAGAGCGAGAGAGAGAGAGAGAGAGAGAGAGAGAGCGATATAACTGCCAGAGGTCGCGAGACACGTATACACACACACCATGGAATGTGAACCTGAACTTGACAGAGTGAAAGCTGCGAGTATGGGATTGACCTGTTTCTGAGTTGTTTTGGTTTTGCTGACTTTTTGAAAGTGCGCTGGATTGAATAAACGCAAGCCTAGAGCTCAGCTAAAATTCTGCCTGTCTCCTGAGTCTTCCTCCACACCCTCGCATACCAAGTTCTATAAACTTATTGTCCAAGAGATATGCTTGGTTTTGGCACACAAATACTGCATATGTCCAATTTGAGTGCAGTTGTATCAGATAATAGCGGGTCTGTATTCAAACCAAATTGTCCAAATTTGAGATTTGGTACGGCACTAGCTTAAAGAGTATTGGAATTACAATAAGGGCTGTAAGTGTCTCACCATTTATTTGTTGGGAGGTTTTGAATCCTACAATTCGGGGGCACATTATGTCTTACACTTCATTAAGACAAAGATGAGGATACAAAACCGACTGAATTTAGAAAAGGAAATTGCATATCTTAACAAGCACATAAATCAAATCCAACTGGGCTGCATTATGTAGCACCATAGCAAAGGTATATACTAATTATATTAATAAATTATTATTTTTCTCTAAGCAAAGACATTATGAATTCAGTAATAAATCTAGCAGATTACTAGCATACCAGATAAAAAAAATAAAAAAAAACAGAGAGATTATTAAAATCTATAAACACTGGAGGGTTCCCATATATATGATCCCAAAGCAATTAATTCAATCTTTAAAACCTTTATTGAATCTCTATATAAATCCCAAAACGAAGTTTCTAAATTTGATATGATCACATATTTGAGGAACATATCACTTCTGATAGTCTTAGACGAAAATACACACAGTCTTAATGACCTTTTCACGTCTGAAGGAATATTAGACACAATTTAATCAATGTCATCACAGAAAGCACACAATGGCTCCCTATAGAATTATATGAAAAAATTTTGGCCTGAGCTTCAACCCATATTAATATGGAGCCGAGTAATAACACCACAGAACCAGACACTTGGACTTGGAAAAGAGCTTCAATATGCTTGATAAAAAAACAAAAACAAAGGTGAGGACCCAGAACATTGTGCCTCTTAGAGACCAATTAGTTTATTAAACGCAGATTGCAACATTTTTGCCAAGGTTTTGGCATGGTGAGTAGAGGCTATTTTGCCTAAACTTATTAACCCAGACCAAACCGGGTTCATAATGCAATACAATTTTGATAATGTATATTACATTCCATCAGAAACGATTTAGACCCTGCCTTTATTGTGTCTCTTGATGCAGAGACGGCATTTGCCAGGACTGAATGGGCATTCCTGAAAAATGTAATTTGGGAACCATTTTATTAATTTAGTTAAATTATTACATGAAGACCCTTACAGTACAATCGACACCAATCATTTAGAATCTGAAAATGTTTGATCTCAAACCCAAATGTCTTCAGTCTACAGCAAAAAATATATAAATGAATTTGCTTTGCCATTGTTTTGGAGGGGACTGTAGTAAACTCTCTGGCTACAAGATACTTAGGTATCCAGATCACTTCAGATCTTAATAAGCTTGCCAAAATTATCTTCATTTAGTGGTCAATATAAAACATGATCTCAAATCATGGGTCCTTCTCCCTATCTCACTTTTGGGTAAGGTAAATATAATAAGAATGAATATCCTTCCTCGCTTTTTGAATTTATTGTAGCCATTGCCTTGTTATTTACCCTCCTCCTTCTTTAAGGACTCAGACAAAATCCTGTTAAAATGTGCAAGGAATAATAAGAGGCCAAGACTTAAGATTTCAAAATTAATGAGACCAAAGGAATAAGCGGGTGCCTGTTTCCACAACATGCAGTTATACTGCTGGTCATCCTAACAAATCAACTCATCAGCTCTCACCATGAATTATTATTACAGCTTCAACAGATTGACTAGTAGCAACTTGTTTTAGAGGGTATTTCCCCCACAATATTTAACAACACTGCAGAGTTAAATATAAACCAAGGAGAGATTAACTGCATAACTCTAAGGAGAATTTATAGACTACTAAGATCATTTATGTGGAATTCATAAATGTTGTAAAAAGTAAAGAAATCAAATTTTTCAAATTTTGTTTTTGTTCTTAAGCGGTGATAAGTTTGGTGAAAATGGTGCCAGGAGCCAGAAAATACAATTGGTTAAATAATAAACAAGTAAACAAGTAATAGCAATATCACTACTATATTACCAGTTTTTATAATAATTAGAGTGGAAATATGTTAATGCATCCATTTCAAATAGAGCTTTATCTTTTCTGCAACTAGGATTGGTGGGAAACAAAGATATTGTTTACCTGGGTAATTTTAGTAACCATTTGGCAGAGCCATGTGGAGAAAAAAAAAAGCATATGGTTGCACCAGATTGAGGGCAAGTTGGCAAGTACCACAGTCACCAACAGTTGATGAATAATTCAACAAATTCACCCTATGATGATATGAGAAGAATGAGGACAGACAGAGAGGGAAAGCAGTACTACCTAAGCGTAGCATTTTTATTTTCTCTTTTTTTTACTGTTTATTTTCAGCAGCGAGTTTTACAACCAGCAGTACCCAGCAGTTCAGATGATATTGCATAAAGTGTACAGTAATAAAGCAACCCATCAATACAGGATTAAGCCCATATGAAAAAGCATGGATAATCCAAGCGCTGTCGCCACGTTAATGCCCTGGCAAATCTAAAGACCTTATGCAAAATGGGCCCATGAGCTTTATATGTAGGCAAACAAAAACCTTGCTGAGGTGCATCTGAATGCTAGGGAGATATTTAATAGGTATTTACATGTTTAAAGATTAAACTTGTTACAAATTTGGATTCTAACCATTGCGGTGATGTGCTGAGACAAAATGGTTAGATCAGTGCTATGGCAACAGCATAGTGTTTCCTTCTCCTCACACATATTTTATCTTAATTTAACAATATTTCCTGCCATCTGGTGGCCATCGTAGACATTACAACAGAAATAACCACCACTAGACCACATTAAACATGGGATTTTATATTGTAAAAGGCACAACATTCAGAATGTGCCAAAAGTGCTGTGACTGTGCATGAACTGACTAATGACTATGATATGACAAGTCATAGCTTGAGACTTAAGGAACTAATAAAACCTAAACATTTTCCAGGATCCACTTTATCTGGCCCTCTCAAGAAAAGTGTGAGAAAATAATGCATGTCTGACCCAGTCTTAATAAAACCACCGATTTATAGGTTCGACCATTTATGGAAATAGTCATTCACGTATAATGGTGGTAGCTAATGATGGAATGTTAGAGAGGATCTCATGACTTTATTCCTAAGAAATTAATTAAAATCAAACAACATCACAAACTCTCTGAGTCTCTCTGATACACACACACACACACACACAAACACACACAAGGGGTTACATATACTAATGGACTAATATATTCACTAGTCACAGCCATGGGGGAAAAACAGCGAAAACTAAGTGGTAAAATTAGTTGCTATAATACTAAAATACTTTACACTAAATTTCACACTGGTCACTTCTACAATTAACTGCACAACAGTATGCTGGGAAAAGCATTTTTTAAAATTTTGTTGACAGTGGAGTGGCTGGATGCTTTTGTCTCAGGGCACCCTCATGTCTGCGTTACCTTCTGGCTCTCCCTTTTGGTTATGTTGTCATAGTTAGTCTTGCTGGAGTCCCTGCTTACACTCTGCACACAATGTACATTGTCCTTAACCATTACGTGACAATTAGCACACCTAATAATATCTTTCTCTCAAGTTACACATGCTACTCCTGAGATACCAGTGATCTTGACCCCTTCTGCTCTTCGGACCTGCCTAATCCATCCTGATGCCCTACTTCTGGTTGAAGTTCTCATCACTTGGAAATCACTCACTGTTGCTGTGGATAGTCCCACATAGAGAGGCTAAAGATGAATGAGATTACTGTGGATGGTACCACTTAAAAATCAGGAAGATGGCTTTGGACTGCAATTGATATGAACAATTTTGCTATGATGGCTTAGGACTAAAATTGCTATGATAGCTTTAGGACTGTAATTGACACAAACAGTTTTGCACTCAAGTCTCCACCAGCTTACACAATTGCACTTTTTGTCCATGTAGTACACAGTTATAGAAGGTAATTATTTATAATTGTAATCTGCTGGCACCCAGATGAGGATGGTCTCCCTTTTAAGTCTAGTTCCTCTCAAGGTTTCTTCCTCATATTGTCTCAGGGACCTCCCTCATTAGGGATAAATTTATAAATTTAAATTTTATATCCTGAATTTATATAGTTCTGTAAAGTTGCTTTGTGACAATGCCCATTGTTAAAAGAGCTATACAAATAAAATTAAATTAAATTGAAATTGATTTTAAGTATTTTGTTTTGTTTTAATGGGCCGTTAACACTTTGATATCTCTGAGTTAAATGGGGATGTGTGCAATAGACCTTCTCATTATTTCATCTTTCATTATGGAAGATCCTACTCTGTCCTTTTCATTGAAGGAATACAAGTCTCTTGATGCTTACAACTTTGTTATTTATGGCCAGCTTCAAGTCGTAATGTTTTATGATTACAACATCAAGGAAGTCATGGCACAGAAAACTAAGGTGCTGCCCAGCCAGATAGGCATCATTATAGGCAACTCCTCAGTAAGAAAGAATGTGACCTATATATCTGGCTTTACATAGCTATAGTACTGTGCAAAAGTTTTAGGCAGCCTATTTTTTTTAGTACAAACTTTGTTATAGATTTTTTATTTTATGACTTCTACATTTTCAAGTCAGTACAAAAACATTTTAGATTCCCAAACATTAGTTTTCTAGCACATAAATAAATGTTACAGAAAAATGTTTGTATGTCATTAAAGAAAGCAGTATATTACGTAAGAGACACTTTTCAGACAGTAAACACAATGAAGGCTGCTGGGTTTTGCTGCAAATATAAGAAGCGAGTGCGAAAGTCAAAGTGTCCAGAAGAACTGTGTCTGGTTCTGCAAGATGCTCAATAAAACTTACCAGCTCATTTCCTTATAAAACTGCACACATTGTACCGGATACTACTATTTTTATTTTTTTTGTCACACCAAATATTGACTTTGTTTCATTTACTACTGTTTACCGCTCCTTGCAGTATTTTTTTTTTAATGTAGAAACATTTAGTTTCATTATTTTGAAGGCATCTTTGCTCTACAGCATTTCTTTTCATGTGCCTAAAACTTTTGCACAGTACTGTAAATATACGTAGCTAGTTTTATGTAAATTTTAGGTGAGCTACACAGGTTTGTTAAAGCAACAGAAATTAGACATCTCAGGTACCTAGCAAGTTAATTCTTAATTAGCACATCAACTTCACTGTTAGCTACTGAGCTGAGATGAAATGGGCATTGCAAAGACAGATCTCCTCAGACCAATTATGCTTCCTAACTGCATGTAACCAAAAGCGTATTCTGTTGGCTTGGAAAGGTGTCCAATTCAATAGTGTGGGGTAAAAATTAATGTGTTTATGGACACTTTTCCGATTCTGACACCTTCAAGACCAAATGTCTTCAGTTTATATCAAAAACAAGAAAAAATTGGCCTTGCCATTCTGATATTTTCAGAGGGGACTGTATATGTGGAAGCAGAAAAATGCTTGATTAATTCTCTTTGTTGTTCTATTAAGACTGTAAATATTGCTATTTTCTTCCACAGATTTAAGAGTTACAATTCTGCTCTGTGTACATCGGATCAAAATCTAATACATCTAATATCAACATCTAGGCCCGATCACAAAGAATGGAGAGGCAGTCCCAGTGGTCCCAGGCCACCAACCTGTTCTTAAACATCAACAAGACTAAGGAACTTCAGAAGGGAGCCACGGACAACATACACAGCTCTCATAATCAATGGGACACCAGGAGAGAGAGTAAGCAGCTTCAGGTACCTTGTTGTACATCAGCGAGGAGCCGTCATGGACTATGACAACTTTGACTCTGCACACACTGACTATCCAGAAGTCCTTCTACACTGCAACTACAGAGAACATCCTCACTGGGAACATCACCCGGTACGGAAACTGCAGTGCTGAGGACCGCAAAGCCCTGCAGAGCGTGGTGAGGTCTGCTGAACAGATCACCAGGTCAGCACTTCCCAGACTGCTGGGAGAATCAGTCTTTGCATCAATGAGAAACTATTCTGTATTCACATACACAGTGGACATACACAGGCAAATTACACATTCATTTTTAAAATTATTCTTAGAGAATTACATACTGTTTACTGATATTCACAGAACACTATATATATATATACACACACACACACACACACACATATACTATACTTCCCAAATTCCTCCATCTGGGAATTAATACAGTATTATCTTATCTTATGATACATTTTAAAGGACCAAATAGACTAAGGTTGAGCTACAGATGTAAATGAGCAACAATGCATAATGCTTATTTGAATGAACAGCCCTTCCAAGGGCGTGCTCGCTGGCCCATTTAGTCCCATAGAGTTGTTATTGTGTTTAAAGTTTAAATATGGCAACTGCAACAAGAGCGCAGGTGCAGGAATTTCACTGCCCCATGCTTGCACTGAACGTTTCATTTATGAGTGGGGGGAGGTACATCAGACAGGATAGTTACTGATATAACCTCTTCTGTGTTCATTTTGTACACTGTGCACAACGGCAAAAGGAAATATACCTGAGGTATGCTGTCAAAAATCCATTTGAACATCTCGAATTCAGGATAAATTAGTAAGTTAGTAAGGACATGGGGAAAACTACTTTTCATCGCAGGCTGATAACACCATGGATATTTCAACACACTTAAAGCTTGTTGTTGTCAGTTTGTTGTTGTATTCCATTACAGCTAATACTGTTCAGGAGAGTTTTTTGCTATTGCTAGAGGTCAAGACAAGATTGTTACCAGCAGGCTGCCACATGCATCACAGATAAGATGGCATTTCCACAGTAGAGCTGTTAGCACAGTTTATGAAAAGAGAACTATTTTGATGGAATGTTTCAATTCCATTCAGACCTGACAAGATTTCAGTCACAAAATAGAAGTTAAAGGATTTTGTCATACAACAAACTTTTCCTTAATTTGTTCCATGAGATAATGCCCCATGTAGACATCCTCTATGCATGGCTCCAAAAGAGAGATACTGTTATACAAGGTCTTAAAATCATGACTGGCTTTCCCAGTGCCATTTTGAAAATTTGTGACTCTCTCTCTTGTGCTCCCTCTTGCTATTAAGATGTGTGACACCATAATTACTAATGCACATGATTGTCTTTATAGTTTGTCTTTACTGGATTTCTGGCTGACATAACATTTTGATACTGAATGAAACATAACACTCAAAGTAAAATATTGCTGAACTTCATTACAAAAATAAACAAAAATTAAAATGTACTGTACTTTATGAAATAAATATATAAATATTAATATATATTAACTATTAACAAATATTAAAGTAAGTAAAAGCTATACATCCAAACCAAAAAGTAACACTCCAAATAACCAATAAAAATAGAGACATCCAAAATAAATCAAAAAACACTTCAGTGTTAGAAAAAAACACTTATCAGTGATAGTTTTTATTTCGCCTCTAGAGGCCGCTCTCATACTGTATGACAGGGGTCTCAAACTCAAATTGGCTGGGGGCCATTGGTGTGATTGACACCTCATAGGAGGGCCATTTTAACATTCTTGCACAACAAGAAAGTGGAAAATTTCTGAAAATTTACTTAACATTATTTCTAATTTACTTCAAATTCCACTGCTAAAATATTTTTGTCAAACTTAACAAAAAATGTAAATAGCAGTGTCTCCATCGTTGTTATAACAGTATATGTTAGTTTTGAACAGGTAGGGCAAATATTTTTTCCTTAATTTATTTTAACTTAAATAACTCAAAACCTTGCACTCAACTAACAACACTGCACTGAACAAATGCAAACCCTGAATACATTTGTACACTATTCTATTTCTTGCCAGATACCTGGCAGCGCTTCTGCTCACACAACTGAGCCACGTTTGCCCTGATGGAGGTCACAGTTGAAACTCTGAGTACAGCTTCAAGATGGGCATCACTAAGCCTGGACCTGTACTTGCATTTATTGAAGTTCATAGTTGAGAAAAGTTTCTCACACAGATATGTGCTTCCAAAAAGGCACGTTACCCGACTGAACACTTTGGACAGCTCTGGGAAGCATGGAGGTAATTCTCTCCACTCAGCTGAGAAGGGGTCTGCAAACAGCTGGAAAGTGTCATGATGTGCCTTGAAGTCAGCAAAACGCTGGTCAATAGGTTTTCAATAGCAGAGGCATATTCATCACCACTGAATGCTGTACCCTCCTCTACAACAGATCTGCATGTTGGGAAATGACTGAGGTTTTTTTGCACAAAGCTGAGTTTTCCACAATCTTAGTTTTGTGGAGAAGGCTTTCACACTTTCATAGGCTGCTGTGATGAGCTGACCTGGGCCCTGGAGCTTTAAGGATGCTCAGCTCCTGTGTTATGTCCACTAGGAATGCAAGGTCCATGACCCATTTAGGATCATCAAATTCAGGAACATCCATTCTGCCATCTTCCACGAATCTCTTCACCTCTGCTCTTAACTCAAAGAATCTCTTCAGGACATTCCCCCTGCTGAGCCAGCGCACCTCAGTAAAATAAAGTAAATCACCATATGTTGACTCAATTTCTTCTAAAAAGGCCCGAAACTGGCGATGCTGTAAACTCCTCGACCTGATGTAATTGATACATTTCAGGACAACAGACATGACATGTTCATATTTCAAGCATTTGCTGCACAGTGCCTGTTGGTGAATAATGCAGTGCAGAACAACTGCTGCATCTGCATTTTCCTCTTCTAACTTTCTTTGTACTAGTGCTACCAGTCCATTTTTTTTTTCCTGTCATAGACGGGGTGCCATCAGTGGTAATGCCGACCAGCCTGTTCCACGGCAAACCAGCGCGCTCAACTGCGTCACACAGCTGCTGAAATATATCTTTGGCTGTGGTACGGCCGTGCATTCGACACAAACTCAGCAACTCTTCAGTCACTTCAAATTGGTCATTAATACCCCTAATGAAAATTGCAAGCTGAGCACTGTCGGTTATGTCTGTGCTTTCGTCAAGGGCTACAGAGTATGCAGTGAAAACTTTAGATTTGCTTCGTAACTGATCATAAACGTCACTCGATAACTCACTGATCCGCTCTGCCACTGTGTTTGCTGACAAAGAGAGATTGTTGAACAAGTTTTTCTTTTCTGGACAAAGAATATCAGCGACTTTCTGCATGCAATCTTTTATAAACTGCCCATCTGTGAATGGCTTTCCCGCTTTAGCGATCATCTCACTCACCACATAACTTGCTTCAACTGCAGCATCAGCATCCTTTTTGGCTTTATGAAAAAGGTTTTGCTGGGACGTTAGCTGTCTCTGCAACTGCGTGGCTCGTATTTTCTCTCATCTTCCTGGTACTTCTCATACTGTTCTCCATGTTTAGTCGAGTAATGACGCTTGAGATTATATTCCTTTAGAACGGCGACTTTTTCTTTGCATATCAGACAGGTAGCGTTTCCATTAAACTCCACAAAAAAATACAGCAACGTCCATCTTTCTTGAAACTGTCTGTGTTCCTCATCCACTTTCCTTTTCGGTTTGGAAAGAGACATCTTTTCATTCGCACTCATAGACTGTATAGTTCGCACTTCGCAGCCAAACAACATAAACTACGAAAGCCCCGAAACCAGCTATCTTCAAATCTGCCTGCATGCACGTTTTATATTTTTTATTATTTTTTTTTTATAGAATCATGTCATTCTTTTGAATAAGGTATGAGAAAACTAGAAAATAATAATAATATTAATTTAGCGGGCCGGATTATGTTTTATTTTTGACATCAGTTGCGGGGCCGGTGGAGGGGGAGGGGGGGGCGTAGATGGCCCGTGGGCCGGCAGTTTGAGACCCTTGCTGTATGATGACAGTGGACCCTTCTCAGTCGCTCCCGCAACAGAAGCAACCAGGAAAAACTATCGGCGTGGATTTTTGCTGGCAAAACCGATCAATCGGTCACCCTCTAATAAATTCTATTTAAAAAATTCCCCACAGAAAAATTATGAAAGGTGGTAGATGCCTATCTAATTATTAAGAAGATATGCATGCAAATCAAAATTAGTATAATTTATTAGAACTCTGAGTTGTATAGGTGATGCAAATGACGTTCAGATTTTTTTAATCAACAACATGAAAGAAGTGTTTGTTGAGACACTGAAATTGCTTCGGATTCTAATAGTTACAGAATTACAGAGTCTGAGCAATGTTTGTCCACTTTCAAACCTAACCATTTTACAGAATTCTGTCACAGGACAAATGCATTGGCAATGCTGTCGACTGAAAAGTGAGTGCTTCACGATATTCCTGATTTCAACAGTCAGAATCGAAAAATTTGCACATTTGAAAAATTGACAACCTACATATTTCTTTACAGATAAGACAAATTAAAGAGTGAGGTAGCAGTGTTATTTCAGAGATGTTCAGTTTGGTCAACTAAGGGAATTGTATTGTTTGACTTTTTGTTAGGCTATTCTTCTGTGCTGGAGCACTGAATTTTAGACCAGACTACATCTTTCTGTTCCATTTGTTAGTGTACAGTTAGTTTGTTCAAGTTCATTCAAGTCTTGTCAACTCTCAATTGCTTACTAATGGATTAAAGTCAAACTCAAAACTGTTACATAAAAATGAAAACACAAATAATTTTGCCTTTGTTTTGTTGCAGGCTTTTAAAATCTATGTCAGTCGCTAAGCGCTAAGTTACAATGATCCCTGTCTATGCATACCAGGACATAGACAAACAAGGGCAAAATGACAGTTTTGATCTATACAATAGTTACAATAGATCTAATAAAATAGATCCATACAATCGTTAGAAAAAAAATATCCAGGGATGCAAGGTGGAGTTAGCATGGCTATTGAGTAGAAGTGTCCACCACAGCTTCTACAAAATTCTATTAATTTTACAGACAGAACAAATTCAACAAGAGTATGAACAGTTTAGAAACATGATTTAGGCTGCTGGCTACAGAGAACAGTATACTGAAAGAGAAAGAACTATACTAGAAGAAAGCAAAGAGAGATTACGACCAACAAAGTTAATCTCTAATCTACTCGTTGAGGTGTTTGGCACAGATAGCTTCGGTAAATCATTGACTGTTGAGAGCTCACAGAAGCTCAGTCCCAAAACCAGCAGAAGGCAGTAAACCACGACCGTTCACTTTAAAGCTGCATCACTTTCAAACTGATCCTGCGCCTTGCGAGAGACAGAGGCCTTCTCACCTGACTACATTCTCATCTGACATTTCACATTTTCCCTGACTACAGTGTAGATGTCAACAAGCAACGTGCAGCCATCACTGAATCTAAACAGAAGCTTCACTCCACTATCTGCCCACACTCCAGTTCACCCACAATAAACAACATATGAAGTACACTGCCCCAGAAAGGCACTCACATACATCAACAACATTTCTGCTGACTGGCCCTCCTCTCCACATCTCCCCACAGAAGATATGTGAGGTACCACTGGTCAGGCTAATTGTGCCTACAATGTATTTTGAGCCATCATAGACATCTACAAAAAGTGACTATTGTATGTTAGTGTTTGGGTTTCTTACGTTCCATACTGTAATTAATATTAGCTAGCCTCCACTAAACCCAACACCAAACACTCCTCGACCTGCAACACAAGCAGCAACTGTGCTTCAAAGCCCTCACACAAGAGCATGGTGAGAGCCATCAGGCATTCCAGAATGTGCTGCAGCCCACCACATCTCCAGCTGTGTCCCCTGCCACCAGTCCAGACCTCACGCTCACCAAGATGGCCTCCATGGATGATCTGGAGGCCCTCTTGGAGCTTCTTGTGCATGCAGCAGCTGCGTGGGAATGTCCAGAGAAGGAGTGGTCCCTGCGACTTCTCGTTCGGCTTAAAGCCAAAATGTTCCCATGCCGGAGCTGTGGATTGCGGCTTTGAAACCAAGTCCATTTGGACTTATTCTTCCAAACTGGCTGGAGTTGTCAGGAAAACACTAAATAACTAAAAAGAGCCCTAAAAAAGCCATTGTGCCTATTCCCCTTAACTAAGGTCACCTTCAAAATAATTATTATGGACCTCATTGAGCCACTAGAGAGGTGCATGCGAGGGAATCGCTTGGGCTACAGCTATGGGCAGGTGTGTACCCAAAATGAAACGGTCTGATACTACCTACTGGGGCAACCCTTCACCCCGTGTTACAATCACACCCAATGACACTACCACCACCATGCTTGACTGTAGGCAAGACACACTTGTCTTTGTACTCCTTATCTGGTTGCCGCCACACACGCTTGACACTATCTGAACCAAATAAGTTTATCTTGGTCTCCTCAGACCACAGGACATGATTCCAGTAATCCATGTCCTTAGTCTGCTTGTCTTCAGCAAACTGTTTGCGGGCTTTCTTGTGCATCATCTTTAGAAGAGGCTTCCTTCTGGGACGACAGCCATGGAGACCAATTTGATGCAGTGTGTGGCGTATGGTCTGAGCACTGACAGGCTGACCCCCCCACCCCTTCAGCTTCTGCAGCAATGCTGGCAGCACTCATATGTCTATTCTGCAAGGCCAACCTCTGGATATGATGCTGAGCACGTGCACTCAACTTCTTTGGTCGACCATGGCGAGGCCTGTTCTGAGTGGAACCTGTCCTGTTAAACCGCTATATGGTCATGGCCACCGTGCTGCAGCTCAGTTTCAGGGTGTTGGCAATCTTCTTATAGCCTAGGCCATCTTTATGTAGAGCAACAATTCTTTTTTTCAGATCCTCAGAGAGTTCTTTGCCATGAGATGCCATGTTGAATTTCCAGTGACCAGTATGAGAGAGTGTGAGAGCGATAACACCAAACTTAACACACCTGCTCCCCATTCACACCTGAGACCTTGTAACACTAACGAGTCACATGACGCCGGGGAGGGAAAATGGCTAATTGGGCCTAATTTGGACATTTTCACTTAGGGGTGTACTCACTTTTGTTGCCAGCGGTTCAGACATTAATGGCTGTGTGTTGAGTTATTTTGAGGGGGCAGCAAATTTACACTGTTATACAAGCTGTACACTCACTACTTTACATTGTAGCAAAGTGTCATTTCTTCAGTGTTGTCCCATGAAAAGATATAATAAAATATTTACAAAAATGTGAGGGGTATACTCACTTTTGTGAGATATTGTATGTTAAGTTCCATCCCTAATCTGGATAGTCATCACCTGATATTATCTGGATACTATAACCTTGTGATTGACCCAATCTTGGACACTAGACCCAATTTTTCCACTCTGTTTCAAAATCATTTTAGCACAAACAACCAAAACCTTTGTTTTTAATGTACATATGTTATTTTCAAGGACTTTTTTCTCGTTGACCCTTTTTTAATGAGTGCAATCACTAACTATATCAGATGATCAATTAGAACGTTCTACTGCCCTTCGAGAGACCAAACTAATTTCAATAATTACAGCTTCTGTACTAGATCCCTTACCTATATTTTTCTTCAAATAGATAATAGCAGAAGCAATTAAACCTCTTCTAAATATAGTCAATTCTTCCCTTACCACTGGCTATGTACCTAAATCTTTTAAACTAGCAGCTATCAAACCCCGGATTAAAAAACCTGACCTCGACCCCTGTCAGCTGTCTAACTGTAGGCCAATATCAAACCTCCCCTTTATCTGCAAGATTACAGAAAACTTTGTAGCACAGAAATAGGACTGGTTAAAATGGTAAATGACCTACTACTGGCCTCTGATCAGGGTTGTGTCTCCTTGCTTGTGTTGCTTGACCTTACTGCAGCTTTTGACACCACTGATCATAAAATTATCCTTGATAGACTAGAAAATGTTGCTGGAGTGAGGGAATGGCCCTCTCCTGGCTCAGATCTTATTTGAATGATCAATATCAGTTCGTAGATGTAAATGGTGACTTCTCTATGCATACTAAGGTAAGGTAACATTTGGTGTTTTGTAGGGTTCTGTTTAGGCCTACTGCTTTTTTCTTTATATATACTACCTCAATTATATGCAATTATTCGTAAACGTGGTATTAGCTTCCACTGTTATGCTGATGACACAGTTGTATTTTTCAGTACAGCCAGATGACAGACACCAGCTTAATAAAGTTGAGTAATGTGTAAAGGACATTAGACACTTTGTTTAGACAAAGAGTTGTTGATGCTCATAAGGCTGGAAAAGGTCATCAAATCATCTCTAAAGAGTTTGGACCAATCCACAGTCAGACAGATTGTGTACAAATGGAGTACATTCAAGACTATTGTTACCCTCCCCAGGAGTAAACGACCAACAAAGATCAAGACATGTAATATTCTGCAAGGTCACAAGGGAAGCAAGGGTAACTTCTAAGCAACTAAAGACCTCTTTCACATTGTCTACTGTTAATGTTCATGGCCAAGTCAAAGTCCTGACCTTAATCCAATAGAAATGTTGTGGAAAGACGTGAAGCAAGCAGTTCATGTGAGGAAACCTATTAACATGCCAGAGCTGAAGCTGTTCTGTACTGAGGAATGGGCTAAAATTCCTCCAAGCCAATGTGCAGGACTGAGCAACAGTTACTGGGACCGTTCAGTTACTGCTGCACAAGGGGGTCACACCAGATACTGAAAGCAATGGTTCACATACTTTTGCCACACACAGATATGTAATATTGAATCGTTGTCCTCAGTAAGTAAATGAGCAAGTATAATATTTTTGTCTCATTTGTTTAATTGGGTTCTTTTTATCTACTTTTAGGACTTCTGAAAATCTGAAATTTGATTGTGTCAAATCATCAAAATTCTAAAGGGTTCACAAACTTTCAAGCACCACTGTATCTGTACAGTGGTGAAGGTATTCATGGTTGCCATTGTGGTTATTGTTTACATATTACATACTGATGCAGAATGTGACGTCATACACTCGGTTATTGCGAGATTCCAAACTTGGCATCCAAACAGTTTCATTGTCATTTCTGGGGATTATAATCATGTGTCACTATCCACTACATTACCAAAGTTCCACCAGTTTGTCAACTGTGTTACCAGGGAGAACATAACACTAAATCTCCTGTACACGTGTCCTGTAAGTGTGAAGGGTGCATACACTTCATCTGCTCTGCCCCAGTGGGAAGGTCTGATACCCACATACCGGCCTGTTGTCCTAAGGCAGTCTATGACAAAGAAGACCATAAGGAGATGGTCACTAGAGGCAGAGGAGACTCTGAAGATCTACTCTGAGACCACAGACTTGGAAGTGTCATGTGAACCAGCTGGGGATGACATTAACAACATGACAGAATGCATAATGGAATACATCGATTTCTGCATGGTCACTATAGTTACTGTCAGAAGAGTGCATTGTTCTCCTAATAACAAACCCTGGATCACCAAGGACCTGAAGGAAGGAAGGAAGTACTGAATAAAAGGAAACATGCTTTCAGGCAGAAGGACAAGGAAGAGAGGAGGAGGGTGCAGGAGTTGAAGGTGAGACTGAGGGAGGACAAAGATGCCTACAGAAGATTCAGCATGATGCCCTCCCCCTTATATCCTCCACTCCCTCACCACCACTCTTCCCCAAGTCCCCCCAAGATCAAACATCTTTTCCTACCCTGATGTATATACCAATTCTCCTCTGCTCATTTCACAACCATTCACCCCCCCAATCCCACAGCCTTCTTCAGAGGATTCACACCTCTACCTACCCCAATTACCCCCCTTCAGCCCACATCCAACATCCTCAAGGAACTCCCACTCCTCACCTATCTGTCACTACCAGCCAAATTAATAGACAGCTGGAGAAGCTGAAACTTACCGCAAAAGACCCAGTCCCATCTGTACTACAACACCACAGTGAGAATCGCTTTCTTTGCTTTCTTAAGTGCATTTAACACCATCCAACCTCTCCTGCTAAGAGAGAACATGAGAAGAATGCAGGTCTCCTTGGTCACAGACTATCTGTCAGACATACTCAGTTTGTGAGGCTGGAAACCTGCCGGTCTGAGCACCAGAGCAGCACTGGAGTACCACAGGGAACCGTGCTCTCCCCCTTCCTCTTCACTCTGTACACCATGTCAGTACAGGTCAGATCTCTGAAACCTTCAGAAATTTCCTGATGACTCTGTAGTGGTCAGGTGCATCACGGATGGATAGGAAGAGAAGTACAGGGGCCCAGTCAACAACTTCATGGAGTGGTGTTGTAAGAAACATCTGCTCCACAATGTGGCCAAGAACAAGGAGATGCGGTGGACTACAGGAGGAGGAAGACCACAACCAACCCCATTACCATCACAGGTCAGGATGCTGAGCAGATTGATAACTATAGATACCTTGCTCTCCATCTCGACAATAAGCTGGACTGGAAGTTCAACTCACAGGTTGTGTATAGGTAGAGAATGAGCAGACTCTACTTTCTGAGGAAGCTCAGACCCTTTAATGTCTATAGCAAAATTTCACACTTTATGCTGCAGCAAAGCATTTCACTACACGTCATACTGTGTATGGTTGTGCATGTGACAAATTGAATTTTAATTTATTAGAGATCTTCTACCAGTCTGTGGTAGCCAGTAAGGTCTTCTTTGTAGCAGTACACAAGGTAGGTGGAAAAAGAGCTGGACATGCAAAAAAAACTCAACAAACTAATCAGAAGGCTGGCTCAGTCTTGGGCTGCTTGGGTTTTGAGGTGGTGGTGGAAAAGAGGACACTCAAACTCACGGCCATTCTGGACAATAAACAGCATCATCTCTTTGACCTACTAGCTAAATTCTTCTTTTAATGAAGACTCATTCAGTGCCGCTGTAGAAAGGAGTGGTACAGGAGGTTGTTTGTACCAATAGCGATAACACTGTACAACAGCTCATCACTGTGCTGGGACACTATTTTGCACTGAGCCAGTCTTAAAATAAACTCATTGGACAATAGTTGACAAAGTTGTCAAAGTGAGTATTTTCCCATTAACAAGAATGTGGACGTATACCCCATTGTACCTAAATGTTGACATTTGTTTCAAGCAATACCTGTTTTCATTCCACAATCATTTTAAGACATTCAACCAGATGATTTCTTCCTTTATCTGGAGCAATAAATCAGCCTGCATAAGGAAAGAATTTATAGAGAGGCCAAAATTCCAAGGCGAACTTTCCCTTCCAAAGTTGCATATTACTAGGCTATAAATTTTTATCTACATTTGGGTAAAAGACTGGCATGGTACAGTCCCAGCATGGCTTCAGACTGAAACAAATACTAGCAATCCACACTTGCTCCCAGCTTTACTATGCTCATCTCTGCCAGCACTAGTTAAGAGGGTTAATAGAAATATACTTACAACACAGTCATTATGCATTGTGAATCCGCGCAAAAGATTTTTGGGTATTCAGAACATCTTCAAGCACTCACTTATAATAAATAACTACCCTTTCAGCCTTATTTGCTAGACAAAGGCCTTCAACTCTGGCATGACATGGGAATCTCTAACACTGGTGACCTGTAAATTAATGGCATTATTGCCAGCTTTGAGCAACTGAAAGAAAATCCAAACTGACTAAGGTCCATTTCTTCCATTATCTGTAAATAAGGGTTTTTGTGTGTAAAAAGATCACTAATTTTCCATCTACTCCTACACTCTAATTTTACAGAGAAAATATGGATAGAATCTCAATGATTTCTGCTGAGATAACAAATAGCAATACTCCCTCTATATCATATATTAGAAAATGAGAAAATTATCTAGGAGTTCCTCTATCAAATGAGGAATAGGACTTTCAAAGGTTCTTTCTTTTGCTACATGATTTAATACAATTCAAGACATGACATAATACAATTCAGTGTATTATATCAACTCCACTTTTCTAAAGCTAAACCTGCCAGAATATTTCCAACAATAAATCCTATACAGTCCCTTCCGAAAGTACTAGAACAGCAAGGCCAATTCTATTGCTTTCACTATACATTGAAGACATTTGGGTTTGAGATCAAAAGGTAAATATGAGACGATAAATCAGAATTTCAGCTTTCATTTCCTGATATTTACATCTAGATATGTTAAACAACATAGAACATGGCACCTTTTGTTTGAGCCCACCCATATTGTCAAGTGATCAAAAATATTGGAACATGTGACTGATAGGTGCTTCTTGCTGCCCAGGTGTGCCCTGTTAAATTGATTGTTTAATGAATTAACAGCTCTGAAAATCTACTCTTGGTCTGAGCCCTAGGTTTTGCATATGAAGACTGCATTTGTTGTTAAACAGAATAAACCAACATGAGGACCAGAGAGCTGTCTAAGGGAGAAAACAAGCCATTTTGAAACTGAGAAAAGAGTGAAAATCATTCAGAGACGTTGCACAAACATTGGCCATAGCCAGTAAAACAATTTGGAATGTCCTGAAAATTACTGAGCAACAGACACAGAATGGGTGGGCCAAGGAAGACAACAATAGCTGATGAGAGAAACAAAAAATACAGAGATGAGCCACAAAAGTTCTGGAACCAAGATTAACCTCTACCATAAGTGATGGAAAGGCCAAAGCATGGAGAAAGAATGGATCTGCTCATGATCCAAAATATAGAAGCTCATCAGTCAAGCATGGTGGAGGTAGTGTCATGGCTTGGGCATGGCTGCTTCTGGAATGGGCTCACTATGATGGAACTCATGATGTTAGCAGCAGAATGAATTCAGAAGACTACAGACACAATCTTTGTTGGCAAAGTGAATTTATCACTAAACGAGGAGCCTGGTGTTTGCATTTTTACAATTTTTTAAAATTCTTTTATGTAATTGGTATATTTTAGGAGCCTATCTGATGATGGGTAAGTTTTACTTTTAGATCGATGTTTGTGTTTCTGAGGCTCTCAAAACTGCATGCAGCTATCACTTGTAGCCAAAAACAGTGGTGAATGGTACTATATTTATATCATCACTGATATCGTTATTGCAATAAATACCAGAAAATATCGTGATATAGTTTAAAGTCCATATCGCCCATCCCTACTTCTGTAGCACCTCATCTCCAAGCTTTGTATTTTTCTCTGTAACTCTGCTGTGAGGGTCCATGTTTCACAAGCATAGAGAAAAATTGAGATGACAACTGAGCGCAATAATCTCACTTTTGTTCCAAGACTAATGTTTCTGTCTTTCCAGATAGGCTTAAGGTGTGTCAATGCCGCAGTTGTTTGAGCTATCCTGGCGAGAACTTGGATAGCTTGCCTGGACCCTTCATCCAAGATGATCGCTCCTGGGTATTTGAAGCTCCGCACCATTTCAAGCATTTGCCCATTGACTTTTATGACTGTGTTGATGCCATTCATGTTGTTGGACATCACTTTCATTTTCTCGCATTGATTTCCATTCCATAGACTCGAGGTGGTGTCCAGCCTTTCTACCAAGCTGGCCAGTTCTTTTTCACTTCCAGCTAGCCCATCAATATCATCTGCAAGATGGAGATTAGTGATTGTTCGGCCTCTTTTGCTGACTGTTCCCTCATGGTTTCTGTCATGATGCGCTCCAGGAAGATGTTGGAGGGTGGGAGAGAGTAGGCACCCTTGACGCCCTCCTATTGTCATCCTGAACCAGCTTCCAATGGCTCGATTTTAAAGGACTGCACTGGTGGCCTTGTCATACAGGTGTTTGATGACCCACAAAGCTGCATGCCATACCTGGTCAAAAGCTATTTGAAATCCACAAACACATGGTAAACATGTTGCTGATGTTGCAGGCACCTATCGTAGATGATTCTTAGGTTAAAAATCTGTTCAGTGGTGTTGTGCCCTGCCCTGAATACAGCCTGTTTCCTTGTGGAAAAAAATGGCCATGTAGGAGAACACAATTGACATTACAGGTTTTAATCTATTTACAATGACTGTGAGATTGGTTTGGCAATGCAATGGGCACCAAACTAATATTTTAAGGATTCAGACTGTCCTCAGTAAATTTCAGCATTTCTAGCAGACATTCCGTGAGGATGTAGAAACAATTAAAAATGGGTAAAACTTTGAAAAAGCCTTTATTTTTTTATGTGCAGTTATTTGCAAACTGTGCCCTTTAATATTGGTAATATTAGAAGTTGAGTAAACACATTACAATTTTTTTAACCAATGGATAATGTGTGCATTTTGTGTTGTTGTCATCAACCAGACCATGAATATCTGGCAAATATAAATTAATGAATTAACTGCTAATTAACTCTACCATGGTCACAAACTCTTCTTCTTGCTGTCCATTAAAGAATCACACTTGCATAATATTTGATGAGATGGGAAATAAAATAAAATTCATTATGCAAAAGTTAGTTCCGGTCCACTAATTTGATTCGACTAGAAGTATTTCAAGAGTGGCGATATTTAATATAACAGCACTAGTACATTTCACTGTTTTCTATCACTCCGCTTGTCCGAGTTCGCTACATCAAATTCCAATTCTAGCAATAGTTCATTACATTGAAACGGTTATTACACTTACTACAGGCTGTCAGTCAGTCTGTGCTTTGCACAACACTATATCCAGCTATGACTTCTTTGGGAACTATTTTCATAGACGGAGCAAAAATAAACTAAATGTTTGGCCATATTGTGCCCGAAATGTCAGTTCCTCAATATTAATTTCTTGTTTATAGAACCATTTATATATTAGCAATATCACACATGCAATTGTGCTCTTGTACTGAATATCATGTGATATACAGTGGGGGGGAAAAGTATTTGATCCCCTGCTGATTTTGTACGTTTGCCCACTGACAAAGAAATAATCAGTCTATAATTTTAACGGTAGGTGTATTTTAACAGTGAGAGACAGAATAACAACAAAAAAATCCAGAAAAATGCATTTCAAAAAAGTTATAAATTGATTTGCATTGTAATGAGTGAAATAAGTATTTGATCCCCTATCAATCAGCAAGATTTCTGGCTCTCAGGTGTCTTTTACACAGGTAATGAGCCGAGATTAGGAGCACTCTCTTAAAGGGAGTGCTCCTAATCTCAGCTCGTTACCTGTATAAAAGACACCTGTCCACAGAAGCAATCAATCAATCAGATTCCAAACTCTCCACCATGGCCAAGACCAAAGAGCTGTCCAAGGATGTCAGGGACAAGATTGTAGACCTACACAAGGCTGGAATGGGCTACAAGACCATCACCAAGCAGCTTGGTGAGAAGGTGACAACAGTTGGTGCAATTATTCACAAATGGAAGAAACACAAAATAACTGTCAGTCTCCCTCGGTCTGGGGCTCCATGCAAGATCTCACCTCGTGGAGTTTCAATGATCATGAGAACAGTGAGGAATCAGCCCAGAACTACACAGGAGGATCTTGTTAATGATCTCAAGGCAGCTGGGACCATAGTCACCAAGAAAACAATTGGTAACACACTACGCCGTGAAGGACTGAAATCCTGCAGCGCCCGCAATGTCCCCCTGCTCAAGAAAGCACATGTACAGTCCTGTCTGAAGTTTGCCTGAATGATTCAGAGGAGAACTGGGTGAATGTGTTGTGGTCAGTTGAGACCAAAATCGAGCTCTTTGGCATCAACTCAACTTGCCATGTTTGGAGGAGGAGGAATGCTGCCTATGACCCCAAGAACACCATCCCCACCATCAAACATGGAGGTGGAAACATTATGCTTTGGGGGTGTTTTTCTGCTAAGGGGACAGGACAACTGCACCACATCAAAGGGACGATGGACGGGGCCATGTACCGTCAAATCTTGGGTGAGAACCCCCTCAGCTAGGGCATTGAAAATGGGTCGTGGATGGGTATTCCAGCATGACAATGACCCAAAACACACAGCCAAGGCAACAAACAAGTGGCTCAAGAAGAAGCACATTAAGGTCCTGGAGTGGCCTAGCCAGTCTCCAGACCTTAATCCCATAGATAATCTGTGGAGGGATCTGAAGGTTCAAGTTGCCAAATGTCAGCCTCGAGACCTTAATGACTTGGAGAGGATCTGCAAAGAGGAGTGGGACAAAATCCCTCCTGAGATGTGTGCAAACCTGGTGGCCAACTACAAGAAACGTCTGACCTCTGTGATTGCCAACAAGGGTTTTGCCACCAAGTACTAAGTTGAAGGGGTCAAATACTTATTTCACTCATTAAAATGCAAATCAATTTATAACTTTTTTGAAATGCGTTTTTCTGGATTTTTTTTTTTTGTTATTCTGTCTCTCACTGTTACCATTAAACCTACACCACACCTACCATTAAAATTACAGACTGATCATTTCTGTGTCAGTGGGCAAACGTACAAAATCAGCAGGGGATCAAATACTTTTTTCCCCCACTGTATGTGATATTGCTTAAATTAAACCACTGGTAGGGTTTAAAAAGCTGAACGGACAAAGCCGGACTCACACACACCTCATTACGGTAATGTCATATGCAGTTGTGGTGATATAAACCAAAAGGTACATTACTTTATTATAGCACCCCCTTCAGGAGGGTATAGGCCATTTGTCTAAGTAGGGAGTCGGTTTTGTACCAAAACGACCAAATTTGGTGATGATAGCTCAATTATAATCCTCTCTTATGGCTGTTTAAGTACGTACGTTCTGCCATGCAACGACTGATTGGCGTATGGTGGCCATGTTTACAAATCTCAATATGTTTGATACTTATTGCACATCAGACTTCGCTGAGTAATGTGACACCAAAATTTTGATGATATGGCTGAAATTCTAGAACAGGATCTTAAAAGTATGTTTTGCATTTTAAGCAAATTGTGATAACTTTGAGTGGGTGGAGTGAGCTAAATGGCCCAAAAGGCACATTTTCAGGGCATAAAGAAACAAAGGATGAGCAAAAAGAAGATTCACTGTACACCTTATTTTACAAAAGACATGCTTGTTTCTAAGTTCAAAAAACATGAATAGCACCCCCAGATGCCAAATTAGTGAGACTGCATCATTTACTAGGTCCTGAGAGGGGGACGGAACCTTCAAGTTTCGTGACAATAGCTCACTGTTTACCCTGTCAAAAGCCTGCTGAAAGCTAATTAACCATGGTGGCCATATTTTATTTTTTTAAGTAATCAAGTCATCATCAAAACTTCACTTACATATTAGCATAGAGATGAGTAGTTTGATACCAAACTTGTGAAGTTAGGGCAAAAAGTGGTGGAGCTAATTGCTTATGTTTAAGTTTTTTGTTAGGAGAACCCAGGAATAAGTGGCAAAAAGGATTTTCACTGTAAGACTTAGAGTTTCAGAGATATGAGCCAAAACGTAGTACTGTAGTGCCACCTTTATTTAGTGCCACCTTTTATTAGTGCCACTCATACTGACTGACCATTTTTCATGTTTGTAGGACCTCATGATCAGTTTTAATAGAGAAGAAGAAGAAGAAGAAGAAGAAGAAGAAGAAGAAGAAGAAGAAGAAGAAAAGTAAGCGGATTCTAAAGAAAGCACTTCCTGATTGGAGCCCTAACAAGGATAGATAGATATTTCTAAGTGCAAAACCTTGACAGTCAATGCCTGAAGTCTGGAACCCACAGCCATTACCAGATGTTAGGTTTCTTTCCAGTTGATGCTCTGCCAGGCCTTTACTGGCGTTGTCTTCAGGTCCTGCTTGTTCTTGAGGCATTTTGCCTTCAGTTTTGCCTTCAGCAATAAAATGAATGCTCAATTGGTCTGAGATCAGTTGACTTGGTCATTACAGAACAATCCACTTCTTTGTCTTGGGTTGCTTTGAAAGTATAATTTGGGTCTTTGTCCATCTGCACTGTGATGCATCAACTAATGAGTTTTGAAGCATTTGACTAAATTTGAGCAGATGATATATCCCTATATAACTGCAGAATTCATCCTTCTTCTTTTGTCAGCATTCACATCAATATGAATATGCAGGGTGGTGGTTATGCTTATATGTTAAACCAAATATTTATATATTGATAAAAACTAAACTGTTTGACTAGGGGTTAAAAGAAGTCAAACAATAAATTTCTATTTTAAATGCATATATTTGAATAATTTACAAATGTGCAATTAGGCCTTTCAAAGTTTCAAAAATCAAACAAATCAAAAAAAAAGTAAAATTTTGACTTTTTCCTCCAATGCCACTTGTAACAATACTAGTTCATATTCTAGCAAATATAATATATCCTTCTCCTTTTCTAATTGCTTAGCCATTTTTGCAGTTTTACATAGAATAAAAGCAAGAAAACAATAATATAGCAAACCAACATCACAGAAGTTCACCAGAGTTACTGCTTCCCTAGTGTTGAGGTTAAACACTTACCTTACACCTAACCCTAACCCTGATTTTAAGTGCTGGATAAATGCTTCTCTGCAACTTTTAACTACAGTTTATACTATTAAACTGAGCTCCTGAGGTGACACAGGAAATTAAGTAATGGGGCTGAACACAGACATATAAATACATAGACACCGCATTGGCCGCTGGATCGTACTTCAATGTCACCGCCATATTGGACTGGGCAACTTGCCAAAACTCTCTTAACTGGAAAAGATGCCTGACTCGTGTGTAGCTTAGGGCTGTACAAACCGTCACACAATCCAAACCAGATCTTGGGGAATTACCTTTCACAGGTAAGACTGAACAGTTGTTTCTGGTTGTATTTGGTCATTATAACATTATGTTGGCAGCTAACTAGTTGGCCATCAGAATCAGACTATTAATAGCTAGCAATAATGCTAGTTAGCTATGAAAGCTGAGACTTAATAAGAAATCATATAAAGTTAACATGATTACTTATAAAGTCTCTGCTTATATTATAGTTTATATTATAAACTAAATTGCCCATAAGTAAGATTTTCATCTATATTGCCGTTTTTCTCTAAACTTACTTTTACGACAAGCTACTTGTTTTGGCTGAGTGACTGACATATTGTGAATCAACTAACTGTAGCTAGCTAACTTTTCTCACACTTTGAAGGTTTCCCAAAGAGAAACCGTCGAGGAGCAGTGGGAAGTAGCTGTAAGAAGGGAAGGTTTTTCCACAAGTGAGTCCTCCGTGCTATGCAGTGAGCACTTCAAGCCGGAGGACACCAACAGGACTGGTCAGACTGTCAGGATTAGAGATGGAGGTAAACATTTTCTCGACTCATCTCCAAAGAGTAGGTGTATCGATAGGCTAATAGTGATTTGATAGCTTGTCATCAAATCATGGCTTGTTTTTATTATTATTATTATTATTATTATTATTATTATTATTATTATTATTATTGCTACATCATCATTATTATTATTATTGCTACATTATTATTATTATTATTATTATTATTATTATTATTATTATTATTATTATTATTATTATCACATAAATGTCTTACTGCTGTAACTGTTTTACCGTAATTCCTACACCATTACCTGATATAGAAGTATAAACCTTCAAATCAAAGCTGAAATATTGCACTTTCAGCTCTTATTCAGTATATAAACTCCAATATACTGTAGTAGACCATGAAAATAAGAGTAACATATTTATTCTTTGAGTTTTTCTTTGCCACTGTCGCCTCTGGCTTGCTAATATATTTATTTCTGTAAAGCTGCTTTGTGAGAATGTCCATTGTTAAAAGCTCAATACAACTAAAATTTATTTAAAATTGAATTGAATTGATAAAACGGTTAGTGAAGATTAGACTTGCCACGATTTCATAATTTTCACACCAGTACAGTATCCCTAGTTCAAACCAGTAATATGGGGATTAGTGCTGGTTGGATGCTAGATGGTGCTATGGGTGCTATAATATGGTTCTATGACATGATGCTATAATAGCCTACTCAATAAAGCAAGGCAGCTTGATGTCAAACTTAGATTTTTATTTTTTAACAAAATATAAATATGAAACTGGAAAAATTTAATTGTGTGTTGTTCACCAAACCTCTAACAACACGCCTGTGGGGGCAGGGGAGTCGTTTAGCGTCATCTTGTGAATGGAGGGCGGATCTGGAGAAGGTGATTACACAGATTACACACACCTGTGGGAAATTTGCTAATTATCGTTGTTTTGCAGTGAGGCTGGGGAGCATAAAAGGGCGCGCTCAGTGTGTGCGTGAGCAAGATTAAATGTTGCACCACTTTTCAGCAAGTAAGGGAAAAGTGGCGGCAAATAAAGTCACTTCGTGGGATCAAACCAAGCCTGTCTCCCATCTCCACATTTCCCCACATCAGGGAACTTCACAACGCCAAACAGCAAGCATAGACTTTGTATAAAACAAACATGCCAAACAACAAATATAGCCTATGTACTGTAGGGCTCCTCTTTATGGAATCAAGCGTTCAGTCATTTCAATAATAGTCTCTGTTTTGTCTTCTAAATGCAGCTAAATGCTTCACGGAGTTCTGTTTAGTATTTTACACACGTTTGTGCTGCCCCTCTGACCTCACACAGTTGTTCCTGTCAGTTAAACGTAACATTTTCTTTTAGTGCGCATGCTATGCTGCCTGTGTAGTTTTGATGCATCAGTAAATAACTTTCAATGTGTTCATCTAATTTAACTCATAACTCTTTAACTCAAAACTCTTTAGGTGACTGTACATTATTTAAAGCTGTTCTGTTCATTAGGATATTGATGTAGGAATTGTTGTTATTAAGTAAGTTTCATTCATAATGTTTCCCCCTTTAAATCGGTATAAAACTTCATACCAGTATCAGCCCTCATAACCGGTATAACCAGTATGACTATATACCGTGCCTAGTGAAGATGAATGAATGCATAATTATTTGTGTGCAAGTATGGGTGGAACAAATGACACAAATGGGCTCAAATTCCCACAGACATACAGTACGTGCAAAAGTCTTAGGCACATGCAAAGAAATGCTGTAGAGCAAAGATGCCTACAAAAATAATTAAATTAAATGTTTCTCCATTTAACATAACTAAACGGTAATAAATAAAATGAAGTCAATATTTGGTGTGACGACCCTTTGTTTAAAAATAATAATGATAAAAATAGTAGTCTCTGTACAATTTGTGCAGTTTTATAAGGAAATTAGCATCTTGCAGAACCAGCCACAGTTCTTCTGGAGACTATGACTGCTGCACTTGCTTCTTATTGTTGCAGCAAAACACAGCAGCCTTCATTGGGTTTTTGTCTGAAAATTGGTGTCTTATGTAATATGCTACTTTCTTTAGTGACATACAAACATTTTTTCTGTGACATTTAGTTTTGGGCTGGAAAACTAATGTTTGAAAATCTAAAGTGTTTTTGTAAAATAAAAATCTATAATAAAGTTTGTACTTAAAGAAAAAAAAAATAGGGTACCTAAGACTTTTTCACAGTACTGTAATCCAAAGCCTTGTAGAAAGCCTTTCCGAGAAGCGTGGAGACTGTTATAGCTGTAAAGGCCCAACTCCATATTAATGGTCATGGTTTTGGAAAGGGATGTCCAAGAAGCTCATTTAAGTGTGATGGTCAGGTATCCACATACTTTTGGCCATATAGTTAATGAAAATATATATTTTTTTATTTGAAAACAATGTATTTATACATTCATACACTGAATATACAATATATATTAAAAATTATATATATATATATATCACCTAAAATAATGCTAATAAACTGAGACGTTTGATTCTGAAAGAAAAAGGATTTACAGTCCCCTCCGAAAATCCAGAACTGCAATACCAATTAATTTGTTTGTGCTATACACCAAAGATATTTGGATTTGAGATCAAAAGATGTATATAGGACAAGAGTCTGTTTTTTTTTTCTTAGCTCAGCTTACATCTAGATGTGTTAAACAACATAAAACATAGAACCTTTTGTATCAGACCAATCAATTTTTAGGCAAGCAAAAGTATAGGAACAGATAAAATTAAATTAAAGTAAATAGCACTTATTTGGTTACATATCCCTTGCTTGCAATAACTGCATTAAGCCAGCGACTCACTGTTGGAGTCTTCTTTTGTGATGCTTTTTCAGGCTTTTACCACAGCCTCTTTCAGTTGATGTTTGTTTCGGGGGTTTCTCCCTTCAGTCTCCTCTTCAGGAGGTGAAATACATGCTCAATTGGGTTAAGGTCTCGTGACTGACTTGGCCAGTCTAAAACCTTTCACTTTTTTCCTTTGTTGAGTTGGCCATGTGTTCTGGATTTCGCAAAACAATGTCATTCATAAAAGTGGGTCACACTTGCAAAAAGGTTACAAACCTCTGTTCTAGATCATTGTCTTGCTGTATGATAAAGGTCTCTGTAAATTGGCAGACAAAATGTTCCTTTAAACCTCTGAATTCATTCTGCTGCTACCATCATGAGGCCTTTCCATCAGTTTGGTTCCAGAACTTCTGTGGCTCATCTCTGTATTTCTTTGTGAATTCCAATCAGGCTTTCCAATTCTTACTGCTGATAAGTGGTTTGCATCTTGTGGTATGGCCTTTATATTTCAGCTCTCAAAGTCTTCTTCGAACGGTGAATTGTGATAACTTCAACCCTGCCCTGTAGAGGTCGTTGGTGAGGTCAGTGAGTGTTGTTTTGGGTTTTTCTTCACAGCTTTCACAACGTTTCTGGCATCAGCTGTTGTTGTTTACCTTGGCCGACCCATTCGGTGTCTGTTGCTCAATACACCAGTGGTTTCTTTCTTTTTCAAGACATTCCAAATTGTTGTAGTGGCTATGCCCGATATTTGTGCAATGCCTCTGATTGATTTTCCCTCTTTTCTCAGCTTCAAAATGGCTTGCTCTTCTCCCAGAGACAGCTCTCTGATCTTCATGCTGGCTTATCCTTTTTAACAACAAATGCAGTTTTCACAAATGAATCTGAAAGCTAAACCAAGAGTAGATGTTCAGAGCTATTTATTGTTTAAACAATCAATCCGGAAACACTAGGGTTACAGGAAACACCTGTCAGTCACATATTGCAATATTTTTGCTCACCTACAAATTGGGTGGTCTGATCCAAAATGTGCTATGTTCTATTTCATTTAACACATCTACATATAAATATCAGGAAATGAAAGCTGAAATTCTAAACTCTCTTTTCATATTCATCTTTTGATCTCAAACCCAAAAGTCAGCCTACAGCAAAAACAAATGAATTGGACTGTACATCCAGGAATTACAATTATTCTTATAGCTACATTACTGCTGAAAATAAAATGTCCTTACACTGTACAATGTCCATATCTCTACAATTTATCTGAAGAAAAGGGGAAATACAAGAGAGGGATGAACTGAAAACAAATAAATATTTTGGTACTTACCGCCACTTTGCTCCCAGTTATCTGCATGCAGCGGTCAGCATAGGAAGTTAATGTGCAAAGGAAACAGCAAACACAAAGAGCACATCATGAGTAGGCCAGAGTATCATCTGTACTAGTCAGCTCAAGTAGTCGTGAACTATACTGAGCAACAAAATGATTCAAAACACATTTATGGCATTTGGCAGACACCCTTAACCAGAGCGACTTACATTTATTTCATTTATTCATCTGAGCAATTGAGGGTTAAGGGCCTTGCTCAAGGGCCCAACAGTGGAGGCTTGGCGTTGCTGGGATTTGAACTCATGACCTTCCGATCAGTAGCCCAACGTCTTAACCACTGAGCTACTACTGCCCATAAACTGCCCATAAACACTCTATACCCAAGCTTATGCACAAAATAAAATGTAATCTAAGAAGAAAAAAAAAAGGAAAGAAGATGCACCCAGAAATTTAAGAAAATGTCTGTAATTGCAATGGCTGTTTTCAACGCAATACTCATTCATTCTCATTTCAAATTCAATACTCATCCATAATAGCTGTCTTCCAGACAGCTATTATGGATGCCTTTGCCCGACAGTACAAATATAAACGTGACCGCATGAAATGGCGCACACTCACAGTAACTCGCTATATATCAAAGTGACGCATCCATTAAACACGGTCAAAAAGGCTTTTAAAAATGTGCTGCAAACTTTTGACAGGCAATACGAATTGCCAAAGAAAACGTACATCTCCCAAACTGCCATTCCAGCCTTGTACAACAAAGAGGAAGACGACATTCTGAAGGAGATAAAAGACTTTCCTCTCTGCCACTACAGATATGTGGTTAAGATCAAATATGACCCGTTTGTTAACACCTGTTTATTTATTATTTATTTATGTTTTATTTATTTAGGATATTAAATTTTTAAATCATCAAAGAAAGGAAATAATTTCCATAAGTACCTATACAATCGAAATAATAGAAACAATAAAACAGACCTGTGTGTATATACATATGCTATAGTTTTATTTGTATATGTACATGTGCAATATCCTCAGTATGTGCAAGATCTGTGGTATGACAATTAACTGTTGAGTGTGTGTTTCTGTGAGACTCAGTCAGTGGAGTAGGAGGTACTGTGTATTGTTGCATTGTGGAGTATGATGATTGATGGCACGAAAGAGCCCCCCCAGACGTTTTGAGGAACGTGGCTGGATGAATCTGTGGCTGAATGTGCTCCTGAGCCTCCTCAGCTCAGCGTAGAGAGGATGAGAAGGATTGCCCATGATAGCTTTCAGCTTCCCTCTCATCCTTTTCTCAGTCACTTCCCCCACCCTGTCCAGTTCCATCCCTACTACAGAGCTGGCCTTCCTCAGTTTGTTGGCCCCACAAGTCCCAATGCCATCTCCCCAGCACACCACAGCAAAGAAGATAACACTGACCACCACAGACTGGTAAAACATCTGTAGCAACCTAGTGCCCACATTAAAGGACCTGAGCCTCCTCAGAAAGAACATCCTGGTCTGTTCTTTCTTGCAGAGGGCCTCAGTGTTGTCTGACCAGTCCAATTTGTTATTGAGTTGCACCCCTAGGAACTTGTAGGTGTCCACTATCTCCACTCCCTCCCCTTATGGTGCCAGGGGTAGAGGGCCGCTTGCTGCGCCGGAAGTCCACCTCCAGCTCCTTGGTTTTCCCAATGCTGAGCTGGAGGTGGTTGTTGTCGCACCATCTTATAAAGCTTTCGATAAGGTCTCAGTACTCCTCCTCCATATCATCTTTGATACAGCCAACAATGGAGGAGTCATCCGAAAACTTCTGTAGGTGGCACATTCCCAAATTGAAGCAGAAGTCAGAGGTGTAGAGGGTGAACAAGAATGGAGACAGTACAGTTCCCTGGGGTGCTCCAATGTTGCTAGTCACCACATCTGACAAGCAGCCTTGCAGCCTGACGTGTAAGTGCATCTGCTTTGCTATTTTTACTCCCAGAGTGGTATGTGACCATGAAATTAAATCGAGTAAAGAATAATGACCATCGGGCTTGGTGTGGGTTCAGTCTTTTAGCTGCTTTGATATATTCAAGGTTCTTGTGGTCTGTGATGACTTGGAATGGGTGTACTGCCCCCTCTAGCTAGATTTAAGAGAGAGGAAGGCATGGTTGGCTACATTGTTCCATGGTAACTTGGAGGGCTTGCCCTTCAGTAAAGACATGAGTGGGGCTGCAATGATGCTGTAGTTGCGGATGAAGCAGCACTAAAAATTAGCAAAGCCCAGGAATCATTGCAATTCCCTCGCGGTGACTGGTCTGGGCCATTCTGTGACTGCATTGACCTTCGCGGTGTCCATCTCAATGCCCTGGTGGCTGATATTTTACCCAAGGAAAGTGGTATAGGTGGTATAGAACTCACATTTTTCCACCTTGACATACAGTTGGTATTCTTGTAGACATGACAGGACTGTCTAGACATGTTTAACATGTTCCTCCATGTTCTGTGAGTAGATGAGGATTTCATCGATATACGCCACCACACAATGGTTCAGAAATCTCTGAAAATCTTGTTAATGAAGGACTGGAATACTGCTGGCACATTAGCTAGCCCAAACGACTTGAGGTATTCAAAGTGCCCCTAGTGGTGATAAATGCCGTCTTCCACTCATCCCCATTCTTGATCCTGACATGGTTGTAGGCACTTCTTAGATCCAACTTGGTATAAATTCGTGCTTCATGGAGTTGTTCGAGAGCTGATGCGACGAGTGGCAGTGGGTAGTGGTATTTGACCGTGACTGAGTTCAATCATCGGTAATCAATGCATGGGTGTAGTCCAAGAAGCCTGCTGCTGCGGGGGAGGTGGATGGACGAATGAAACCGGAGGCTCTTCATTGTAAGTTTCCATGGCTAACGTTTCAGGTCAAGATAGCGGCTAGGCTTTACTCTTCGTTGGAGCTGTGTAGGGTAATAGTTCAATAGCACAGTCCCAAGGATGATGAGGTGAAAGTTGGGTAGCTTTGGTCTTACTGAAAACTTCGGTGAACTCCTCATAATCAGCAGGGATCTTGATTACAGCTTGGAGAGTGGGGCTCTCTATGCTGGTGGTTAGACACCGTAGGTCAACAGTGACATGTAGACAATGTTCCTGGCAGAAACTTGACCACTGCGTGAGCTCACCTTGGTTCCAGGACATTGACGGATCGTGAATAGCCAGCCAAGGGTGCTCCAAGATGATAGCAGGTTTGGGAGAGTTAATGACATATAGAGAGAGGTGTTCCACATGAAATAATCCAATCTTGAGTGTTACCGGAACAGTTTGTGATGTTATGCCAGAACCAATGGGAGCGCTGTTGACCGTGGTGATATGGAGGGCAGGGATACACTTGGGTATCTTGAATTCCTGTACTAGATCTTGGTGAATGAGATTTACTGCAGCTCCAGAATCCACTAATGCTGTAACACATTTGAAGTTCTCATTAATGGAGACTTCTACAGGTAAGAAAAAACTGTGGTGAGTGGAGGGCACAAAATTCAGGGGACTCACCCTTTGTCCTGACTCTGTTGGGTTGGAATTTTTGTGTGGACAGGAAGCATTGAGGTGGCCTGGTTTTCCACAGTAGTAGCAGAGCTCTGAGAGATTGGATTCCTCACCCTTGCATGCGAGTTCAGTATTTATTTCGTGGTTCAGACCCTCATGAAACACAGTCTTTAGCTCCACATCATTTCACCTGCTTTGAGCTGCTAGCGTCCTAAACCCCCACCGCCGCCCCGCAGGATACTCAAATACCTCACGGATCTGTTGAGCGAAGTAACTGAATGAGGTTTAGAGGTTAGGATCTCTATCCCAGACAGCGGAGGCCCAGTCGAGCTTATTTTCTGATAAGCATCGACAACATGAAAGCACATTTTGTGGCGTCTTGACTAAACGATTCGGGTTGGCTGGAGAAATAAATCATGCACTGACGCCTAAGACCCCGGCATTTCTCAGCAGAACCATCGAAATCGTCAGGAAGTGTAAAGCTTACCGGTTTAGTGGGAGACGCCAGCAGCGAGTGGATATAGTGGGTTAAATGCTCGCTAGGTCACGTAACTGGTCTTGGTAACCCTTTAGTATATTGCATTGTAGTGCAAATGCAGCCTGGGGCTGGGAAACTTCTGCTGGATGCGTGGGAGGCGAAGTATTCTGTGATCTCCATGGAGACGGTGTTAGGATCCATGTGCAGGAAGTTTATTGAAGATACACAAACAAACAAGCCAAACCAGCAGGCAGTGAGACGTAGTCAAGGTGCAGGCAGATAAAGGTCAGTATAACCAAAAGACAGTCCAAACAGGCAAACAAAGCAATGGGTAATCCAGAAAATCGAGAAATCCAAAAACAGGAAATGGTCATAACATAGAGCATGAAAAGCAGGCAATGGAAGAACGGTTTGGTAATGCAGAATAAACTAACAATACTTCGAAATGGTGATATGGAAGTGGCATGTTTATATATAGTGCAAACAGGAAGTGAGTGTGAGGCACATGTCCGTGCTAGTATTCGGGCGAAGGTTCCCTCTGGTGGGTGGATGAATGCGGGGCAGCCTCATTCATTACAGTTTGGGAATCTAAAAGGTTTTTTATACTGACTTGATAATGTAGAAGTCATGAGATAAAAAATCTACAACGAAGTTTGTACTGTATTTGTGTATATACAGTGGGTATAGAAAAGAATCACCCCCCTTTAAAATAATCACATTTTGTTGCTTTTCAGCCTGAAATGAACACGGACACAGTTTTTGTTTTATCCAGCTGTATTTACTCAGTGCAACTTATAACATCCAAGTGAAAGATATAACACCAACATGTCAGAAAAATTTTTTAAAAAATTAAAAACCTGAATCACTGAGTTGGAAAAAGGATCACCCCCTCCTAAAAGGCGCATTTTGTAGTGCAACTGAAGCAAACAATCAACTATGGGTGGCAAGGCACTATCAAAAGATCTCTGGGATAAAGTTGTGGACAGGCACAAGTCAGGAGATGGATACAAAATAATTTATATAATATAATAATAATATTGTCAAAATTTACACTTTCAGCTGTTTGCAATGAACAAATCAAACAAAAGCAATTGAAATAGTTCAACACAACAAATACTTCAAGTGGTTTCCCCAAATTCAACTGAAAATGCAACTTATAATGACTTCACCAGTTTCAAAATTATTCAACCCCTTCATGGCAAGCAGCTTTAGTACTTAGTAGAGCACCCTTTTGCTGTTATGACCTGCTGCAAGCGAGATGCATAGCCAGACACCAGCTTCTGGCAGCGCTCCTGAGGAATCTTAGCCCATTCCTACTGAGCAATGGCCTCCTGTTCAGTAATATTCTCAGGTTTGTGTGCTCCAACCGCCTTCTTCAAATCAAAACGTTAGTGACTGTGATGGCCCTGTAGAATCTTTTTCAGGACTTCTTCTGCAACCAAGCCTTGGTGGAATTTGAGGTATGCTTGGGATCATTGTCCTGTTGGAAGGTCCACTGACGCCCAAGCTTCAGCTTCCTCACAGACGGCATGGCGTTTTCTTCTAGGTTGGCTTCTACGTTTTCCTGATACTTCAATGAATCCATCTTGCCTTCCACACACTGCAAGTTTCCAGTGCCAGAGGATGCAAAGCAGCCCCAGAGCATCACCGAGCCACCACCATGCTTGACTGTGGACAATGTGATCTTTCTTCATTCTTCTTTCTCCAGACATACCGCTGATCCATCATGCCAAAAAGTTCCAGTTTTGTTTCATCGCTCCACAGAACAGAATCCCAAAACTTCTGTGGCTTATTTATATGATTTTGAGCCAACCTTTCTTGTGCTTTTGGGTCAGTAGTGGTGTATGTCTTGGAGTTCTGGCATGGAAACCTTCTGCTTTTAGTACGCGCCATACTGTGCCTTAGTGCCTGTTGCCACCAAGTCTTGCTGCAGGTCTTTTGCAATCACTCGAGGATTTTTCACAACCTGCCTTCTCAGAAATCTGGTTGCAGCCATTGATAGCTTCCATTTTCTGCCCCGTCCAGGTATTTCATGTATTTTCTGCCCCTTGCCAGTTCAGGTATTTCATGTGTTAGAGCTCAAGCACACCTGGTGCAACTTATGAAGTCCTTGATTAGTTGCATCAAGTGTGCTTGAGACAACACCTGTTTTGCATATTTGTGCTGTTGTGAGGGATTCTATTCAGGGGGTTGAATAATTTTGAGACTGGAGTTGAATTTGGGGAAACCACTTGAAGCATTCATTGTGTTGAGCTATTTAAATTGCTTTTGTTGATTTGTTCATTGCAAATAGCTAAAAGTCTGTAAATTTTGACAATAAACCTGATTTGCAATGGGGGTTGAATACTTTTGATTGCAACTGAATTGCCTTGCCAATTCATTTTTTTTTTTTTTTGCCGTAGAACGAAGACATTTGGGTTTGAGATGAAAAGATGAATATGAGAAGAGAGTTTAGAAATTCAGCTTTCATTTCCTGGTATGTATATATAGTTATTGCAAAAATATTGCAACACGTGACTGGCAGGTGTTTCCTGTTACCCAGGTGTGTCCTAATAGATTGATTTTTCAAACAATAAATAGCTCTGAAAATCTCCTCTTGGTTTTAGCTTTCAGTTTCACCTGTGAAGACTGCATTTGTTGTTAAAAAGGATAAGCCAACATGAAGATCAGAGAGCTGTGTAGTGGAGAAAAGCAGGACATTTTTAAGTGGAGAAAAGAGGGAAAATCAATCAGAGGCATTGTGCAAACATTGGGCATAGCCAATACAACAATTTGGAATGTCCTGAAAAAGAAAGAAACCATTGATGTACTGAACAACAGACACCAAATGGGTTGGCCAAGGAAAACAGCAGCTGATGGCAGAAACATTGTGAGAGCTGTGAAGAAAAAGCCCAAAACAACAGTCAGTGACATCACCAACAACCTCCACAGGGCAGAGGCGTGTAGTGTGAGTAGTGTCATGACTTGGGCTTGCTTGACTGCTTCTGGAACAGGCTCACTAATCTTTATTGATGATGTTTACTCATGATGGTAGCAGCAGAATGAATTCAGAAGTTTACAGGAACATTTTGTCTGCCAATTTACAGAGAAATGCATCCAAATTAATCAACTTTATCATGCAGTAAGACAACGATCCAAAACACATAGACAACTCAACAAAGAACTCTATTGGGTGGGGAGAACGGGGGTTGGAAGGTTTTAGTCTGGTCAAGTCAAGCACCAGTCCTTAACCCGATTGAGCATGCATTTTACCTCCTGAAGAGGAGACTGAAGGGAGAAAACTGAAAGAGGCTGTGGCAAAAGCCTGGAAAAGCATCACAAAAGAATAGACCAACAATTAAATAATCCAACAATAATCAACAATTAGATAATCCAACAATTAAATAAACCAGCAAACAAAGAAAAACTGAAAGAGGCTGCAGCAAAAGCCTGGAAAAGCATCACAAAAGAATAGGCCAACAATTTGGTGATGTCAGTGAGTTGCAGGCTTGATGAAGTTATTGCAAGCAAGGTATATACCACCAAATATTGAGTGTTATTTACTTTAAATTACTGTACTTCCAAGCTTATCTGTTCCTATACTTTCGCTTGCCTAAAAATTGGGTGGTCTCATATAAAAGGTTCTATGTTGTTTAACACATCTAGATGTACATACCAGGAAATAAATGCTGAAACCGTAAACTCATATCCATCTTTAGGTCTTGGTATATAATGGTGTATAGCACAAATAAATGACCTTGCCATTTGAATAGATATGACGGAGAGAGTCCCCTTTGTCATTGTCTTACTGTATGATAGCACCCCAACCGCCCCCATTCCCCCATTAATTTGGATGCAGCTGTAAATTAGAAGACAAAATGTTCCTGTAAACCTCTGAATTAATTCTGCTGCTACCATCATGAGTTACATCATAAATCAAGAGCCTGTTCCAGAAGCAACCATGCAAGACCAGTCATGACCCTATGTCCACGTTTCACAGATGAGCTTATATGTTTTGGATCATGAGCAGATCCTTTCTTTCTCCACACTTTGGCCTTTCCATCAGTTTGGTAGAGGTTAACCTTGGTTCCAGAACTTTTGTGTCACATCTCTTTATTTGTTTGCAAATTCCAATTTGGCTTTCCCATTCTTACAGCTGATTGCGTCTATATTTCTGCTCTCAAAGTCTTCTTTGAACGGTGAATTGTGATACCTTCACTCCTGCCCTGTGGAGGTTGTTGGTGATGTCAAGACTGTTGATTTTGAGTTTTTCTTCACAGATCTCACAATGTTTGTCATCAGTTGTTGTTGTTTTCATTGGCCCACCCATTCGGTGTCTGTTGCTCAGTACACCAGTGGTTTCTTTCTTTTTCAGGACATTCCAAATTGTTGTATTGGCTATGCCCATTGTTTGTGCAATGACTCTGATTGATTTTCTCTCTTTTCTTAGCTTCCAAATGACTTGCTTTTCCCCACTACACAGCTCTCTGATCTTAATGTTGGCTTATATTTTTTAACAACAAATGCAGTCGTCACAGGTGAAACTGAAGGCTAAAACCTAGAGTTGATGTTCAGAGCTATTTATTGTTCAATCTAAATTGTTTAATCTATTGTTCAATCTAAACAATCAATCTAATAGGACACACCTGGGTAACAAGAAACACCTGTTAGTCACATGTTCCAATATTTTTGCTCACCTACAAATTAGGTGGTCTGATACAAAATGTGCTATGTTCTATGTTGTTTAACACATCTACATATAAATACCAAGACACAAAAGCTGAAATTCGAAACTCTCTTCTCATATTCATCTTTTGATCTCAAACCCAAATGTCTTCAGTGTACCACAAAAACAAAGGAATTGGCCTTGCTGTTCCAATAGTTTTGGAGGGGACCGTATTGTCCTGGCAGCTGTGTTTGCATTCTAGGCATTTCCACATATACACAGGTTATGGAATTTTACCATTTTTACCATTATCCACAATATATAGATATGAAATAGCCTGTAATTATTATTACCAGAGTTTAATATCAAAGTCTAAATGGAAAAACTAATTTTGAGTGCAGGAATGTTGGGGTACACCTTATGTTGGGGCCTCTGGAAGTATTGGAAGACATCTTAAACTTGCCTGGTGGTGCACCAGAAAGGCTGAGGTGCAATGCATGTGAATTAGCCATTTAACAATACTGTTCTGCAACATTTTGCTTATAGTTGACAACACAAAAGGATAAGAGGAAACTGGAGTGGGCTGTAAATAATTAACAAAAGTAGTAAACTGGAACACTCACACTACTACGCCTGTGCAGTAATTAACCCAAAAAAGACAAGTGTTTTAGGCAATTTTTGGAGGTGGTCTGTCACATAATCCTGGCCTCTATAATCCTAACACTCACTAAATTACAGTGCACCCGGAAAGTATTCATAGCGCTTCACTTTTTCCACATTTTGTTATGTTACAGCCTTATTCCAAAATGGATTATATTCATTATTTTCCTCAAAATTCTACAAACAATACCCCATAATGACAACGTGAAAGAAGTTTGTTTGAAATCTTTGCAAATTTAATAAAAATAAAAAATGAAAAAAATCACATGCACATAAGTATTCACAGCATTTGCCATGACACTCAAAATTGAGCTCAGGTGCATCCTGTTCCCACTGATCATCCTTGAGATGTTTCTACAACTTGATTGGAGTCGACCTGTGGTAAATTCAGTTGATTGGAGATGATTTGGAAAGTCACACACCTGTCTATATAAGGTCCCACAGTTAACAGTGCATGTCAGAGCACAAACCAAGCCATGAAGTCCAAGGAATTGTCTGTAGACCTCCGAGACAGGATTGTATGGAGGCACAGATCTGGGGAAGGGTACAGAAAAAATTCTGCAGCATTGAAGGTCCCAATGAACACAATGGCCTCCATCATCCGTAAATGGAAGAAGTTTGGAACCACTAGGACTCTTCCTAGAGCGGGCTGCCCGATAGATGAATGCAGCAATGTACAGAGACATCCTTGATGAAAACCTGCTCCAGAGTGCTCTGGACCTCAGACTGGGGCGAAGGTTCATCTTCCAACAGGACAACGACCCTAAGCACACAGCCAAGATAACAAAGGAGTGGCTATGGGACGACTCTGTGAATGTCCTTGAGTGGCCCAGCCAGAGCCCAGACTTGAACCCGATTGAACATCTCTGGAGAGATCTGAAAATGGCTGTGCACCGACGCTACCCATCCAACCTGATGGAGCTTGAGAGGTCCTGCAAAGAAGAATGGGAGAAACTGCCCAAAAATAGGTGTGCCAAGCTTGTAGCATCATACTCAAAAAGACTTGAGGCTGTAATTGGTGCCAAAGGTGCTTCAACAAAGTATTGAGAAAATGCTGTGAATACTTATGTACATGTGATTTTTTTCGTTTTTTATTTTTAATAAATTTGCAAAGATTTCAAATAAACTCCTTTCATGTTGTCATTATGGGGTATTGTTTGTAGAATTTGAGGAAAATAATGAATTTAATCCATTTTGGAATAAGGCTGTAACATAAAATGTGGAAAACGTGAAGCGCTGTGAATACTTTCCGGATGCACGGTGTATATATATATATATATAAACATATACTTATTCAGTGGCAAGTTAATCAGACTTATTAATCAACTCAGAAACAGCAGAGAGTGTAGTGGGAACGAAATCAGCAAAGGTACCTATCTGGCTATGAGTGAAAAAATCCTGCAGTGAGTCTGTAGGGACAGTTGAGGGAAAAAGTTTGTAAATAGAGTTAAGTTTATCTTGAAAGGCGTTAAGGTATGACTGACAGAGTTCAGTAGAGGCAGAAATGAGGGGGGCAGGAGAATTAATGTAGAGTTGAGAAGAGTGTTTTGGGTCTAGAAGAGGCATTATTAATCAGAGCAGAAAAACAGGATGAGCATGCAACATTTGGTGCAGATTTGTACGCTTGTATATGATCGTTATACGCATCCAAGTGAACAGTAAGACCATTTTTTTTGTAAAGACACTCAAGGCGCCGTCCCTGTGGTGTCCCAGGGGGAGGAGTGAGTGGAGGGGATATATCTACATATCTATCCAGGGGCGTGCAGATCAAGGGCGTTAGAAATAGATTTGTTATAATCAGCAATGATGTCAGTTGGACAGGATAGTTGCATGATATCCTTAGTGATTGACAATCACTGTCTCATAAAAAAATAAAAACTTTTGGCCATGGTCATGTTTATGGACTGCATCTCAAATAAAAAATTCTGACCTTACATTCAAACATATTTTATTACACATCTAGACAATCCAGAAGACTGGTATTCAAAATAGACCTTTCAATAGGTTTAAAGACGAAATGGGAGCCTTTTAAAATTCAAACATTAACTGTGATAGGAAAACTAATGCTAGTTCAGCATGTCAAGATTGCAAAAAAGACTAATAACATGTCCATTATTAATATAAATGCTAGCACAAACTATTATACAAAATATATTCTAAATATTAGCACACAAAATCCATATTTCTAGTATAATTGGTAAATTAAATAAATGGATAAATAACAAAAAGATAATATGAGTTTCTAGTTTGGAAAGCTCTGATTTATGTCAACAATCTTGAATATCATGAACAACTATCAACTATTTCAAAACAACAGGTCAATATTTTATTGTAGATAATGCTTAGTAGATAAATCAATACAGTCTGTAAACTGTAGATTATCCTGCTTTTCTTTTACTTTATTTAAATAGTCCAGTTTAGAATTGTTTAATAAATAATACTGACTATCAAATTATCCCTTGTGATTTCACTTTATTTGGCCTGTCCATTTAATAGGTCTTTATTAGTAGATATCTAATAGATACAGTGCTATAGCAATTTCAATGTGTAGTTAATTAAAACTATTTATTACATTATTGAAAGATAGATGATAATGTGACATGTTGAGAATTGGTTATGAGGCTGGTTCATGACTATAGATGGTTGGTACCATGTCTACAGTAGATTCAAATAAAATTTCTTTTAAAGTGACATTAGCATGTTGGCAATGGCTGCTAATATGAAATTGCTGGGTGAGGTTGCAGAGTATGAACAAAATATCATACAAAAATATGGACAAAAATATCATACCATTATTATACTGTGACACACTGCAATCATAATATGCCTGGCAATAAAATAAAACAAACCAGTGGACTTGTTACATGTCACAGTTAAAGGCTGCCATTGCATGAATTGGTCCAAAATTATTTTTAATAATTATTCCCCCAGAATTTAGTCAGAATGCTCACAGTGCTCAAGCCAGTAGTGCAAGCCACTGATTAGCCACAATTAATGTATATTTACAAATGTACAATTAAGGGGCTTGATATTTTCACTGTGTTGTGGTATAATATGTGTAGCAATTTCACAGTTTAATTAGGGACGCAACAACTAATCAACAAAATTGATTTAAAAATGGTAACCACACAGCACACATGGAAAGCAAAATCAATTTAGCATTGGGTGTTTCAGTTAGTGAGACAGCCTGCAGATATTTATTTTGCCTATTTTAAATTTGTCTGGGCATAATTGAACAAATCAGTGCTTGGAATGCAGTAAGACATACAGTACTGTGCAGAAGTACCCTATTTTTTTTAGTACAAACTTTGTTATAGATTTTTTATTTTATAACTTTATCAAGTCAGTACAAAAAACATTTTACATTTCTAGCAGAAATTAAATATTACAGAAAAATGTTTGGATTTCATTAAAGAAAGCAGCGTATTATGCAAGACCACATTTCAGACAGTAAACACAATGAAGGCTGCTGAGTTTTGCTGCAAAAATAAGAAGCGAGTGCGAAAGTCAAAGATGCTCAATGAAACTTACCTGCTAATATCCTTATAAAACTGCACAAATTGTACCCGAGACTAATGTTTTTATTTATTTTATTTTTTGTCACACCAAATATTGACTTTGTTTCATTTACTACTGTTTACTGCTCTTTATGGTATTTTTTTTAATGTAGAAACATTTCATTTCATTATTTTGAAGGCATCTTTGCTCTACAGCATTTCTTTGTATGTGCCTAAAACTTTTGCACAGTACTGTAGTGCCAGTAAATAATGTAGCCACAAGGGGATAAAATTAATACATTTTAATAATAAAATTAAAATAATAAAAAAGTATAATAAAGTTAAAATCAGTATATATTAGATAAAGAGATTTGTGGTTTTAGCAGACGAAGAAATAAGGAGATCAGGTAAAGCCAATTTTTTTGTACTGCCATGCTACATCTGTGTGTTCTCCAAACAGTCTAGCGCTCTAAAACAAGGAGCAAAAATTATAACACACTTACAGATTTAGCTGTGGCAGAGATGTACTGGACAACCATCTCTCGTTTAGTGCTCAGGTCCTTTTCACGCAGAGGGGCTTTACGGTCTTCATTCAGGTTCATATCCTCCTTTACATGAATATACACACAAACACAAGTGAGCACATTTATTTAATGGGTAGAAAAAAATAGTAACACAAGCAAAGAAACTGAAAGTGAAAACATAATAACCATCAGCAACCAGAAAATAACCTGGGAATGTGAGAGAGAGTATTGTTACGGCACATGGTGTGTAGTAGGATGAGGGAGTCAGGATGCATGCGCAGGGAAGCGTCACTTTATTAGTAACAGTAAGTTCAAAAGTAAAGGAACACTCTAAACACCATCGAACATAAATCCACAAACAAAAAGGACACAGTAATCCACAAAAAGGCAATTATCCAAGAAACACAGGGATAAATACGTGAGGCTGGAAAGGTGGTCTGGGAACCACGAACAAAGAGCTATGGGAATAAATGCGCACGGCTAGGAGGTGGTCTGGAAACCATGGACAAAGAGCTAAGGGATAAACACGCAAGGCTAAACTCATCTAGGCTAATACTCCGCTCCGAAGCGGACACGGAGCGGGGCATTTAAACACACAAAAATCACATCCACAATCAATGACACCTGAAACTCATAATACACAGAATGAATGAGAAGCACATGAACCAATAAGGAATAAGGAGGTGGAGACATGACATAACCAAAACATATGCACATGGGGAAACACAGGAGGCGGAGACATGACGTGAACGAAAACACAAACGCACATGGCAGAGGTAAACAAAACGTGAGTTCATGAATGAAAAGAAAAGTCCAACGGAGAGTTTTTGAATAGCGCTGGAATGCGCGCAGTGGAATGTGGAAGTATGCCACTCACTACTCTTTGCAGCGTAGCGAGAGCAGGGGGAAAACCTAACAAGTATACAATTCATACCAAGCATTAGAGCAGGAAGCATTTCATTACAAGTGCATTTCATTCCAATCAGTGCTGCAACAATTATTATGAATAATCATTAAGGTTGATTATATATTACAAAATTTATCGACATAGATTTTTATATATTTAACAACAGAAACGTTGTAATCTAACAGTGCTTAGTCCTTTAATCCTGTGTAGAATGTAATGCAAAGCTGAGATGCCTTTCATAGCAACACATCAATGAGGTGCACAAGCATTAAAAATGAAAGAAGCCGAAAACACTTGCTTGGTGAGTGAAATATACAAAAGAGCTGACATTATAGCATCATATCACATTCATTCATTTAAGGGGCTTTATATTTTTCTAGTGTAATGTAATATGTATAGTAATTTCATAGTTTAATAACAAGCAAAATTAATCTACAGTGGATATAAAGTCTACACACCCCTGTTAAAATGGCAGGTTTTTGTGATGTACAAAAAAATTAAACTAAGTTAAATCATGTCAGAACCATTTTCACCTGTGTTCATATTGTGAAATTGCAACAGAGAAATATCAAGTGACAAACACCCACAAATGTTTTTGGGGAAAAAAAGAAAAACAAAAAACTTCCACTACCCAGCTTGCATAAGTGTGCACACCCTTTTATAATTGGGATTGTGGCAGTGTTCAGAATCAACCAACCACATTCAAACTCATGTTAAATACTAATTAGTATACACCTGCCATCAATTAAAGTGAATAAATACCCCCGAATAAACTACAGTTGTTCCTATAAGATTTACCTTTAACATCTAACTGGAAAAGCCATGGGCCACAACGAGCTTACAAAGCAGGTATGGGGTCTCATTGATGAAAAATATCAATCAGGAGAGGGTTACAAAAAATTTCCAAGGCATTGGATATACCATGGAACACTGTAAAAACAATAATCGACATGTGGAAAAAATATGGCATGACAGTGACACCAGTAAGAACAGGATGTCCTCTAAAATTGGTGAGGAGATCAGGAAAAAACTGTTCAGGGAGGCTGCCAAGAGGTCTACAGCAACATTAAAAGAATTGCACCAATATCTGGCAAGTACTGGCTGATCCCTACATGTGACAACAATCTACTAAATTCTTCATATCTCTTGGTCATGGGGTCGGGTGGCAAGAGGAAAGACTTTTTCAACCAAAAAATAAATAAACATACATCCAATCTCCCAAAACCATGTGGAATAATGTGTTATGGTCTGATGAGACCAAAGTCAAACGTTTTGGCCATAATAGCAAAAGATATGTTTGGCACACAAAAAAACACAGCACATGACCAAAACAACAACATCCCCACGGGGAAGCATGGTGGTGGCAGCATTATACTTGGGACTGTTTTTCTTCAGCTGGAACTGGGGCTTTAATCAGGGTGGAGGGAATAATGAATAGCTCCAAATACCAGTCAATTTTGGAGTGAAACCTTAAGGCGTCTGCTAAAACACTTAAGATGAAGATGAATTTCACCTTTCACCATGACAATGACCCAAAGCAAACCTCCAGATCAGCAAAGGAATTGCTTCACCAAAACAAGTTCAAGGTTTTGGAATGGCCCAGCCAGAGTCCAGACCTAAATCCAATCAAAAATCTGTGGGGTGAACTTAAGAGGACTGTGCACAGGAGATGCCCAGCCAGTTTGACAGAGTTAGACTGCTTTTGGCAGGAAGAATAGCAAAATATTTTTCAGTCAAGATGTGCCAAACTGACTCTTACCCAAAAAGATTGAATGTTGTGATAAAATCTAAAGGTGCTTTAACTAAGTATTAGTTTAGGGTTGTGCACACTTATACAACTCTCCCCCCCCCAAATGTGATTTCTAATTGTTTTTCACTTTAATTAAGAGGTTAAAATTTCACAATAAAGGTAGAAAAAGTTCTGACAGGATTTTGTTGGTTTCATTTTTTTTACATCACAAAAACCTGCCATTTTAACAGGTGTGTGTAGACATATCAATAACATGTTCTGGCATGACAATTCCCTTGTGCACAAAATGGCATAGTTTGCCAAGGTTGGTATGGAAGAACTTGAGTGGCCTGCACAGAACACTGATCTCAACTGTACTAAAGACCTTTTGGGATTAATTGGAATAATGGCTGCACACCAGGCCTTCTCACTCAACATCAGTGCTTCTTGCACTCATTATTAAAAATTAATATCAAGATTGGAAGCTGGTACAGCAGCAAAGGAGGAGCAACTCAATATTAATGCCCATGGTTTTAATGCCCATGGTATGCTCAATATTCAGGTGTTCACATATTATCAAATTAAAATGATTTTTTCTATGATTATTACAACAATTTCTTTGCAGTATTAATTCCAAGTGTTATGTTGTATAAAGGTCCTATATAATTACTATACACTATGATAGTACTTTAAGCTGTGACCATGCCAACACAACAAATTGCAAGGAAAATAAAGAATTTTGTGCTCCAAATCTTACTGCCAATCATCAGAACTGCTGTAGAGCCCTGCTAAGAAACACTGTATCCATTCTCAGTCACGTACTCTTTATTTTTACTTAAGCTGGTTTTACACAGTGTGATTCCAGTAGTCTTTATCAATTATTACATCACATTGTACAATATGATCCCAATAAGAATTCTGTAACAGACAGAATTGCAATAAGTGTTCTTCATGTCAGATTAACTGATGTTCTGCCATACTTGGTATGCAGTGATGCAGCACAGGTTTGTAGCTCTTCAACGATAAATAATAGTTTCATGTCGTCATAATAGTAAATAATCTCTATGAACAGAGATGAACAGAGCATTTGCATACTGATTAGCTAGTTACACACCTGGAGGCTGTCTTTCATCCTCTATTTCTTTCCATGTTGCATCACTTTTTGTCCAGTCATGATATAACTGTGATGAGACATTATAGAGACATTCTGTCTGCTGCCACAATTCAACAAACTGCTCTTCTTTTAAATCCCATGTGTTTTGTTTGTTTCACCATTGTCATTACCTTGTTTGTAGCTGTCCTGTGAGTTTTGTGTAATCCTATGCCATCCTCCTATTGGTAGATTTTACAACCCCAATTCCGAAAAAGTTGGGACAGTATGCAAAATGCTAATAAAACCAAAGAGGAGTGATTTGTAAATGTACTTTGACTTGTATTTAAACAAAAAACATATAAAGACTAGGTATTTGATGTTTTACCTAATCAACTGCATAGTTTTTGAAGATACACGCTTATTTTGAAATTGATACATGCAACGCTTTCCAAAAAAGTTGGGACATTGGCGAGTTAGGACTAATAGTGATGTAACAAGTTGAAATAAGAAGGTGATGTGAAAGAGATGAGGCAATCTTCTAATCATAGTATATAAGGAGCCTTCAAAAAAGGTTTAGTCCTTCAAGAGCAAGGATGGGTCAAGGCTCACCAGTCTGCCAGCAGAATACTCCAACACTTTGAGAGCAACATTCCCCAAAGACAAATAGGTAGGATTTTGGGCATTTCACCTTCTACAGTGCACAGTATAATTAAAAGATTCAAGGAATCCAGTCAAATCTCGGTGCGTAAATGTCAAGGCTGAAAACCACTTCTGAATGGGCGTGATCTCCGACCCTCAGACGTCACTGTCTTAAAAACCGTCATGAGTCTGTAATGAATATCCTGACATGGGCTCCGGAATACTTTGGTAAACCTTTATCAGTCAACACCATTCGCTGCTGCATCCACAGATGCAAGTTAAGGCTTTACTATGCAAAGCAGAAGCCATACATCAACACTGTCCAAATGCGCCGCCAACTTCTCTGGGCTCTGTCTCATCTGAGATGGACAGAGCGATGGACACAGTGGAATGGTGTTCTGTGGTCCGAGGAATCAACATTTCAAATAGTTTTTCACAAAACAGCCGTCGTGTTCTCCGGGCCAAAGAGGAAAAGGTCCATCCAAGCTGTTATCAGCGTCAGGTCCAAAAGCCAGCGTCTGTCATGGTATGGGGGTGTGTCAGTGCCCATGGCATGGGTAACTTACACATCTGTGAGGGCACCATTAATGCAGAAAGATATGTACACATTTTGGAGCAACATATGCTGCCATCCAGAGCAGGACAACGCCAAACCACATTCTTCCCAAATTACAAGCACATAATTGTGTAAGCAGAGAGTGCAGCTGCTAGCATGGCCTGCCTGCAGTTCTGACCCGTCTCCGATTGAGAATGTGTGGCGCATTATGAAGCGCAAAATAAGGCAACGAAGGCCCCGTACAGTTGTGCAGCTGTAGAAACGCATAATGGATGAATGGGGGAAAATTCCACTTGCTTAAACTTAACCAACTGGTGTCTTCAGTGTCCAAACGCTTAATAAGTGTTATTAAAAGAAAAGGTGATGTTACAGAGTGGTAAACAGTCGGCTGTTCGGTTTGGTCTATCAACACAAAATCCAAAACTTATTGCTGGCATGGACTGAAGATGATCTGAGTTGATTTTGGTGAAAATCGGACGAACGGTATGAAAATAAATAAAAAAGGCTTATATCTCGTGAACACTAAGTGGCGCTGTTCTGAAACTGTGCATGTCCCCTCGAGTCATTATGGCTATGAGATACACCAAGTTTCGTCTGAATACACTAAAGCATTAGGGAGATATATCCTCATGTCCTTTTCAGCATGCTCCAAAATGTACAAAACAAATTTGTTTGCACGTTATTTGAGAAAGGTTTGAGTAATCAGCTTGAATTCGATAAATTTCTGTTGGCATGATCTGAAGATGATATGGTTTGATTTTCGTAAAAATTGGATGAACAGTCTAGGATGAATTCGAAAAAGTAGGTTCTCAAAGTATTTCAAAATGGTGGACAGCAAGTTTGGCCGAACACGGCACAATTGGTAACATTGTTCTCAGCATGACCCAAGGAGAATCTATCAAGACCAGTCTCATGACAATAGGCAAAAGTACTCAAAAGATATTTGCATTTTTTGACATTCTGTTCAAGAATGTGGTGCTGTCCTGAAACTTTTTAAGCACCTTCAGGGCATAGTGGCAAGGATACATACTGATTTTTGTAATCAGGTGTGAATGAATTGCCCGGTTTTATTTAAAGAACTATATGGAATGTAATAACATGGCAAGACGTTCGTAAAATACAGCATTTTATGACTAAATCCAAAATGGCAGCCACCCAAAATGGCCAACATAGGAACATTTCATATCATTCAACTCTCTATGTCCCACAGAATTTAAAGACATTAGTTTCATGATTTTACGACAAACGATTAAGAAGTTTTAGCAAAAATATTCTTTTTCATATCTCCTGGTGCTGTTCCGAAACTGTGCAGGTACCCTCAAGTCATGATGGCTATGGTCTGTGGTACATGGCACCTAATAATAAGAACACTAACAACACCTACACACCTTTGGTGCTTGGCCCCTAATAAATGTTGGTATCATTTAATAACTGCTCCTATTGAAATACTTGGCAGTTAAGCAGTGCCCCAATAATGAACCCTCTTTCACAATTACTGTGATTTTCTTCTTTTTTTGCCATCATGACCTAAAATAGTGGTAAATGGGCCTGCTCTGCATTGTATACATGCCACAGTGCACAATGTTAATTACATACTGTTTGTGTATCATGCTGTACATCTGTCTAGAAGAATCTGCAATCATTATGTTTCTCTACTCTTTTATACATGTTTATCCTTTACTACCCATTAGTATATAAATAGTTGACAAAACTGACTGACAATAAACAGCTTCAGTCTTCTAGACTTAAAGCACATCATATCCTGATGGATTTGTAAGATTTTTGATTATTATCTAACAGTATCAGTTAATACAATTGTGTGCAAAAGTTTCCATCCCAAAAATGGGAACTTAGTTTTCAATTTATCCCCCCTTACAAAAACAGAAAAAAGGGGAAAACACTTGCACTTAAGTCAGTCCTCTCAACAGTTAAGGCTCTGGGTTACTGATCAGAAGGTCAGGGGTTCAAGCCACACCACTGCCACTAACCCTCTCTTCTCCAGGGTTCCATAACATGGTTGACCCTGTGCTCTGACCCAAACTTCCTAACAAGCTATATTTTTTGTATTGCAAAGCTGTAGAGTACCTGAGTCTCACAACAAGCATTTCAATGTACAACAGTCCCTGACATTTTGTGCACATGACAAACTTGACACTTGAAGTGCTCTGTAGTCTCCATCAAAAACATATTCTCAGGGTAGTTCAAAAGGTCAGGAACCAAGAAAATCAGCTAGATAAAACCCTGTTGGAGCAGATGCACGCTAATGATGCATTCAGCTGTCCGCGCTATCTTGCAATTAGAGATGTCTTGCAATCAGAGATGTTGCAATTCCCAAGCACAATGATGCAGTAGACCAAATTTCAGTTTGATAGGACATATGGTGCCTGAGGATCAGTTATTGGAATGTAACCTCGCACCCTGTGGATGTGTTAGTACTTCATCCTGAATAGGCCTTTCAATTTTGTTTGAATACATATAAAATGTAATATGTTATAGCTGAGTAAATAAGCTCAGCCATTCAATAATTTATTAGCATGTGGGGGCAATGATGTTTACAAATCTCAAAATTTTTTGATCATTAAGGATCAGACATTCAAGCAATTTAGAAATGTTTTTAAGTTGATTGAGACAGAGCTCAAGCTGAATTTTATAAAATCATTAACATTAACACATTTACAGCATTTGGTAGACACTCTAATCCAGAGCAACTTACATTTATATTATTTATAAAACTGAGCTGTTAAGGGTTAATGCCCTTGCTCAAGGGTCCAGCAGTGACAGCTTGGCAGTGCTGGAATTTGAACTCACAACCTTCAAAGCAGTATCCCAACATCTTAACCACTAAGCTACCATTTTCACTGATCTGGGTGAAAACATTCCAATTGCAGAGTCTGAAATGAAATGTGTCCCAAATTGGACACCCATTATAAAATCTGGGTTCATCTGTACATTAGATGTAAACCAATCAAACCCCTTAAACTTAAAATCTGGTTGTACCACCTTTAGCAGCAATAACTGCAACCAAATGCTTCCAATAACTGGAGATCAGTTTTTCACCAATTTCTAGGACTAGGACTTACTCCTACGCTTTGGATCACTGTCTTGCTCCAGTTGCTCTTGACTTTCAATTTACAGACTGAAGACCGGACATTCTCCTTTAGGATTTTTTGCAGAATTCATGTTTTCCTCAATTATTGCAAGTTGCCCAGGCCCTGAAGCAGCAAAGCATCCCCATACCATCACACTTCCACCACCATGCTTGACCATAGGTATGATGTTCTCTGTGGTTGGTTTACACCAGATGGGTCCCCTGTCTTCCAAACAGTTCCACTTTCGACTCATCAATCAACAGAACATTCTCCAAAAAGGGTTGAGGATCATCAATGTGTGTTTTGGCTAAATTCAGACAAGCCTTAATGTTCTTCTGGGTTAGCAGTGGTTTTCACCTTGCCACACTTCCATGGATACCATTTTTTCCCAGTGTCTTTCTGATAGTGGAGTCATGAACAGTGACCTTTATTGATGCAAGAGAGGCCTGTAGGTCCTTTCATGTTGTTCTAGACTCTTTTGTGACTTGTTGGATGAGTCATTGCTGTGCTCTTGGAGGAATTTTGGAAGGTTGGTCACTTCTGTGAAGGTTCACTACTCTGCCGAGTATGTCCGTTTGGAGATAATGGCTCGCACTATGGTACTTTGGAGTCCCAGAGCCTTTGAAATAGCTTTGTAACCCTTCTCAGACTGATGTATTTCAATCACCTTCTTCCTCATCATTTCTGAAATTTCTTCCAATTTTGGCATATTGTGTTACTGGGTAAGACCTTTTAACCAACTTCATGCTGTTGAAAAAAGTTCTATTTAAGTGTTGATTTGATTGAACAGGGTTTGCAGTAATCAGGCCTGGTTGCATCTAGTCAAGCTGAACCCTATTTTGCATGCAGTTTCATAGCTTTGGGGAATTAGTAACTATGGGGGACATACATTTTCACACAGTCCCAGCTGGTATTGGATAACTTTTTTGCTTCAATAAATAACATTATCATTTAAAAACTGTCTCTTGTATTTACTCAGGTTGCCTTTGTTTTATCTTAGATTTTGTCTTAATTTCTGAAACAATTTAGTATGAGATATACACACAAACAGAAGAAATCAGGATGGGGCAAATACTTTTTCACAGCACTGTATAAGAATAATAAACATGTAAATATTTGCCCTAGTTGAAAAAAAAAACAATCATGTAGGATCGTAACAGATTTTTATCTATCTAATTTTAAATTACATTATATGGCCAAAAGTTTGTGGACACTTTACCATCACACCCATATGTGATTTTTGAACAATCCATTCGACATTTAGTTCCCCTTTGCTGTTATAATATCTTCCACTCTTCTGGGAAGGCTTTCCTCTAGATTTTGGAATCTGGCTGTAGGGATTTGCCCATTCAGCCACAAGAGCATTAGGGAGGTCAGGTCACTCATGACGGGCAAGGAGGCCTGAAGGTTGACAGGCTCTCCAATTCATGCCAAAGGTGTTCAGTGGGGTTGAGGCCAGGGCTCTGTGCAGGCCCCTTGAGTTCTTCCACTCCAATCTTGACAAACCATGTCTTTGACGACCTTGCTTTGTGCACAGAGGCACTGTCATGTTTGAACATGTTTGGGCTAGGTCCCTTAGTTCCAGTGAAGGGAAACTGTAATGCTACAGCATACAAACAGCTGTGCACTTCCAGCTTTGTGGCAACAGTTTGGGGAAGACCTACATATGGGTGTGATGGTCAGGTGTTCACAAACCTTTGGCCATATAGTCTAATTGTGAGCCCATGAACACCAAACTAACATTTTAAGGCAGCTGCTGGATACAGATAGACCTCAGTAATGCTCATCATTTTTCGGTAGGTGTTTTATGAGGACGTAGAAACGATTAAAAAGAGAATTAAAAGGGGAACTTTGATAAAGCATTTATTTCATGTGCAGTTATTCCCAAACTATGGCCTTTGAAATTGGTAACATTAGAAGTTGAGTAAAAGCAGTATATTTGTTTTTAACAAATGGAAAATGTGTGCATTTTGATTTATTTTCATCAACCAGAGCATCATTACACCTGAATGTCAAGCAAATATGAATTAATTAATTAAATGCTGATTACTGTGGTCACAAACCCTTATTCTTGCTGTCCATTTAATATTGGCTATTAATATTAATAAGGGCTAACAGAACCTATTTTGTATAACCTATTTAAGGATTAACACATGATACACAGTGCGGTTATATGAAAATAATGTACACCAGGGTGATGTGATGGCACAATGAAAAGTGCACTGTGTACGTATAACTACGCTGTCAGGATTGTGTTATTCAATCCATAACAGTGATTTGCTAATGATTACAATGTTTATTAATTAATGTTTTGCATTAACAGTTTAGTTATATTTAATGTTATGAAAGTTTGTTATTTCCTGTTATCACTCACATAATAGCCACGATAAACAGTCTGTCACAGTGCCTCTGTCTCTCTCTAATAATAATAATAATAATAATAATAATAATAATAAGTTTTATTTGTATAGCGCCTTTCCATAGCTCAAGGACACTTTACAATCAAGGAACACACAACAATTGAATATATAGACAAAGAAATTCCAGAAGGTCAGGCATCAGAAGTAGAGAGATAGTGTTGGGAGAAGAGAAAGAATTTTAACTGTGATTTAAACAAGGAAATGGAGGATATGTTCCGGAGATTTTGGGGGAGTGAGTTCCATAACTTAGGGGCAGCTACGCTGAAAGATCGGCCGCCATCAGTGGAGAGACGGAACTTAGGGACACAGAGAAGACCTAGGTTTGATGAGCGAAGGGAGCGTGTTGGTGTGTAAATGTGCAGTAAGTCACAAAGATATTGGGGTGCTAGACCATTTAAGGCTTTGAAGGTGAGGAGCAGAAATTTGAATTTAATGCAACAGGAGACAGGCAACCAGTGCAGACCAGATAAAGTGGGAGTAATATGTTCAAAGAGTTTTTTATGAGTAACAACAAGTGCTGCAGAGTTTTGAATGATGGGTCAAGTATAATACCAAGATTTTTTATATTTTTAAAGGGTTTTGTGAGGAAGCCATCGATATCCAGGCTTATTTCAACATTTTGTCTGTGAGCTTGTCAGCCAAAAATCATTATTTCAGTTTTTTGAGCACTGAGTTTAAGAAAATTAGTGTTTAGCCACTGTTTTATTATATGAATACAGGCTGTTAGCGCACAGACTGAGATGGATATGTCAGACCGGGCAGTTGTATAGATCTGTGTGTCGTCCACATAGCAGTGGTATTGGAGATTGTGACGACAAATAATGTGGCCAAGGGGAAGCATATAAATTATGAAAAGGAGAGGGCCAAAAACGGAGCCCTGGGGAACGCCACGGATAAGAGGGTGAGTGGGGGATTTGAAACCTTTAATAGAAACAAAATATCTACGATCTGTGAGATATTATAGAAACCAAGCTCGAGCATTGCCAGTGATACCCATGTCTGCGAGACAGGAGAGGAATGTTTTATGGCAGATGGTGTCAAACGCAGCGCTCAGGTCAAGCAGTATTAGAATACTGAGACCACCAGAGTCATCAGAGAGGAGGAGGTCATTTACGACCCGCACAAGAGCTGTTTCTGTGCTATGAAACTTTCGAAAACCGAACTGAAAAGGGTCATAAAGGTTATTTTCTGTTAAATGAGATTGTAACTGGGAGGTTACAACTTTTTCCAGTAGTTTTGATACAAAAGGCAGGTTTGAAATTGGGTGATAATTTAGTAGAACAGACGAGTCCAGGTTATGTTTCTTGAGCACTGGAGTTACAGCAGCAATTTTAAGGTTATCAGGGACAGTAGCAGAAGTAAAGGAGGCATTAATCAGATGTGCAATAGGAGCAGATATGGCAGACACACATATTTTAAGTAGGGGTGTTGGAGCAGGGTCTAGTTGGCAGGATGAAGAGTTTGATTTTTATATTAGATTACTGATGTAAGATGGACTGGTAGGAGTAAAGCAGGAAAGAGGGTTGATAGAATGCTCAGGCCAAAAATTATAAACTTTAGGGTCATATTCAGAAAAAGAGTGGCAGATATTGCTGATTTTTTCATGGAAAAAGTGTAGGATTTGCATTTCTGATGATAGAAGACAGATATGAAGAGCGTGTGGTATTTATGGCTGTTTTATATTTAAGTTGATGTTCAGATAGGGCTAATGAGTGCACTGTGAGGCCTGTTTTTCTGTATAGTCGTTCTATGCGACGACATTTGGATTTCATGGCACAGAGATCCAGGGTGAACCATGGGGAGGAGTGGGTGGATGGTGCCAGCCTAGTTAGGGGCTGATAGGGGCTTGGTCTTCAAGAGCACCCGAGATAGTAGAATTATACTGTGAGAGGATCTTAGAAGGACAGGTGAGGTTCAGTGAATCAGTTAGAGTAGATGCACAAACATAAGCAGAGAAAGAAACAGGGTCAACAGCATTAAGGTTACAATACGATATCTTGGTTTTCTTCTACGATTTGTACAGTGGTATGCTGACGCTAAACTCAATCAATTTATGGTCAGATATAGCTAACCATGAGTCAGATGTACAGACATTATTGAGGTTAGAAGTGCAGATTAAATCAAGTGTATGACCATGTTTGTGGGTAGGATAGTTCACATGTGTAAAGTTAAAGCAATCAAAAACAGACAGGAGCCCATTGGCATCAGCACAATCTGTATCAACATGAATATTAAAATCACCAACCAAGAGAACATGAGTCGAAGCAGCAGAGGCTAGAGTAAGTATTTCAATAAGTTCAGTAAAAAAATTACATTTCAAAGAGGGTCTTGGAGGACGATAAATTAGTATCACAGCAAGAGATGTATGACTAACAATCTTAAGGGCTAGGTATTCAAAAGAAGTAACAGGATGAAGCTCAATCATGACAACTCTTACATTTTCCCTACACACTACAGCAAGGCCACCCCCTCTACCATGAGGACGAAGTTGCCATATACAGTATCTCACAAAAGTGAGTACACCCCTCATATTTATACATTTTATCCACATTATATCTTTTCATGGGACAACAATGAAGAAATGACACTTTGCTACAATGTAAAGTAGTGAGTGTACAGCTTGTATAACAGTGTAAATTTGCCGTCCCCTCAAAATAACTCAACACACAGCCATTAATGTCTAAACCGCTGGCAACAAATGTGAGTACACCCCTAAGTGAAAATGTCCAAATTGGGCCCAAAGTGTCAATATTTTGTGTGGCCACCATTATTTTCCAGCACTGCCTTAACCCTGTTGGGCATGGAGTTCACCAGAGCTTCACAGGTTGCCACTGGAGTCCTGTTGGAGATGTTAGAGACCTTGCGCTCCTCCACCTTCCATTTGAGGATGCCCCACAGATGCTCAATAGGGTTTAGGTCTGGAGACATGCTTGGCCAGTCCATCACCTTTACCCTCAGCTTCTTTAGCAAGGCAGTGGTCGTCTTGGAGGTGTGTTTGGGGTCATTATCTTGTTGGAATACTGCCCTGCAGCCCAGTTTCTGAAGGGAGGGGATCATGCTCTGCTTCAGTATGTCACAGTACATATTGGCATTCACGGTTCCCTCAATGAACTGTAGCTCCCCAGTGCCGGCAGCACTCATGCAGCCCCAGATCATGACACTACCACCACCATGCTTGACTGTAGGCAAGACACACTTGTCTTTGTACTCCTCACCTGGTTGCCGCCACACACGCTTGACACCATCTGAACCAAATAAGTTTATCTTGGTCTCATCAGACCACAGGACATGGTTCCAGTAATCCATGTCCTTAGTGTGCTTGTCTTCAGAAAACTGTTTGCGGGCTTTCTTGTGCATCATCTTTAGAAGAGGCTTCCTTCTGGGACGACAGCCATGCAGACCAATTTGATGCAGTGTGCGGCGTATGGTCTGAGCAATGACAAGCTGACCCCCCACCCCTTCAACCTCTGCAGCAATGCCGGCAGCACTCATACGTCTATTCTGCAAAGCCAACCTCTGGATATGATGCTGAGCACGTGCACTCAACTTCTTTGGTTGACCATGGCGAGGCCTGTTCTGAGTGGAACCTGTCCTGTTAAACCGCTGTATGGTCTTGGCCACCGTGCTGCAGCTCAGATTCAGGGTGTTGGCAATCTTCTTATAGCCTAGGCCATCTTTATGTAGAGCAACAATTATTTTTTTCAGATCCTCAGAGAATTCTTTGCCATGAGGTGCCATGTTGAACTTCCAGTGACCAGTATGAGAGAGTGTGAGAGTGATAACACCAAACTTAACACACCTGCTCCCCATTCACACCTGAGACCTTGTAACACTAACAAGTCACATGACACCGGGGAGGTAAAATGGATAATTGGGCCCAATTTGGACATTTTCACTTAGGGGTGTATTCACTTTTGTTGCCAGCGGTTTAGACATTAATGGCTGTGTGTTGAGTTATTTTGAGGGGACAGCAAATTTACACTGTTATACAAGCTGTACACTCACTACTTTACATTGTAGCAAAGTGTCATTTCATCAGTGTTGTCCCATGAATAACAAAAAATATTTACAAAAATGTGAAGGGTGTACTCACTTGTGTATATATATATATATATATATATATATATATATATATATATATATATATATATATATATATATACTCACAAAAGTATCTCAAAAAAGATATATGTACTCACATATATATAAACATATTATATACTATAGAAGTATTTATAACTTTACAATTATTTCATGTCTCATATATATATATATATATATATATATATATATATATATATATATATATATATATATATATATATATATATATACACACACTTCTATAGTATGTAATAACATTACACTTATTTTATGTCTCCTACAAACAATATGCTTTTTTGAAAGGTCAATGAACAGCGTTCATGAATTATGTGTGGCACAAAACAAACACCATTCATTCCACCTTATCTTCCATATCACAACCCACTGTCCTCTCACACCTAGGGTGTATGGGTGACAGCCTGTGTCAGTGCAATAAAAACAATGAAAGTGGTACAGTAAATGTATTAATTAAATGACAGCTAATACACTTCACAAACATTACATATCTCTCTATGTAACTTTTGACTGTGTTTCCATGGGTAACAAACACACAGGATAACTTAACTGTGAATAAAATATTCAGCAAGCTATTGAAATATAAGCTAGTGAAAATAAATTAAGATGAATAAAGGATTATACCTTACCAAAATAGATTAAACCTGGATCATTTCAGGTATATGCAGGTAGCTTTATCCATATCAAAGTTTCTACTATCACATCTGTTAAAGTACCTGTTTCTGTTAAGATTTTCGGCTCCCTGCTACGCTTATATGCATTAACTCGCTTTCGTAGGCTTTCGAGTTGACAAAAGATAGAAACCCTCTTCATTTCCCAGAAAAAATGTAGCCAGTTTGAACTGGAATGCCGCCGCCCCCCCCCTTGAAATTCACTGATTGGGATCTGATGCCCAGAGCATCACACTGCCTCCGCCCACTTGCCTTCTTCCCACAGTGCTTCCCCAGGTAAGCGCACGCACCCGGGCCTTCCACGTGATGCACTAGAAAATGTGATTCATCAGACCAGATCACCTATTTCCATTGCCCGACAAGGCGGTCCACTTGGCAGAAGACCACTTGGTGGCATATTGGGGGCAGGCAAGCCCCTCCCTTCCTCCTCTCTCTCATGTCTCTCCCCCTCCTCCCTTCCCTTCCTCCATCCCTGCACCACGGAAATGGGGGCCAATTCCACCAAAACCAGCTGCCCGGACCCATGCTTTCCCTCCCCCTACCTCTCCCACTGTTTATGTCTCTTCTTTTCCCCGAGGTGGGTGAAAGCAGGGCGCCTTGAGAGAGAGAATAACCAGTACCGAGTCGTGTGCGTGCATGCATGTGGGTGTGAGAATAAAAGCGCTAAAAGCAAAAGTAAAAAATAAAGCACATTTTGAGTTGTCCCAAGCCTGCCTCCAGCCTCCTAATTCCGTTCCCGAACCTGGGAAGTGTTACAGTAGTAAAGTAAGAGCAATTGGAACCACAATGCTATAAAGCAGTTAATCGGTTCACACTTGACTTTCAGAAAAAGAGGGAGAGAGAGGGGAGGGCGAGAGGCACCCTAGACAAACAGAACAGACGCCGTAACACCACTGAGAACTGAACTGTTTCTTCACCTCCATGAATGCATGACTGCTGCCAGGTACTATGCTTCCAGCTAGGTCAGTAGAACATAGCCACTTGGCTTTGTATATGTATCATTAGGTGTTAAAAGAGAGGAAAGAAATAAAGGAATGGACAATGGAATGATTATAGCTAAGCACTGCTAGCGCAAACAGTGAGAGTACAATAACAGTTGAAACAATAACAGTGAGTCCTGGTGAAGACTCTGTGATTTTGCCACAATGTCAAGCCATGTCATGTAATATAATCTAACAGCAACAGAAGTAAAAGCACATGAGCAATAGAGGTTTAGCACTACTTTTTACCTTATTTATGTGACCGTACTTCATACTGTATACTTCATATACAGAGACCTCCACTAATATTGGCACCCTTGGTAAATATGAGCAAAGAAGGCTGTGAAAAATTGTCTTTATTGTTTAGCCTTGTGATTTTTTGTTCAAAAAAATCTTCAAAAATGTTCTCAGGGATATCAAACAATTGCAAACAAAACACAGGTTTATCCAAAAAAAAAAATTGCTAAATATAGGTGTGCAACAATTATTGCCACCCTAGTCTACCTAGTTCTGCCTCCCTTTGATCAGAGACTATTCCTCCATACAGAATCTCTCCAGATCCTTCAAATTTCTAGATCCATGCTGGTGGACTCTTCTCTTCAGTTCACCCCACAGGTTTTCTATGGGGTTCAAGTCAGGGGACTGGGATGGCCAGGGCAGGACCTTGATTTTGTGGTCAGTAAACCATTTTTGTGTTGATTTTGATGTATGTTTTGGATCACTGTCCTGCTGGAAGATCCGACCACGGCCCATTTAAGCTTTCTGGCAGAGGCAGTCAGGTTTTCATTTAATATCTGTTGATATTTGATATAGTCCATGATTCCATGTATCCTAACAAAATGTCCAGGTCCTCTGGCAGAAAATCAGCCCCAAAAGAGCCATTACCATATTTAACTGTGGGCATGAGGTACTTTTCCATATGGCTACCTCTCTGTATGCGCGAAAACCACCTCTGGTGTTTATTGCCAAAAGGCTCTATTTTGGTTTCATCTGACCATAGAACCTGATCCCATTTGAAGTTCCAGTAGTGTCTGGCAAACTGAAGATGCTTGAGTTTGTTTTTGGATGAGAGTAGAGGCTTTTTTTTAAACCCTTCCAAACAACTTGTGGTGATGTAGGTGACTTCGGATTGTAGTTTTGGAGACTTTCTGACCCTGAGACACAACTAATTTCTGCAATTCTCCGGCTGTGATCCTTGGAGATTTTTTGGCCACTCGAACCATCCTCTTCACAGTGCGTTGAGACAATATAGACACACATCAAAATCCAGGTTGATTCATAACATTTCCCATTGACTGGAACTTGACTGGAAATGCTCATTCTATTTTCTTATAGCCACTTCCCATTTTGTGAAGCTCAGCAACCTTTTGCTGCCTTCTTTGCTCATATTTACCAAGGGTGCCAATATTTGTGGAGGGCACTGTAAACACAGACTGTACAACAAGAGCTTAATATAGCCTTGAAAAGGGTAACTTACCATCATCTTTTCAAACAAGTCAACAATCTCTTTTTCAGAGAGGTTCAATGAACGCTCATCAAAAAGTGGCTGCGGTATAGGTAGTTCAGAATGCGTGGAGATAGGGTCTGTTGGGTGCTGGATAACAGGCTTCTCCTTCTTTGTGCCTTGCTTTCGAAAGCTTGTAATCCTGTCACGCTGTAGGGAAGAGTTACATCAAACTTCAACAAACAGAAATTGTGCATCATTTTGATTTCTTTTTCAAGTCATGTTTCTCTTAAAGAAAATGGTAATATACCAAGAACAATGCAGTTTTTATTGGAAACTATATGCTATACTAAAAAGTGCACACACCTACCAATTTATTAGGAAGACCTGCAGACCTGCTAAGTTATCCATTTAGCCAATGTGGCAGCAGCACAATACAGATATAGGACAGGGGTTTCAGTTAATGTTCAAACATCATAAATCAGAAGAGGCAAAAATTGTGATCTCCATGACTTTGACCATGGCATGGTTTTTAGTGCCAGACAGGTTGGTTTTAGTATTTCAGAAACATCCTTGGCTCAGGTATGTGATTTTCTGGATCCAACAGTCTCTAGCGTTTACACAAAATTGCATGAAAAACAAAAAACACCCAGTGAGATCTGTAGGTAGTTCTGTGGGCAGAAACACTGTTGATGAGAGAGGTCAGAAGAGAATGGGCAGACTGTTTTAAGCCAACCCGTCTGGCACAAACCACCATGGCACAGTCACTGGGATCCCATTTTTCCCCACTCTGATGCTAAGCACTTTTATGCAAGATTTATTGCACTGCTGCCATAAGATTGGCTGATTGGATAATAGCATGAATGAGCAGATAAAAAGCTGTTCCTAATAAAATGTCTCATGAGTGGATTATTTTCAATACAATGTCTACTTAAACTGTATTACTTAAATTGAGGCTTTGTTTTAAACAACTACAATTCACATCGGACTACAGAGAGACATTGTTAACATGGGGGGGAAATCAGAAAATTTTAAAAATTCTCAACATTTCCCTACAATAAGGTCCATAAATTTTTAGACATTGACAAAGTTTTTGTTATTTTGTGCTGTAATTCCTACATTGCTCAGCCGATTTTAATCATTTCAACTCAAATATACTGTAATAAACAGCTAAAATAAGAAATAACCTGACTGTACCTGCATCCTTACCATTATACAGGACAATAGTATGTTCATCATACTTGGCTCAGGTATGACAATACACTGTGTATTTGGCATAGCAGTACACAATACACAGGCAAATGCAGTAAATGTGTCAAGACTACATGGATGAGCAAGGCATGACTATTAGAGCTAGAAAGTTAGAAGTAGTCAAAGTGTCATTAAGATGTGTCTGCCAGTGTTTTAATTTTGGTTAGAATGAAAAATAGACCATGCACTGTTAGTTTGTCATTTGCAACTTTGATTTGAAGATGAGCATGGTTGTATGGTTAAAATAATAATTAAATAAATGAGTAAATAAACAAATGAAACAAACAAACAATCAAAACAATCACAGCACACACTGATGCAAAAATGAAACTGAAATTAGGAAAGCAAAATCTGTCTGTCTCTGCCTATCTATCTATATATCTATCTATCTATCTATATATCTATCTATATATCTATATATCTATCTACAGTGGTGCTGGAAAGTGTGTGAACCCTTTAGAATTTTTTTTATGTATCTGCATAAATATGACCTACAACATCATCAGATTTTCACACAAGTCCTAAAAGTAGACAAAGAGAAGCCAATTAAACAAATGAGAAGAAATGTTATACTTGGTCATTTATTTATTAAGGAAAATGATCCAATATATATACATATCTGTGAGTGGCAAAAGTACAGAGCCCTCCACTAATGTTGGCACCCTTGGTAAATATAAGCAAAGAAGGCTGTGAAAAATTGTCATTATTATTTAATCTTTTGAGATTTTGTGTAAAAAAATAAAAAATAAAAATATAAAAATATTCAAAAAAATACTCTGCTCTCATGGATATCAAGCAATTGCAAACACAACATAGGTTTAGCCAAAAAATAATAATCTTTGTTAAATATATGTGTGCCAGAATTATTGGCACCCCCATGAATTTGTATTGAATTTGAGAAAAATATATTTGAAGTATATTCCCACTAATATTTTACATTTTTAGTATACCTGGGTGACTAGGAACAGGAAATTGTTCAACCATGACTTCCTGTTTCACATGGGTATAAATAGGAGGTAACGCACAGGCCAAATTCCCTTAGTAATTCATAACAATGAGTAAGACCAAGGAATATAGCTGTGATGTGCGGCAAAAGCATTGTGAAGAGGATGGTTTGCATAGCAAAAAAATCTCCAAGGATCACAGCTGGAGAACTGCAAGTTAGTTGTGTCTTGGGGTCAGAAAGTCTACAAAACTACAATCCGAAGTCACCTACATCACCACAAGTTGTTTGGAAGGGTTTCAAGAAAAAAGCCTCAAGCATATTCAGTTTGCCAGACACTACTGGAACTTCAAATGGAATCGGGTTCTATGGTCAAATGAAACCAAACAGAGCTTTTTTGGCAATAAACACCAGAGGTGGTTTTGGAGCACACAGAGAGGTAGCCATATGGAAAAGTACCTCATGCCCACGGTTAAATATGGTGGTGGCTCTTTAATGTTTTGGGGCTGTTTTATTTTGTTAGGATACATGGCATCACAGATTCTATCAAATATCAACAGATATTAAATGAAAACCTGACTGCCTCTGCCAGAAAGCATAAAATGGGCCATGGTTGGATCTTCCAGCAGGACAATGATTCAAAACATACCATGGTTTACTGACCACAAATTCAAGTTCCTGCCATGGCCATCCCAGTCCCCTGACTTGAACCCCATAGAAAACCTGTGGGGTGAACTGAAGAGGGGAGTCGACCAGCATGGACCTCGAAATTTGAAGGATGTGGAGAGATGCTGCAAGGAGGAATGGTCTCAGATCCCTTGTATTCTACAACCTCATCAGGCATTATAGGCAAAGACTCAGAGCTGTTATCTTGGCAAAGGGAGGTAGCACAAAGTATTGACTAAATCTGTGCCAGTAATTGTGGCACACATATATTTAACAAAGGGTTTTTTTTGGATAAACCTATGTTTTGTTTGCAACTGTTTGATATCCATAAGAGAAGAACATTTTTGTGATTTTTTTAACAAAAGATAATAAAGATAAAAACAATAAAGACAATTTTTCACAGCCTTCTTTGCTCATATTTACCAAGGGTGCTAATATTAGTGGAGGGCTCTGTATGTTAACCACTAGGATTAACAGGTGAAATTAGTCAGGTGTTTTCAATCAATGGGATGACAGGTGTGTGTGCCCACCCTGTTTTATTTAAAGAACAGGGATTTATCAAAGTCTGATCCTCACAACACATGCTTGTGGAATCATGGCACAAAAAATGAGATTTCTGAGGACCTCAGAAAAAGAGTTGTTGATGCTAATCATGCTGGAAAAGGTTACAAAACCATCTAAAGAGTCTGGACTACACCAATCCACAGTCAGACAGACTGTGCAAATTGAAGAAATTCAAGACCACTGTCACCCTCTGCAGGAGTGGTTCACCAACAAAGACCAACAAGATAAACTTATTTGGTTCAGATGGTGTCAAGCGTGTGTGGCGGCAACCAGGTGAGGAGTACAAAGACAAATGTGTCTTGCCTACAGTCAAGCATGGTGGTGGTAGAGTCATGGTCTGGGGCTGCATGAGTGCTGCCGGCACTGGGGAGCTACAGTTCATTGAGTCCATGAATGCCAACATGTACTGTGACATACTGAAGCAGTTCCCTTCGGAAACTGGGCCACAGGGCAGTATTCCAACATGATAATGACCCCAAACACACCTCCAAGACAACCACTGCCTTGCTAAAGAAGCTGAGGGTAAAGGTGATGGACTGGCCAAGCATGTCTCCAGACCTAAACCCTATTGAGCATCTGTAAATAAATTGTAAAATAATGGTGACTACACAAAACATTGACACTTGGGGCCCAATTTGGACATTTTCACTTAGGGGTGTACTCACTTTTGTTGCCAGCGGTTTAGACATTAATGGCTGTGTGTTGAGTTATTTTGAGGGGACAGCAAATTTACACTGTTATACAAGCTGTACACTCACTACTTTACATTGTAGCAAAATGTCATTTCTTCAGTGTTGTCCCATGAAAAGACATAATAAAATATTTACAAAAATGTGAAGGGTGTACTCACTTTTGTGAGATACTGTATGAACCTTATCCCATCTGTGAAATATGGTGGTGGTAATATCATAGTTTGGGCCTGTTTTGCTGCATCTGAGCCAGGACGGCTTGCCATCATTGATGGAACAATGAATTATGAAATGTACCAGCGAATTCTGAAGGAACATGTCAGGACATCTGTCCTTGAACTGAATCTCAAGAAAATGTGGGTCATGCAGAAAGACAATGACCCTAAGCACACAAGTCGTTCTACCAATGAGTGGTTAAAGAAGAATAAAGTTAATGTTTTGGAATGGCCAAGTCAATGTCCTGGCCTTAATTCAATAGAAATGTTGTGGAAGGAGTTCATGTGAGGAAACTCACCAAAATCCCAGAGTTGAAGCTGTTCTGTACTGAGAAATGGGCTAAAATTCGTTACTGAAAGCAAAGGTTGACATACTTTTGCCACTCACAGACACGTAATTTTGGATCATTTTCCTCAATAAATAAATGCCCAAGTATAATATTTTTGTCTCATTTGTTTAATAGGGTTCTCTTTATCTTCTTTTAGGACTTGTGTGAAAATCTGATGATGTTTTATATATGGTTATATACAGTGGGTATAGAAAAGAATCACCCCCTTTAAATAATCGCATTTTGTTGCTTTTCAGCCTGAAATGAAGACGGACACAGTTTTTGTTTTATCCAGCTATATTTACTCAGTGCAACTTATAACATCCAAGTGAAAGATATAACACCAACATGTCAGAAAAAAATTAAGTAAAAAAACAGAATCACCAAGTTGGAAATAGGATCACCCCTTGCTTTAATTTGCCTTAATGTTTTAATTACAGCCTTTAGTCTGTTGGGATATGTCTCTACTAACTTTGCACATTTAGACTTTGCAATATTTGCCCACTCTTCTTTGCAGAACTGCTCAAGTTCAGTTAAATTTGATGGTGACCGTTTGTGGACTGCAGTCTTCAAGTCATTCCACAGATTTTCAATGGGGTTTAGGTCTGGGCTCTGACTAGGCCATGCAAGGACATTCACCTTTTTCTCCTTCAACCACTGTGTGGTCAGTTTTGCTGTGTGCTTTGGGTCATTGTCTTGTTGGAAGGTAAACCTTCTTCCCATTGACGACTTTCTGGCAGAGGGCAGCAGATTTTCCTCAAGAATTTGACGGTATTTTGCCCCATCCATTTTCCTTCTATCCTGACAAGTGCTCCAGTCCCTGCTGCAGAGAAACACCCCCATAACAGGATATTACCACCTCCATGCTTTACTGTAGGAATGGTGTTATATGGATGGTGAGCTGTATTGGATTTCTGCCAGACATATCGTTTGGTGTTGAGGCCAAATAATTCAATTTTAGTCTCATCTGACCATAACACCTTTTTCCATGTGGCCTCAGAATCTTCAAGGTGCGTTTTGGCAAAGCTCAGTCGTGGGTGGGTTTTTTTCTTGCAACCCTCCCATACATTTTTGGAGAATTTGTGATATTGTTGTCACATGACCACTCTTTGTCATAAATTCCTGCAACTGCTTCAGAGTTGCTGTAGGCCTCTTGGTAGCCTCTCTGACCAGTTTCCACCTGGCTCTTTCATCCAGTTTGGAGTGACGTTCTGATTCAGGGAGGGTCTGTGTTGTACCAAATACCTTCCACTTCTTAATAATAGACTTCACTGTGCTTCTAGGCATTGATAAAGCCTTTGAATTTTTTTTGTATCCATGTCCTGACTTGTGTCTGTCCACAACTTTATCCTGGAGATCTTTTGACAGTGCTTTGCCACGCATAGTTGATTGTTTGCTTCAGTTGCACTACTAAGGACTGAAAAATGCTCCAGGAAAGCTCTTTTCATGCTGAGCTAATCAAAATGACCACAGCTGATCACAGTTGAAAGTCAAATGGCTTTGTGTGCCATTGAGAACATGATTAGCTACACCTGATTGAGTTTACAAGTCATTTTTAAGAGTGGGGTGATCCTTTTTCCAACTCAGTGATACTGTTTTTTTACTTTATTTTTTTCTGACATGTTGGTGTTATATCTTTCACATGGATGTTATAAGTTGCATTGAGTAAATACAGCTGGATAACACAAAAACTGTGTCCATCTTCATTTCAGGCTGAAAAGCAACAAAATGTGATTATTTTAAAGGGGGGGGATTCTTTTCTACACCCACTGTATATGCAGAAATGTAGAAAAATCTAAAGGGTTCATGCACTTTCAAGCACCACTGTATCTACATATACAGTCCCCTCTGAAAGTTTTGGAATGGCAAGGCCATTTCTTTTGTTTTTGCTATATAATGATGAGTGGTTTGCATCTTGTGGTATGGCCTTCATATTTCTGCTAAGTCGTCTTCTAATGGTAGATTGTGATATCTTCACCTGCCCTGTGGAGGCTGTTGGTGATGTAACTGACTTTTGTTTTGGGGGTTTTGTTCACAGCTCTCACAATGTTTCTGTCATCAATTGCTGTTTTCCTTGGCCGACCTGTTCAATGTCTGGTTGTTAGTATACCAGTGTTTCTTTTTTTTCCAGGACATTCCAAATTGTCGTATTGGCTATGCCCAATGTTTGTGCAATGGCTCTGGTTGATGTTCCCTCTTTTCTCAGCTTCAAAATGGCTTGTTTTTTCTCAGTTTCATAACTGCATGTGCAAGTATACAAAGATGAAAAACAAATAAAATGTAAATGAACAAAATAACATAAAATCAAAGAACAAACACCTTACCATGTCATCAGCCAATGTTTTAATATGTATGTTCTGTTGAAGGGAAGGGGACAACACAGAAATGAGACCAAAGTAATCCATTTAATGTGCCCAAAGGAACTGGCTCCTTTTGACAGATACACATATAATTTTTTACAGTTTTCCTTAAACAAATTTCAAATATTTTCCAAAATCTTTTAGGAAAGATATTTGGACTTTGTGCAGTATAATGCGGATTAACAAATTAAAATTTAACAATTTACTTTTAGCAATTTATTTTATAGTTAAAGGGATCCCTGGCAGCAAAAAGGGTTTGAAAGCCCTTGTGGTAAATAACCCTTTTGGTAGCTCCAGTTAAAAGAAATATAATTTGGATTGCACCACACAAAGCACTTATAACACAGAATCTCAACCTTGGTCTCAACACACCCATAAACCACATCTTCACCGAATCACTCTCGTGCTTTCACACAGCTTTTTTTGTGCTATGGTTTTTTTTTTGCTGGATACCCCCATGCAGAGCTCTTGAAATGGATGTCTTCACTCCACTCTCAGCCACTGTACTCTTTCAGTCTCACTGTGGCTTCCCTCATCAGTCTCTGTCTTGTTTTTGCAAGATTTTTCTGTGGATGGCCTTGTCTAGGGTGTGATGGGTGATGCAACTTCCACTTTCTCACTATTGATATAACAGTGCTTATTGGGATGTCCAACCTCTTAAATATAACTTTACACCCTATTCCTTAAGTTATGAAATTCTCTTATCTGAATATGTTTATTTATCATTTGTTATTCAGACAAATCTGATCAATTCCAGAGAGGTTGAATACTTTTGCAAGCCACTGTATATGTATATAACTTGGTATGTCGTAACAATGATCGACTATTTTTAGAAGTCACTTAAAACCCTTGTTTTCAATGGTTTCGATGGGTATTTTATCCTTTTCGAACTAAAATGTCATCACATCAGTGATGTCTTTTAAGCACTTACTTGCTTTTGCATTTTTCAGATAATTTTAAAACTCATTTGTTTATACCGGCACTGTTTCTGCTGCAGTGCTGTTCACATGAGCTTCCTGTGTTATCTGGCTTTAACCAAGTCATCCGTGCTATTGTGTTGCCAAGCAAAATGAGGAAGGAATGTAAGCTAAGGATCTGCCTACTTCTGGCTATTATTGTTTATAATGTGAAAGGGAAAACACGAGCTGGACCAGCGAATAAAGCAAACATTGGTTCATAAAACAACTTGGGATGCCATGTCTGAGCATTTTCAATGCAACTGACAAAATGTGTTTAATATCACAGATCTTTAAAAACAGATTGTGGAGACATTTTAATTGTTTACCCCTAGATAGAAGGCAGAGGTCTGAAGGATAAGGACTGCAAGTCTAACCTAACAAGCTACACACAAGGCCAATTCTAGTTTCTAAATAATTATTTTAGAACTGGGCAGAATAATTGTTGTACATCCCTTCTATGGTTCTAGTTTAGATACAGGCCTTTACTCAGGGGTCAAGGCTTGCTTGATCATGTTGCACCTGTAGCTGATTATCACAGAAAGATTTTGATGCAAGTACAAATGTCTAATTCTGTTGAAATATGTGGTACACTGCATTTTTCTTGTGTTTTTTTTTACAGGCTTACTCTGCCCCTGTGCAGTTCATGTGGTTAGCAGATCCTAACTCCAAAGGGTACAGACACTAGGGCTGCAACAACAAATCGATAAAATCAATAATAATCGATAATTAAAATAACCGACAACGAATTTCATTATCGATTAGTTGGGTCTGTGACGTCACTGTGTATAATCCCCGTCAGTGACATCACTTCACAATGGTGAAAACGCATTTCTGTTAATAAAACACATCTGAAAAACAGCAGAGGTCACAGAGTGCACTGCTGTGGGAAAAGTGCACGATCCAGGTTGTCCAAAACATGTAAAAGAATGTTTTATATTATGCGCTTCAAACAAACTCATAGGTGTATTAACGTGGCTTGTCGTGTCAGATGCGTGTGCTCTTTAATGTGTTCCAAACATGTTTTCTTCATCGCAGAAATGACATTTTTACGTTTATATCCTTATCTGTAAACGTTAGAAACTCACGCCAGTATTTCCATTTTACATAAAGGCTCGTCCTGACAGCAAGTGAGTCTCCATTAAACTTCACTGAATGAGCGCGAGTCCGGGCATGTGCGTCAATCAACCAGCGCGCAATAGAAAGGAAGCGCAAAAACTCTGACTAAAATATTCATTTTGATCAAATATGTTGTTTGATGCTGTATTTAGCTACAGTATCTCACAAAAGTGAGTACACCCCTCACATTTTTGTAAATATTTTATTATATCTTTTCATGGGACAACACTGAAGAAATGACACTTTGCTACAATGTAAAGTAGTGAGTGTACAGCTTGTATAACAGTGTAAATTTGCTGTCCCCTCAAAATAACTCAACACACAGCCATTAATGTCTAAACCGCTGGCAACAAAAGTGAGTGCACCCCTAAGTGAAAATGTCCAAATTGGGCCCAAAGTGTCAATATTTTGTGTGGCCACCATTATTTTCCAGCACTGCCTTAACCCTGTTGGGCATGGAGTTCACCAGAGCTTCACAGGTTGCTACTGGAGTCCTCTTCCACTCCTCCATGACGACATCACAGAGCTGGTGGATGTTAGAGACCTTGCGCTCCTCCACCTTCCATTTGAGGATGCCCCACAGATGCTCAATAGGGTTTGGGTCTGGAGTCCATCACCTTTACCCTCAGCTTCTTTAGCAAGGCAGTGATCGTCTTGGAGGTGTGTTTGGGGTCGTTATCATGTTGGAATACTGCCCTGCGGCCCAGTTTCTGAAGGGAGGGGATCATGCTCTGCTTCAGTATGTCACAGTACATGTTGGCATTCATGGTTCCCTCAATGAACTGTAGCTCCATGCAGCTCATGCAGCCCCAGACCATGACACTCCCACCACCATGCTTGACTGTAGGCAAGACACACTTGTCTTTGTACTCCTCACCTGGTTGCCGCCACACACGCTTGACACCATCTGAACCAAATAAGTTTATCTTGGTCTCATCAGACCACAGGACATGGTTCCAGTAATCCATGTCCTTAGTCTGCTTGTCTTCAGCAAACTGTTTGCAGGCTTTCCTGTGCATCATCTTTAGAAGAGGCTTCCTTCTGGGACGACAGCCATGCAGACCAATTTGATGCAGTGTGCGGCGTATGGTCTGAGCACTGTCAGGCTGACCCCCCCACCCCTTCAACCTCTGCAGCAATGCTGGCAGCACTCATACGTCTATTCTGCAAAGCCAACCTCTGGATATGATGCTGAGCACGTGCACTCAACTTCTTTGGTCGACCATGGCAAGGCCTGTTCTGAGTGGAACCTGTCCTGTTAAACCGCTGTATGGTCTTGGCCACCGTGCTGCAGCTCAGTTTCAGGGTGTTGGCAATCTTCTTATAGCCTAGGCCATCTTTATGTAGAGCAACAATTCTTTTTTTCAGATCCTCAGAGAGTTCTTTGCCATGAGGTGCCATGTGAACTTCCAGTGACCAGTATGAGAGAGTGTGAGCGCGATAACACCAAACTTAACACATCTGCTCCCCATTCACACCTGAGACCTTGTAACACTAACGAGTCACATGACACCGGAGAGGGAAAATGGCTAATTGGGCCCAATTTGGACATTTTCACTTAGGGGTGTACTCACTTTTGTTGCCAGCGGTTTAGACATTAATGGCTGTGTGTTGTTATTTTGAGGGGACAGCAAATTTACACTGTTATACAAGCTGTACACTCACTACTTTACATTGTAGCAAAGTGTCATTTCATCAGTGTTGTCCCATGAAAAGATATAATAAAATATTTACAAAAATGTGAGGGGTATACTCACTTTTGTGAGATACTGTATATTTAGAAACAAAAGCAATTGTGAGAGCAGTAACTGTAATGGGGTTATAACATGTAATTGCATATAACTGTAAGAAGTGTCATACATTTACAGAATAAAGTAACATGTTACTGTGTTCAAATGAGTGAATGTGTGTGTTACTGCAGAACATTCAACATTCAATTTTTTCGAAAAAAATACAGGAAATAAAAATTCGCCTTTTAATCCAACTAATCAGTTAATCAAAGAAATACTCGGCAGATTAATCGATTATCAAAATAATCATTAGTTGCAGCCCTAATAGACACTCCCCAATGCCCCTTCACTCTGCCCTCATTTCAGTCTATTCAGAAAGAAAAATATGGCTGGTATTACCAAAGCCATTTTCCTTTCAAACATATTAAATCAATTGCTCATGGCTGAGTGACCTAAAAGCATCGCACAGTTAAGACAATCTTAATTAGGAGAGAGTGTTTGATGTGATGGTTACGCTATTTAAAATGGTGATTCCATGTCAAATCAGACAGTTCAATCTTTCTTTTTTCAGTCTTTCTTTATTTGTTGATTGTGACCTAAAACCAAAGACAGTAAAGTATTTTGGTTGAAATCTGAGATCAAAATGTTTCATTCCCCTGAAATACATAATATTTGCTAATTAAAAAAATTAAATTTTTAATTTAAAAAAATATATATATATTTTTTAAGTTATCTTGGAAGCTACGGATTTAATAGCTCCAGAAATATTATTCCCACCCAAATGAAAATTGGCAGACATAAAGACAAACTTTTCTATCTAGCTAAATGTAGAACGCACCACCGAAGGCCAGTTTTTTTTTTTTTTTTCTAATGGGGTCCTCGAAATGGGAAAAAGTGCAACATTTCCAAACATGAGTGACAATAGAGGCTTATATACCCCACTTTAATAGACAGATACTAACTCACAGTTTGTGCTTATACTATTATAAGCACAACTAACTGAATTCAAGATAGACAAATTGCAAGATAAGTTTTTTAAAAAGTGTGCTATTTTTACATGCCCAGACGTAATGTTGACTCACAAAGTAGAATCATGAAAAAACTGTGTGAACTATGTTTAAAGGATGGTCATGGAATGTATTAAGTTGCAATTTCCTTCCGTGTTGTGTTCATGTCTAAATGTATCCATGAAAACAACCTGAACAATTAGATTGGATGCATTTCTCTGTAACAAAAACTGTGTCTGTCTTCATTTCAGGCTGAAAAGCAACAAAATGTAATTATTTTAAAGGGGGGTGATTCTTTTCTATACCCACTGTGTGTGTGTGTGTGTGTGTGTGTGTGTATATAAAATACATATATACACACATATATACACATACATACACACACATACATAGATTAAAATAAAAATAGTAGTCTCCGGTACAATGTGTGCAGTTTTATAAGGAAATGAGCTGGTAAGTTTTATTGAGCATCTTGCAGAACCAGACACAGTTCTTCTGGACACTTTGACTTTCGCACTCGCTTCTTATATTTGCAGTAAAACCCAGCAGCCTTCATTGTGTTTACTGTCTGAAAAGTGTCTCTTACGTAATCTTTCTTTAATGACATACAAACATTTTTCTGTAACATTTAATTTTGTACTAAAAAAAATCATGTTTGGGAATCTAAAATGTTTTTTGTACTGACTTGATAATGTAGAAGTCATAAAAAAGTTTGTACTAAAAATAGGGTGCCTAAAACTTTTGCACAGTACTGTATGTATATATACAGTGGGGGGAAAAAGTATTTGATCCCCTGCTGATTTTGTAAATTTGTCCACTGACAAAGAAATGATCAGTCTATAATTTTAATGGTAGGTGTATTTTAACAGTGAGAGACAGAATAACAACAAAAAAATCCAGAAAAACGCATTTCAAAAAAGTTATAAATTGATTTGCATTTTAATGAGTGAAATAAGTATTTGACCCCTTCGACTTAGTACTTGGTGGCAAAACCCTTGTTGGCAATCACAGAGGTCAGACGTTTCTTGTAGTTGGCCACCAGGTTTGCACACATCTCAGGAGGGATTTTGTCCCACTCCTCTTTGCAGATCCTCTCCAAGTCATTAAGGTCATTTTCAATGCCCTGGCTGAGGGAAGGAGGTTCTCACCCAAGATTTGATGGTACATGGCCCCGTCCATCGTCCCTTTGATGCGGTGCAGTTGTCCTGTCCCCTTAGCAGAAAAACACCCCCAAAGCATAATGTTCCCACCTCCATGTTTGACGGTGGGGATGGTGTTATGACTTGGGGTCATAGGCAGCATTCCTCCTCCTCCAAACATGGCAAGTTGAGTTGATGCTGAAGAGATCTGACCACACCTGACCACTGAACACAAAACAGTTATTTTGTGTTTCTTTCATTTGAGAATAATCGCACCAACTGTTGTCACCTTCTTACCAAGCTGCTTGGCGATGGTCTTGTAGCCCATTCCAGCCTTGTGTAGGTCTACAATCTTGTCCCTGACATCCTTGGACAGCTCTTTGGTCTTGGCCATGGTGGAGAGTTTGGAATCTGATTGATTGATTGCTTCTGTGGACAGGTGTCTTTTATACAGGTAACAGGCTGAGATTGGGAGCACTCCCTTTAAGAGAGTGCTCCTAATCTCAGCTCGTTACCTGTGTAAAAGACACCTGGGAGCCAGAAATCTTGCTGATTGATAGGGGATCAAATACTTATTTCACTCATTAAAATGCAAATCAATTTATAACTTTTTTGAAATGCGTTTTTCTGGATTTTTTTGTTGTTATTCTGTCTCTCACTGTTAAAATACACCTACCATTAACATTATAGACTGATCATTTCTTTGTCAGTGGGCAAACGTACAAAATCAGCAGGGGATCAAATACTTTTTTCCCCCCAGTGTAATTACTAATTCCCCAAATCTATGAAACTGCATTCATAATTGGGTTCAGCTGGACTAGACACAACCAGGCCTGATTACTGCAAACCCTGTTCAATCAAATCAACATTTAAATAGAACTTTTTCAACAGCATGAAGTTGGTTACCCAGTAAGTAAGTAGAGAGGCATCAATACCTTTTTCTATTTTCAGACTAAGTATGGGTACATGTTTTTTTGTACTTTTCAATAGTCACAGAAGATTTTATTCAGCTGTTTGTTGGTTGCTGTTGTGTGCTGTTATCAATGAAGTCCTCATGCTGATTGTTATGACTAAGTAGTCTTACCCAGTAACACACTATACCAAAATTAAAAGAGATTCCAGAAATGATGAGGAAGAAGGTGTCACAAAAGAGCCAAGGACAACATCAAAGGACCTACAGGTCTCGCTTGCATCAATAAAGGTCACTGTTCATGACTCCACTATCAGAAAGACACTGGGCAAAAATGGCATCCATGGAAGGGTGGCGAGGTGAAAACCACTGCTAACACAGAAGAACATTAAGGCTTGTCTGAATGTTGCCAAACGACACCTTGATGATCCTCAAACCTTTTAGGAGAATGTTCTGTGGACTGATGATTCGAAAGTGGAACTGTTTGGAAGACAGGGGTCCCGGTAAACCAATCTGGTGTAAACAAAAACACAGAATTCCACAAAAAGAAGATCATACCTATGGTAGGGCTGTGCGATTAATCACATTTTCGATTTCAATTTCGATTATGGCCTCAGACGATTATGAAAACAAAATAATCGAGATAAAACGATTATTGTGCTGCATTCCATTTTGCAATGTTCTTGTTGTCTTTTTAAAAAACTTGCGACATTTTTTCGTACAGCCACAAGTCCTTTTCAGAGAGAGTCTTCAGCGCAGGTGGAAATATTGTCACTCGCCTCCGCTCATCTCTGAAACCAGACCATGTAAACAGGCTGGTGTTTGTAACGCATGGTTCAGTAAACAGGATAGCTCGCTCAACTTGGGTTGCGGCAGAGAAAAATTAAGACTCACAAAGTAGCTGGGATTCACACAGTTCGTATTTTATTTTTCTACTTCATGGTGAATCTCTTTTTAAAGCTAACATCCATACACATTCTACTGTGAATAGCGTTACTTATAAACAAAACAACTTAAAGGAGCAACAGAAATAATAGCAATCCGTCAGGCTAGCATACATGTGGTGCTCGAAGTGCACTCTGGTTGTTTTGCCTCTTTTCCCCTTTCCTTGGAAGAGATACCTGTGAAAGGCACTCTGCTCTTAAAGGGGCCACATCATATTCTATTCGTTATGTGTTTCTGGTTTACTTCGAACAGCCCTACCAGCATTTGCCATGTTGGCCTAAATCATCCTTTAATTTCTTTCAAGCTACTAACTGGAATATGATGAATATAGTTTACCAAAATGTTCAATATATACGAGTTTTCAGCAGGTTGTAGCAGTGCACTACAAATTTGATATTTATTTTTTTTTATTTTACATATTTTTTTTCTGTTTAATATTATATAATATAATATTAATTATATTATAAGGAAATCCACTTTTAAAAATACAATAAAAAAGTTTGTTTTTTTTAAAGTTCAATAAATGCATGATGTTTCCAAAGTCAATGAGTAATTGTGTATTGTGTGTTTACTCAGGTTGCATTTGTTATGTTGTATTTCGTTTGAAGATCTAAAACTATTTAGTATGAAATATTAGAAAAGCACTATATAAATCTAAGGAATAATTATGTTTGGATTTTATGTAACAGACACTTATGCAATGGACACTCATTGCTGGATCCACAACTACTAATACATATTACTAGTAAAGCAACTTTCTTTGTTTAATTAATGAACTATTATTTAATGCCCTGTGTAGTTAGTTGCTCAGCCTTTTTTAACCGGATATGCCTCTTCAACAGTTTCTGTCTTAATCTTGCCTGAAAAGGACAAAAAATAGGTCCACCATCTGGGCTATCTCTGTATTATTGCTGACTTCCTCCCTTGTGCATAAAATTGTTTCACAACAGCCAGAACACAAGACCTCAAACATGAGCAGCAAATTTCAGCAACAGGAAATATGCCTGGCCCTGAAACAGAGCACCTAGCAATGAGCTCACTATGTAGGAAGTGAGAAAGAATGCCTAAATGACATCAGCACTCTCAATGAGGCAGCACAAGAAAGGATTAAGCTGAGAACCCTTGTTTAGACTTCAAGGTTTAACTGAAGGCAGGGGGTTATATTAAAAAAAGCAACAAAAAAAAAAAAAAAAGCACTGACACCAGAGACTATTTCCATAAATATTAAATAAACACATCTGAAAAGAAAATTTCACAATATCAGTGATTATACATTCTTCTTTGTTAAATACCATGTTCTTATTAACTGTTTTATATTAGCCTTCGATTATGTGGAGCATCTGCTATACAAGTCAAGTGGCAGTGGTATCTCAGTGGTTAAGACGTTGGACTACTGATCAGAAGGTCATAAGTCCAAATCCCAGCACTGCCAAGCTGCCACTGTGGGCCCTTGAGCAAGGCCCTTAACCCTCAACTGCTTAGTTATATAAAATGACATAATTGTAAGTCGCTCTGGATAAGGGTGTCTGCCAAATGCCATAAATGTAACTGTAAGTCCCTGTGAATAAACTGTTACTATAGGAACAATAACATATAATACAATTCTCCACCTTAGGGAAGACTATGTTTACATCCCTTGAGAATAATGTAGCCAGTATACAATTGATGCCAAAAGTTTATATACACCTAGGCTAAACACATTAAAACTAAATTTTTCAGAACTCCAAACGTCATGTCGTAAACAAATTTTGGTGCGTTTTGAAATGTTAGCTGTGTCCCAAATGACACACTATACACTATGCCCTTACGGTTGCAATCAAAATTATTCAACCTCCACTGCAAATCAGGTTTATTGTCAACATTTACAGACTTTCAGATGTTTGCAATGAACAAATCAAACAAAAGCAATTGAAATAGTTCAACACAATGAATGCTTCAAGTGGTTTCCCTAAATTCAACTGAAAATGCAACTTATAATGACTTCTCCAGTCTCAAAATTATTCAACCCCTTCATGGCAAGCATCTTTAATACCTAGTAGAGCATCTTTTTGATGTTATGACCTGCTGCAAACGAGATGCATAGCCAGACACCAGCTTCTGGCAGCGTTCCTGAGGAATCTTAGCCCATTCCTCATGAGCAATGGCCTCCAGTTCAGTAATATTCTTGGGTTTGTGTGCTGCAACCGCCTTCTTCAAATCCCACCAGAGATTTTCTAAGGGGTTCAGTCAGGTGACTGTGATGGCCCTGTAGAATCTTCCAGGACTTCTTCTGCAACCAAGTCTTAGTGGAATTTGAGGTATGCTCGGGATCATTGTCCTGTTGGATAGTCATTGGGCCAATGACACCCAAGCTTCAGCTTCCTCCCAGATGGCATGACGTTTTGTCCTAGGATTTCCGGATACTTCAATGAATCCATCTTGTCTTCAACACGCTGCAGGTTTCCAGTACCAGAGGATGCAGAGCAGCCCCAGAGCATCACCGAGCCACCACCATGCTTGACTGTGGACAGAGTGTTCTTTCTTCATTCTTCTTTCTCCAGACATACCGCTGATCCAACGTGCCGAAAAGTTCCAGTTTTGTTTTATTGCTCCACAGAACAGAATCCCAAAACTTCTGTGGCTTATTTATGATTTTGAGCCGACTTTTCTTGTGCTTTTGGGTCAGTAGTGGTGAACGTCTTGGAGTTCTGGCATGGAAACCATACTGTGCTCAGTGAAACCTCAGTGCCTGTTGCCACCAAGTCTTGCTGCAGGTCTTTTGCAGTCACTCGAGGGTTTTTCACAACCTGTCTTCTCAGAAATCTGGTTGCAGCCATTGATGGCTTCCTTTCTCTGCCCCGTCCAGGTATTTCATGTATTTTCTGCCCCTAGCCAGTTCAGGTATTTCATGTGTTCCAGCTCAAGCACAGCTAGTGCAACTAATAAAGCCCTTGATTAGTTGCATCAAGTGTGATTGAGACAACACCTGTTTTGCATATTTGTGCTGTTGTCAGGGATTCTATTCAGGGGGTTGAATAATTTTGAGACTGGAGAAGTTGCATTTTCAGTTGAATTTGGGGAAACCACTTGAAGCATTCATTGTGTTGAACTACTTGAATTGCTTTTGTTTGATTTGTTCATCTTTCAAATGAAAGTCTGTCAATTTTGACAATAAACCTGATTTGCAATGGGGGTGGAATAATTTTGATTGCAACTGTAATATACATACATATATATATATATATATATATATATATATATATATATATATATATATATATATATATATATATATATAAAATTATAGCACTGTGCAAAGATTTTTTTATTTTATGACTTTATCACGTCACTACAAAAAGCATTTTAGCTTCCCAAACATTAGTTTGCTAGCACAAAATGTCATTAAAGAAAGCAGCATATTACGTAAGAGACACTTTTCAGACAGTAAACACAATGAAGGCTGCTGGGTTTTGTTGCAAAAATAAGAAGCGAGTGCGAAAGTCAAAGTCTCCAGAAGAACTGTGTCTGGTTCTGCAAGATGCTCAATAAAACTTACCAGCTCATTTCCTAATAAAACTGCACACATTGTACCATAAACTATTTTATTTTTCTTGTCACACCAAATATTGACGTGTTTCATTTACTACTGTTTTATAATAAAAATTATTCAGACACCTTCATCATTTCTCACATTATCACAGTTTATTCGCTATAGTTTAGAAAATGGTAATACAATACGACAAGAACTCAGAATTAAACTGTGTCAGAACAAATTCATCTTGATAATGTCAGATACCTTTGATAGAAAGTATGTAATGGATTATAATCAACCAAAAATTATTCAAACAACTGTTCGTTTGACAATATTTACACAACTATCAATACTTTGTCGGGCCACCCTTAGCCTCAATGACAGCCTGTAGTCTCCTGGGCATGCTGTCAACCAGGTTCATGCAAATCTGAACTTCAATATTTTCCCAGACTCGCTGCAACAGGTTCTTCAGTTCCTGTTGGTTTTTTGGCACTTCATCCAGGCAGCGACGTTCCATCACCTCCCAGAGATGCTCAATCGGGTTTAGATCTGGACTTTGTGGTGGCCAGTTTAGTACTTTAATCCTCTTCTGCTTAAAGAAATCACCAACCTTCTTTGCAGTGTGTTTGGGGTCGTTATCTTTCATGCTGAAAGATGTAATGACGGCCCATGAGCTTCCTGGCTGATGGCAGCATCTGACTCTGGAGAATTTCCACATACATTTCCGAGTTCATAGTTCCATCAATGAAATGTAGTTTACCTAGTCCACTAGCTGCCATACACCCCCACACCATAACACTTCCCCCACGTGCTTTACAGTAGGAGTAAGACACTGGGGTTTCAAGGCTTCTCCTTTGGTTCTCCAGTTTAGTTTTGCCATCACTGCCAAACATGTTAAAATTTGCTCTCATCACTCCAAAGGATTGATTTCCAAAACTCTGCAGACTTGTTGATATGTTCTTTAGCAAACTGGAGGCGTTTTATTTGATTTCTCCTGCTGATCAAGGGTTTCTTCCGGGGTATCCTCCCATGCAGCCCACTGTCATTCAGTCTGTTGCGAATGGTTTGAGCACACAGCTCTGTGTCAGTGGCCTTTTTGACTTCAGCAGCAATTTCTTTAGCAGAAATTTTTCTGTTTTTCATTGCAACCGTGTGTTGTCTTTTTCTTTCTTCCACGGCCAGGCAAATTCTTCACCTCACCAGTCTCTCTAAAATTCTTCAAAATGGAAAAGACTCTCCCTCTAGGCATATCTACTCTTTTTGCTATATTTCTGATTGAAATGCCCTCCTTGTAGAATTTGACTACCTTTCCTCTCAAATCAGTTAATATTTCACTGATTTTGGCCATCCTTCTGTTAGACTGTCTCACAAATGAATTAGGTTGAATAGCTGACAGCTGTGAAATTTAAGTACACAGTTAGATAATACCAATTTAGGTCAACCAATTACCAAGCAATGCTTAATTAAGTCTGCGGTGTAAAAAGGTTGCATTAGCAATTAAAGAAAAAACACTTAAGCAAAACATGGTCAGGTCAAAGTGTCTGAATAATTTTTGGTCCCAAATTTTTATCAATTTTACTGGTAGTCCACTGTATGAAGAATTTTTGGGTATAATGTGTCACATTTTACTTTATTTTGCTATCCTCACTTACACAAATGAACTATAGTGTCCTGCACCCACTAGTAAAAAAATATCAAAAATTATATCGGGTGTCTGAATAATTTTTTTACAGTCAAACGACTGTATATATATATATATATATATATATATATATATATATATATAGATATATAGATATATAGGTATATATATATACACACACAAAAAACGATCAGCAATAACATTAAAACCAGTGACAGGTGACATGAATAACATTGATACATATATCTCATTACAATGGCACCTGTCAAGGGGTGGGATATATTAGGCAGCAAGTGAACAGTCAGTTCACAAAGTTGATGTGTTGGAAGCAGGAAAAATGGGCAAGCGTAAGGATCAGAGCAACTTTGGCAAGGGCCAAATTGTGATGGCTAGACGACTGGGTCAGAGCATCTCCAAAAGGGCAGGTCTTGTGGGGTGTTCCTGGTCTGCTGCTAAAGTCTTGGTGCCAGATACCACAGCACAACTTTGGAGTTCTTGTGGAGTCCATGGCTTGACGGGTCAGAGCTATTTTGGTGGATCAAGTGGGACCTACATAATATTAGGCAGTTGGTTGTAATGTTATGTTATATATACACCGATCAGCCCTATCACCTTTTTAAAAAGTGCTGAACTTTTGGGGTTTGGAGCTGTCCTGAGGTGTCAAAAGCTGTAATTGATTATATCCCACATAATAGCTAATAAGGCTACATATTTAGGGTCAGCATCCAAGCAAACCATTCATGATGTCACACTGAGGACTAACTTGACAAGCAGTAGGAAAAGTTCTGTGTTGTATAGACAAGTGTTAAAGAAGAAGAAGAAGAAGAAAGAGTTCTTATAATAACAAGTAAACAAAATAATAATAATAATAATAATAATGTTATTATTATTATTATTATTATTATTATTATTATCTATCATTACTGTAATTTACAGCTAAATGGGCAGCACAGAATGCTAAAGCTGAGGCAAGCTATCCAACTGCCTAACCCCTACAATTTACAGTTAAATAACTGTTACATTCTAACACAGTTCTAAGACAGTACACCACAAAAAATGTAAGATATGTACATACCAGCTTTTTGTTCTTACTATCATCATCATTTGATTTCTTTTTAGGGTGCTTATTGGGGTCCTCCGCACCAGTTGCTTGCTGATCCATTTTTTGAGGAAAAGCGCCCCTTCAAATTTTAAGGTGTCTTGCACTACCTACAAAGTAGACTTTAGAAGAAAATCAAGTTCTTCAAAAGCCATTCCACAGGAGAGGTGGAGTCTGACAATTATTCCATATAATTATTTCACGTTATTTACAGATCCAAATGTTGATAATGTACGCTGTAAGATTTGGCTCCAAATTCAGGCTTTACCAGTCCAGTGCTACAGCTTCAGTGTTGGGAAACCTGTCAGAGAATAATTTAGATGATTTCATTAGTAGGTAGATCTGGATGTTTTCCTAAATCACAACAAATGGACAACTAAGCTGTAGTCTAAGATTCATTTTGGTCACATAACATATGTTGGTCAACTTGTGGAGTTTGTACAAATACAGCACACATATAAGGATTATTACACCCAAGTCTGGTCAGGTGATCAAGCAGCGCTTCAATAGAAGAAATATATGAACAGAACCGAGTTACGGATCCGGTTCTACACGGGATGGGTTTGTTAATTTCTGATTCGCTAGTTAGTAATTTTATCGGTTAGTTAGTTAATAGTTTGGATTTGTTTTTTCTTATCGTAACCGAATTTAGTTGAGAGAATTCCAAGTGGGTTTCCGAAGGGTTATTTTGAACACAGGAAAATGTTATCCTTCCACACACCAACAAATACGACCAGGAACGTTTAGCCAATATCCACGGGTTAATACGGGCACGCGCAATAAAACGAAAATAATTTTTAAAAAGTAATAAAACAAAACTAAACAAAACAAAATGTTAACAACTCATAAAATCTCATCCAAAGCTTACCATAATAGTCGAACAAGGCCCACGATTGATCCGCCTGCTGACATTTCTGATTCGCCCCGTGATTCAGAGTCGTCCCACAGAACGGAAGTAGGTGTTTTCAATAGGCCATTTCCCAAGAAAAGAACGGAAGTACGTAGAAAAAGGCCCACCACCATGTTACTGAACGCCAGACCCAAACTTACATTTAAAGTTACAACACCACAAATTATGTTCTGTCGTTTTTACACTCTCAGTTGAAACTGATATTTCCCCCAGTATTTTTCCTTACGGTAAATGCGTTATTTGATTATAAATAAATGGCCGTGGTTGATGGGCGGTTTCACTAAAAATGACAGGCAAGCCTCGTGAATGCTCACACACCTCCCAACATGGACCTGAAGCTCTTACTGAGTTTACAGCACAGCAGAACTACATCTATCATCTTTAAAACTCGCCTCACTGGGGAGTTCTTTACAGTTTTTGTTGTCTAAGCTAGCTTCTTGCTTTGGTACACGTTGCAAACCAACGTGAGGGAACGAATTGATGGCAAAATACAGTACAAGTGAAAGATTTCGTTATGTCATATTGCTATCTTTTAAATAAGATTGTTGATTGTTTCATTATTATGATTTCTGTCCCATGTACAAGGTGTCGTTTTAATAAGCTGTACTTAAACTGTAATTAACTGTTGTAATATACTGCACATCAGAGTTTCCGTTAGCCGGTAAACTGGTTTTTGACTGGTAAAATTGTATAAAAATTGGTTGAAAAAAAAAAAAAGGTCGGATAAATAAATAAAAAATGGACACCTAAATAAGATCTTTGTCTGTGCAAATACTTTTCTTTCACATGCTTCTCCTGTAATGTGTACTTGATTGTTTTGTTGTTATTATATTGCTGTAACACATCTGGGTTGGGTTAGGAATGAGGAGGAGGTAGGCAGGCTGATTACAATTACTCAAAAGGGCTTTTTATTCTCTCTATTTTTCACTTTGCAGCAGACTCACTCATCTATCTATCTATCTATCTATCTATCTATCTATCTCTCTCTCTCTCGTTATGGCAGACACTGAAAGCACATACAGACACACACAAGTAAACACTAATCCAACGCAGGTGAGAATCACACGTTACCTGCCGGTTCGACCCGCCTCCACAGCTGACACTCGACCACGCCACAATCTCATATACTATACATAGTCCAACACATTACAGTGCAAAATAAACACGGTTTAAAACATGCACTTGAGTTCACTCCTTTCCACCCGCCTACATTACTTCTCGGTTGTAATTTACCGTGCGCACGAGCGTTATTGTGAGTGAGAGATGCTTTGCTGAATCAATGGCACAAAACAGAGATCTTTATTTATGTTATTATGAGATGTGTAAAAATATTTTCGGTTAATTATGAAACTGTGGCGGGACAAATTAGGCCACCACAGTATAAATAATTAATGGGAAACACTGTGAATACTGCACTCAAAAATGAAAATTCTGTCCTCATTTACTCACCCTCATGTCATCCCAAACCCGTATGACTTGTGTTCCTCTTCAGAACATAAAAGGAGATATTTTGAAGAATTTCTCAGGTATTTGTGTCCAACCAGTGAAACCTGAGGTGAAAAAAAAACTTTCAAGCTCCAAAAAGGACATGAATTAAAGCTTAAATTTTGATCTGTTCACATAATACAAATGTATCCTATCACTTCAGAAGATTTGTTATATACCATACATTGTATGAATTAATTTTATGCTACCTTTAGGAGCTTGAAAGTTTTGGCCACCTTACTTTAATTGGATGGACACTTGAGAACCCAGCAAATACAGAACGTTCCCCTAATGTTAGCATTTGGTTCCCGTTTGGTTGTTTTTTGGGAACCAAATAATAGCATTCTACACTCTCAGAAAGGATGTGTTACTATCCTACACACTTTTTGTGTTATTACTATTTCAACACATGTTGTGTTAAATTATTCTCCAATCACGTTGCAGACTGCGCTGCTGACATCATCATCCAACTTTGAACTCACCTCTAGGTATTGGATAACTTTTTTTGCTTCAGTAAAAATAAATAAATAAATAAAAACTGTATTGTGTATTTACTCAGGTTGCCTTTGTTTTATGCTGTATTTCGTTTGATGATCTAAAACTATTTAATACAAGATATACACAAAAACAGATGAAATCAGGATGGGGCAAATACTTTTTCACAGCACTGTACACACAAATGTATAAATTTATCTGGTACAATTATTACTTTGCATTTACACTACTTTCCTGTGCATTCCAGACTGAAGTTCGAATCTCCTGATACTGACTCAGATACTTCATGGATGAACTCATCTGCTGCCTGCACATTTATAGTCCTCCCTCTTGCCCACTCCAGACTCCTCAGCATTATTTTGTGTTGCAAGCCAGCTAACCCAGTTTTGTCTGTAAACAGTACATCAATACTTCTGCAAGATTGGCAACAAATACAATATTGTTCAGGAGTTTGGAATCACTAGGAATACTTTGTGTTACATTGTTGGAGGAAACTGACACTTTTGTTAGCTTACAAAGTTTGTGAATGCCTGTCCCAACCCTGTTCCTAGAGGCATACTAAAAGCACACATTTTCAGATTCTTCCTAATCAAACACACCTGATTCAACTCATCAGCTCATTAGAGAGACTATAAGACCTGAAATGTGTACTGTTAGTATGTCTCCAGGAACAGGTTTTGTTTGGTTAGGCTTTAAAGATGGCGCTGGTTCAAGATGTGCTTTAATTAGATCAATTTTCCCAACTTCTATTTTGATCATGGAAAAGTAGTCGCAAAAAGACGCATTTTTTCCTGCGATCTATCTTAAGTCAGTCGTTTTTTATATATAGTTGGATGACTTTGCTGGGGAAACATGTCGTTAAAGCAAAAAAGAAAAGGGTTGAACTCAGGTGAAACTGAATAAATCTCATTTGAAACATGAATGTGTCAGGTTGGTATAGAAGCTTTAATTTCAATGTATATGGATAAAGCTACAAAGGAGAATAATTTTAGCCTTTACTGGGAATTGTTTAAATTTGAGGCAGGAAAATATCTAAGAGGATATGGTAATGATTTATCTAAAAAGAAGAGATCTGAGGAAAATTAATATGTTGTAATGTAATGTAATTTCTAAAATAGCATTTCTTTCTCAAAAACCCATGGAAACATTGTCTGGTCAGGAAAATATAGAATTGTCTAATTTGCAGAATAAGCTAGATGAGATACACAGAACCAAAGCTGAAGGGGCTTTTATCAGGTCTAGGCAACATTGAAGATAAAGAACAACATAATTTTAGCTATAATACCATTCACAGATTTCAGATCAATGGATATACAGTACTGTGCAAAAGTTTTAGGCACACAAAACTTTGTTATAGATTTTTTATTTTATGACTTCTACATTACCAAGTCAGACCAAAAAAACATTTTAGATTCCCAAACAGTAGTTTGGGAATCTGGTCTGGTTCTGCAAGTTTATCAATAAAACTTACCAGCTGATTTCCTTATAAAACTGCACAAATTGTACCAGAGACTACAATTTTAATTTTAAATTTTATTTTTTTGTCACACCAAATATTAACTTTGTTTCATTTACTACTGTTTACTGCTCTTTATGGTATGTTTTTTTAATGTAGAAACATTTAATTTCATTATTTTGAAGGCATCTTTGCTCATCAGCATTTCTTTGCATGTGTCTAAAACTTTTGCAGTTTTGTATTTCTGAAAATTCAGAAGAAATTGAGAAATTTTGTGCTACTTTCTATAAAACATTGTATAGTTCCTCGTTTGTTCATGGATCAGCTACACAGTTTTTTTTTCATTTGCTACCCAGTTATGGTAAAAGGATGTAGGATAGACAGAGACATGTGTGACCTGCCTCTTTGCTTGGATGAAGTCACTGAAGCCATTAATCAACTTACTCAACAAATCTCCAGGAGTGTATGGGTTGTCCTCTGAATTCTGTAGATTGTTTGCAAAACAATTGGCTCCTGTCCTTTTGCAAGTTTTCATAGAAAGTATTACAAAAGGTTTTCTTCCCCCTAAGATTATACAAAGGCCTTATTACACTGCTCCCAAAGCCGAAAAAGGATGCTCTTTTCCTTGACAGTTGGGCCCAATATGTCTTCTTAATAACAATTACAAAATGTTAGTCTTTGTTTTTGGAAACTGTTAAGTTCTTGTCCGATACTGTCATGGGTTTCTCATCGCGCCGTGCTGCACAAATATTCAGCACGCATGAACTGTACTAAGCACAAGCAGCACACACTTCATTGACAGTGACACTTTGTTTACTTTGACACGTGTATTTTGTTTTGACTTCTGTCCTGTCTCCACCCCTGTTATGTCATTGGTCCCTTCTGTTACGACCCGTAGGGTGAAGGAGATGAGCAGGATGCACTTGCAGGGGAAAGTGTTCAGTTTATTAGGCACACTTGAAAAATAATAATAAACATAAATGTAAATAAACACATCAACGTTAAACTAACGCTCGGAAGGTGATCTGGGAATCACTGGAACAAATCGCATGGCTAAACTTTAGTACACTAGACTATACTTTACTAACGCTCGGAAGGTGATCTGGAAATCACTGGAACAAATCGCACGGCTACACAAACATCTACATGGGACTAACGCAAAACTATAATAATACTCCGCCCCGAAGCGGAGGCGGAGTGGAGAATTTAAACACATATCAATCACATCAATTACATGCCCAAATCACAAACACCTGACATCAACAAACATGAACCAATGTGAAATGAGGAGGCGGAGACATGACACGAACGAAAACATAAGCACATGGGGAAACACAGGAGGCGGAGACATGACGTGAACGAACACATGAGAACCCATGGCAGAGGTAAACAAAACGTGAGTTCATGAATGAAATGTCCATCGGAGAGTTTTTGAATAGCGCTGGAAAGAGCGCAGTGGAATGCGGAAGCACGCCACTCGTCACTCTTTGCAGCGTAACGAGGGCTGGAGAAGAGGAAACCTAACAGAGCCCCCCCCCTAAGGCGCGGCTCCCGAAGCGCCGCAAGTTCCATCCACTTTGGTGGACCTGGGCCCCTGGGTAGGGTTGTGTCCAGTGTCCCATAACCAGAGCAGAGCGTGTCGGGTTTTCCTTGAGAACTTGGACGAGAACTTGGACGGATGTCCGGCCTGGACCTCAGAGCTGCGCGTGACCTGGTGTTGGGCCTGGATCTCGGAGCTGCGAGTGACCTGGTGCTTGATCTCGAACCAGGATCGGAGTCGGCTCTGGAACCAGGATCGGAGTCGGCTCTGGAACCAGGATCGGAGTCCGCTTTGGCACCTGGATCGGAGACAGGCTGGGAAAAGATTCGGAGAAAGGCTTGGAAACAGCCTGGGAGAAAGGCTCGGAAACAGACTTGGAAACAGACTTGAAAACAGACTTTGAGAAAGACGTGGAAACAGACTTCGAGACAGACGTGGAAACAGACTTCGAGACTAGACAGAGATCTGGGTTAGACCCAAAACCATAGACAAAATCAAAAACTTGGTGGGAGACAGCATTGGAGATTGGGCTGGTGAGAGAGGAAGGGACAGAGGAAGGGACAGAGGAGGAGACAGGGCTGGAGACAGAGGAGGAGACAGAGGAGAAGACAGAGGAGTGAGCTGGGTTGGAAGCGGAGCTGGGAGTAAAATCAGCCTCCGAACTGAGAAGGAGAGCAAACACACATCCAGAAATTAAACCTATGTAGCTAGCAATGAAATCAGGAACTGGACTTGGAACTGAACTAGGAACTGGGCTAGGAACAGGGTCGGAACCTGGACTTGGACTTGGAACTGGACTAGGAACTGGACTAGGAACAGGGTCGGAACCTGGAACTGGACTTGGAACTGCACGAGGAACTAGACTGGAACTGGGAACGGGAGCAGGACTGGGAGCAGGACTGGAAGTAGGACTGGGAGCAGGACTGGCTCAGAGATTGGCCTTGGAATAGAGCAAAAATCTGGACATAGACTTGGACATGGACTTGGACATGGACTAGGATTAGGGCAGGAACCTGGACATGGACTTGGACATGGACTGGGATTAGGGCAGGAACCTGGACATGGACTTGGATTAGGGCAGGAACCTGGACATGGACTAGGACATGGACTTGGATTAGGGCAGGAACCTGGACATGGACTAGGACATGGACTGGGATTAGGGCAGGAACCTGGACATGGACTAGGACATGGACTGGGATTAGGGCAGGAACCTGGACATGGACTTGGACATGGACTAGCTTGAGAAGAGGTCATCCCATGGACCTCAGACATGGACAGGGCAGGAGTGGAGGTTTCTTCTCGAACCTCTGACGAGAACACGGCTTGGGGGGAGGTTTCCTCGTGGACCTCCGGTGTAAGCAGGCCAGGAGAGGAGGTTTCCTCTTGAATCTCTGGCTGCTGCTTGGGGCTGGAGGTCACCTTGTTAACCTCCCTGAGCAGCTCCGCTGTGGAGACCTTCTGCTGGGCCTCCGGCTGGAGCTCAGGGCTGGAGGTCGCCACATTAACCTCCCTGAGCAGCTCCGCTGTGGAGACCTTCTGCTGGGCCTCCGGCTGGAGCTCGGGGCTGGAGGTCGCCACGTCAACCTCCTTGAGCAGCTCCGCTGTGGAGACCTTCTGCTGGGCCTCCAACTGGAGCTCGGGGCTGGAGGTAGCCACGTTAACCTCCTTGAGCAGCTCCCTTGAGAAGACTTCCTGCTGGAGCTCGGGGCTGGAGGTCGCCATGTTAATCTCCAGGAGCAGCTCCCTTGAGATGACCTCCTGCTGGGCCTCCTGCTGGAGCTCGGGGCTGGAGGTCACCACGTTAACCTCCTTGAGCAGCTCCGCTGTGGAGACCTTCTGCTGGGCCTCCGGCTGGAGCTCGGGGCTGGAGGTCGCCATATTAACCTCCTGTGGTAGCTCCGTGAAGGAGACTTCCTGCTGGGTCTCTGGCTGGAGCTCTGAGGGAGCCCTCCTTTGGAGCCGCTTATGCACCTGCCAGCTGCCCTTGAAGCAGCCTTGGGAGCAGAAGTAGCTGCTCCTGACTCCCTGGTTCCTGCAGGCGGGACATTGCAGGATGGCTGGTCGGGTGCATCCCTCGGTGGCACACTCTTGGGTTTGGGGATGAGAGGTATAGGCCGCCATGTTAGCCCGTTTACTCTCGTAGTACTCCAGGAATGTTTTACTAGGTCGGTCGCCCAGACGATCCTTCCCTAAAAATGTCCTGAGGTCGGGTTGGAAGTCTGGGCTTCCGAACACCTGGACCAGTAGATCCACAAAGCCCAAAACTGTTTGGAGCTGCGGGGATCTACTGGTAAGGTGAAGCTTCGCCCATTGGCGAGCGGAGCCGACCAGACGAGAGAGGAGGAACCCCAACCACTCTTCTTCGTCGGGTTTGGGGTCCTCCAAGCTCAAAAAATAAAGTTGTGCCTGCAATATGTAGCATTGTGGCCAAGTGGAAAAACCATCATATTCATCAGGAGGATAGATGAAAGTCCACTGAGGAAAAAACACAGAGTTAATAGCAGGCATTTCAATTGTAGCGTGGCAGGGCGTGGCGTGGCGTGGTGTCGCTTTCCCCGCTGCATCCATTTTTTGGCGGAGTATTCTGTTATGACCCGTAGGGTGAAGGAGATGAGCAGGATGCACTTGCAGGGGAAAGTGTTCAGTATATTAGGCACACTTGAAAAATAATAATAAACACATCAACGTTAAACTAACGCTCAGAAGGTGATCTGGAAATCACTGGAACAAATCGCACGGCTACACAAACATCTACATGGGACTAATGCAAAACTATAATAATACTCCGCCCCGAAGCGGAGACGGAGTGGCGAATTTAAACACATATCAATCACATCAATTACATGCCCAAATCACAAACACCTGACATCAACAAACATGAACCAATGTGAAATGAGGAGGCGGAGACATGACACGAACGAAAACATAAGCACATGGGGAAACACGAGAGGCGGAGACATGACGTGAACGAACACATGAGAACCCATGGCAGAGGTAAACAAAACGTGAGTTCATGAATGAAATGTCCATCGGAGAGTTTTTGAATAGCGCTGGAAAGCGCGCAGTGGAATGCGGAAGAACGCCACTCGTCACTCTTTGCAGCGTAACGAGGGCTGGAGAAGAGGAAACCTAACACCTTCCTAATGTGTCTCAGCTGTTTTGTGTTAACCACTGATTATGTTTGTTATTTAAAACCCTTGTGTGTCTTTGTTCAGGGTGAAGTATTGTTAGTTCTTTTCCGGCAGGTCGGGAGGCATGCGAAAGGTCCCAGTCCCCAAACTTAAAAAAAAAGTAAAAGTGCTTCTAGAAACTCATGTAACCAAGGATATTCAGTGCTGATAGATAGGCCTATGTAACTGCTCACACTGGTAGAGCGACGTAACTAGCTTATAGCAGTGAGTATTCTCAGTACAATAAGAAACATTTATGGATGGCACATTCTTATGTGCTGTCACCTCAGTTAGCTACAAAACACGATTGCCCAAAGCACTTTGAAAACAAAGCTACGTTTCATACAGTAGGCCTACTTACAATAAACTAACATTAACTGTTAGGTTTTAAAAAATATTGAATCTCCGGTTTACAATTCCTAAGAAGAGAGAAAGTGAAAGTACACGAGAAAGACAGCGCCCTTGCCCCGCTGCACACTTCCTGCACCAAGGCCTTGGGAGAGTTTGACAAATGGCACACAGACAAACAAAGTTCAAATGGCAGAATCTCTCTTTATTCAAAGAAAAGGCAGCATATATGTCTGGCTTAGCACACAACAGAGACAATGGGTTATCTATTGATTGGTTAGGTGGAAGGTGTATTTGCATAAAACAGGAAGCCTATTGATGTAAGACAGGAACAACACCATATGGTTTCTAGGAAGTAATAAAAGGACAATGTATGTTGTTTGGGGAAAAATGTGAAAGCACGCAAATGGTATTTGGGGAGACAGAGGAATACACAAATGGTACATCTGTCAGTACAAAGAAAAGAGGTGCCAACACAGGAACCAGGAAACAGAGAAGGGAGGGGGTGTTCACAGAGAGGACAGGAGGGGAAAGGTTAATAAGATTAATGGTAAACAGAGTGTTCACATTAAACTTATCAATAACTGCACAACATAATTGAGAAATAGGCGTCTTACATAACACAAAATATTCCACAAAGCTGTCATGTCAATGTCCTCCTCCTCTTCCCTGTGTCCCTTACATATCCATGAGCACACAAATGGCTCGGGATTGAACTTTGTAAGCGGTGGACCCACAATGTTCAAAAACATCAGAGATGAGATGGTGGGGATGAGAAGGGATGCACGCTGCAACTACAAACGAGATTGATTTTTGACAAACCCTGCTCGCGCTCCACTCGAGATTGGTATGGTATTCACAGTAGCCAACATCTGCCTCAGTCCTTCTGGAACTTTTTGTGTATTTGAGCCCCTGTACTCCCTAAAAGCCCAGATGACTGTACATGGGCTGTTCACTCCATTTAATTCCTGTCAGTCAGTCTCACTTTCAAAGCCATGCGCAGGTTAACGAGATTTAGCCTCATCAATGCTTCTAAAAACCGTCCACAATCAGGCTATAGCAGTAAAACTGCTAGATGTGGGAATGGACGCCAAACTGCTTCAACCGCTTCAACACTTTCCTGCAGCCGCTCACTCTCTTGGGCTTTGCCTTTCAGTATTTTTCTCTGTTTTTTCACTGTCATTGTTTGTGTTGTTAAAAAAAGCTGTTAATGATAACTGCTTTCTTTTCACCATGACACACTCTACAACACATGCTACGTGACTGTAGGCTTCGCATCAAGACAACAAATTCAGGTGAACTTTTGAACTTGAAATGAATATGTTATGTGAAAGAGGCTATTGATTGGCTGTTAGCAATATTTGAGCACCAGTAATATAAGATTAGCATTTTTATTGCAGTTTTTTTGTTGTTCTGTTTTACTTTTGGTGACTTAAAAACTAAAACTATTTGTTTTGATAATATTGCTGCGGGAGACTTTAAACATCCAGTTGTAGAGGTGGCGGCTCTACATAAAAAGGTTCTGGAACACAGGTGTGCAATATTTTAGAGCTCAAACTAAGCTCTGGAAACAAGGCTATGTGTGTATGTGTTAAATGAGATGAGAAGAGGCACCCTAAGGGCAGCTTGATTGTGAGTGTTGAGGATATGTTGAGGATATGTTGAGGATATGTTGAGGTGAGATGTGATGAGGCCCCCTGAGGCCTACTCGATATCAGTATTGTCTCTTGTCACTGGTGTAGGGAAAATGAGCTTTTCCTTTTGTTAGATTGAGCTCAAAAGGGGGAAATATGCAAACTTAACATTTCAACAGCTGATCAACTATTCATCCACCGATGAGTTGAACTTAATGTTTCTTATTAAGTCTGGTTGGGATATTAACCCTGTGGCCACTGGCAATAATACCCTGATGTTAAACAGGAATTATGAGCACAGTAACAAGATCGGACAACTTAAGACAATAAATCATATATATAGACAAGAGACACTTGCTATTAAAATCAGACTTTATTAAACTATTCTAATACACAAAACTAACCTAGCACATAAACACACACACACACACACACACACACACACACACACACACACACACACACACACACACATAAACAAGAGGGGTGAAAATAGCTTTGATGGAGAATGAATGGCTCCCTAGTTTTAACACCGTATGCTGTCCTTAGACCTCGACTTGAATGAACCATCAACAATTAATTAAATTTTCACTCTGTTATAGAAGGGCTCTATTCAATAGCGTTTCTGGTTGGTAGGGATTCGTCAGAGGTCTGGTTGCTTTTGAGTGGCATCTAGGAAGACCAATCGAAATGGTGAATGGAGTGGAGTCTCGTAGGCTTGGTGGCAGTTCCTCTGGTTCTTTCATGACTAGAGTTAGGAAGCCTTGCAGGAACTGGCTCACACTGATTTTGACTGCAGAGTACTCTTGCAGATTTAAAGTGAAGAGAGAGAACTCTTGAAGAGTTTGAGTGCAGAACTCCCAGAAGATGTTGGTAGAAGAGACCTCCATAAGATGTGGTTTAAAGAAGACTCTTGCAGCTGTTTTTAGTTTATTCAAGCTTCCCGAAGATGTTGATTGGGGAGAACTCTCTGGAAGTGTTGGTAGAAGAGAACTCATTGTTTCCATGGTGTCCAAGGGTTTTAACTCTTCCTAGCTGGGCAGAACCCAAAGGTCCAATCAGCAGGAAGTTAGGGCGGGTTCAGCTACGTTCTCTGCCCATGACTTTACTCAGTCCATTGTCTTTGTGGTCACATAATTCCATGCCTCCTCTTTTCTTTGTTTTATAGTGTGTGGATCAAACTTTTAGTTCCAACCGTTGGTACCTATACCAGACAATGTTCTACCCAATTTTCCTTGCTCTCATCTTCCAGGAAATTACTCAAAGAACACACACATACCAAACAAGACATATGTTAGCTGCCGTTAACACATTACTAATAATCAATCACACACCTATATTCATACTCAATCATACTCATGCATGTTAAACAATCAAATGTATTAATGCAACTTTGTGGTTACAGGCATGATAATTACAGGGTAAAATATGGAAGAAAATAGGCAATTTCAGTTGTTATTGTATTATTCTTGCAGTCCTTGGTCCCTGTGATAAAGACAGGGTGAACTGGGTAAGAGAACAAAGGGCCTCGTCAGTGTTGATTGTCCTTGGGACCTGTCTGGATGAGTTGCCCCCCCTTTTCCCAAAGTTATCAGCTGAGGGTCAGGGCTTTCATCCTGTAGGCCAGACACCACGTCTCGGCCAGTGGCCTAGATCAATGAATTTCAAGAGAGGTTCGCTAATCTTTGAGGGATCATCCATTGTTCACAGGATAGTGAGAACCCAGCACTCAGCCATGAGCTGTACTTAGCTTGGTGCCCCAAAGTCTGCACATGGGGGCTCATGATTTAAGGCTTATGTGACAGGTGATCTTATGATGCTTGTGCGATGAGGTCCTACACTGGAGAGCGCTTGTTGCGGCTTGCATGAATCCACTGCAGTTGTGAATCCGTGAGGACATCAGTATGGGAAACAGCCACCACACGTGTAGGATGACCAAAGGCTGCTTCCCCAACCTTTCGTGGTTTCAGGCTCTTGACGTGAACTATGTCACCTGGAAGGAAAGGGTGAGAAGGCTGTTCTGTGGGCAGAGGGAGAGAAACAGAAACATCACCATGTGTACTGTTCAATTTTCAATGAGAGCTTGAGTATAATCGCCGGCAATCACATCCAGTTCACCTGTAATTTTAACGACAGTATTGGCATTTTCCTTTGAGCATGGAAAGGCTTCTGCTCATTTAGAGAATCTATTCACAATAACTAGAAGATATTTGAGACCTCTGATCGCTGGCATGTGAGTGAAGTCAATTTGTAGTGCCTGAAAAGGACCACTAGGTGGTGGTAATGCATCATGTTTGGCGGTTTTCCCTGTACATTTACTCTTGCGCATGTTAAACATGCATCGAGGAGTAATTGAACAGTTTTGTGTCTTGAATACAAAACCTCGATGTTGTCACAGAGATCACCCCTCTTCGTGCAACATGAGAAACACTGTGAAAATAGCACACAAAGAAGGGAAGGACAGAAGATGGAATAGCGTATTAAACCATCAGTGGGCGAAGGGGTAAAACCTTCTGAGGAACAAAAGATGGGGTCGTCTGGAGAGGCCTGTGTCTGTAAAAAAGCATCATCAGTGTTACAAGGAGTCAGAGAATGTGAAAATGTGAAAAATGGAGACATTATTCTGGACATAGGGGCTGGGCGAGCCCTCTTTTGAGGCCCACCCAGCTACTTTATGAACGAGTGAATTACCACAGGCCTGTTCTGTGTTAGAGGGGTCATGACCTTTAACCTTAACAATAGCAAGCCTGTCAGGTAAAAGTGAGGCTTCTAAAAGATCAGAAGTGAGCATGGCATGCAATATGGGCTTACCGTCAGCGGTGTAAGGAATCAGCTTTAAAAAAAATGAAACGAAACAGAAGCGCACGCTTGGATTCAAAGCACCTTTTTAAAGGAGACAAGTTTTAAAGCGTGCCCTCATTATCTACCAGAATGTGTAGTAAATCAGATGAATCTGCAATGTTTAAAAATATTCTCCACCAGTTACAATTCATGTAACGAATTAAAAGATGTTTAACACGTTTAAATGTATTCTCCAATTTATATAAGGAATTAGCTCGAATGGCGTGAAATATATCTATATATCTAATCAACGCGTGTTGTGACCAGTTATAAATATACATCAGCCATGAAAGGGAATTCATGTATGTGCACAAATACATATAGATAATTAACTACAACGGATTATAATTAATTATGACTATGTATGTGGTCTAGATCAGCTTTTAGGGTTAGCTGTAGTCTAGTTTAGAATTATGAACTCTAAAGAGGGAGTTTATCCTTCTGGCCAGGAAGGATTTCCCGTTTTGTCATTAAAAATAGAGCGGGTAGTGAGGTCTTGCAGTGTAGACGTGACTCATCACGTGACCAAAACAGAGACAATCAAGCATGGTGATAATAGATTTTAATAACTACGTGTAACTACGGATACACACGACTAACTCTAAGCAAACAATACATATGTACATCTATATACAAGAAGAGAGAAAGTGTAGAAAGAAAGTAATGAAATAAAAGGGAAGCAGACAAAAACACAAACGATTAGCCTTTTTCAAAACCAGCAGTGAACTTAAATCTCCTGTAAACAGGGGTACAATCTTAACGCATGTATAGATCCATTAACTATACTTGCATGGCTTGGGTGTTGTCGGTTTGAAAGTTCGCGCGAGGTCGTGTCGAGTTCGCTGGTTCATCGTGCTGTTTGAAAAGGCGTGGGCCATGAGGCGGTTGCATCCCTTGTCCGGGAGAGAGAGAGAGAGAGAGATTCCCTCTTCCCGGGGCACGTGGCCCCGGGGGAGGGAAACCTGGAGTGAACTGGGGTGAACCGAAGAAGACTGAAGAGAATCTGAAGAAGTGAAGTGTAGAAGTTTGAATGTGTGTTATTGTTTTAAAGACAACACCAACGCACACGCCTCTCTGGGCTATGGGCCAATCAGGAAGTTGGATTTGTTGGCGGGATGAACTCTATTTGTCTGGTCTCAGACCTGAATTTCCATATCCTGGGAGGAGCCGGTTTAAACTGTATTATGTATGTGATTAAGAAAAAGCATGAAATAGTGTATCCCATTGTAATGTGATATGCATAATCGATCGGGGCGTCGAGAGATGATTAATTACATACCAAATTCGATGGACTTATGAAAATATTAAAAGGTGAAACATGGTTACAGACATTTAAAATAATATCCTAAATTAAACTATCTAAAATCATTATAGTTAGGTTACATAAACACACAATATATGCAAATAAGAAAACATCACACTATTTGGACATCGAATAATTATATATAATTACATGTTACATTCAAAAGAGATTCTTCCATTGTGTGTGCGCGCGCGTGCGCGTGTAGGTAAGCTTTGTGTGTGTGTGTTTGTGTGTGTGTGTGTGTGTGTGTGTGTGTGTGTGTGTGTGTGTGTGTGTGTGTGTCTGAAGAGGGGGGTCGTGCCCCCTGTAGCATTCCGATGGCATTTGGTGAAGAGGTTACTGATATGGATTCACAGCTCAAAGAAACAGAGAAACTTCTTTGCTAAGTCCAGGCTGATTCAGAAATCAGTTTGATACGTTCAGACGTTACAGTGGCACAAAAACCACGTGCATGCCATATCTTACCAAAATCATGTGCGACACCAAAAGCATAACGTGAATTGGTGTAAATAGTAACAAGTTAAAGTCCAAGTGGTTTTATTGTCATTTCAACCATATACAGCTGGTACAGTACACAGTGAAACGAAACAATGTTCCTCCAGGACCATGGTGCTACATAAAACAACACACTAAATCACATGAGATGGAACAGAACTAAAGAGCTACACATTCTACATAAAGTGCACGTGCAAACAACACAAGACAGTACAGTAACTCCTAAACAGGACAATGGGCACAGTAAGTAACAGTGCCGCACCGACCAATACACAGTTCTAGTGTGAAAGTGTCAAGTATACAGGTAGTGCAAAAAGATACAATATAATTAAAAATAACAATATAATTTAAAAAATGCTATGAATCTAAACATAACACACTATGACATAGTATTCAGCAGATTAGTTTATACCATATATGGACATAGCAGTTATTGCGGTAGCAGCCAGGTAAAAGTGTAGTGACAAGAATTTAAACATAATATTTAGTTTAAAGTTTAGCAGCAAAAGCAAAGGTGGCCGTTACAAAATGTGCAAAAATAGCAAGGGGAGTGGGATGGTGTTCAATTCAGTATGTGTGTGTGTGTGTGTGTGTGTCTGTGTGTGTGTGTGTGTGTGTGTGTGTGTCAGTCCAGTCTCTGAGTATTGAGGAGTCTGATGGCTTGGGGGAAGAAGCTGTTACACAGTCTGGTCGTGAGGGCCCGAATGCTTCAGTACCTTTTTCCAGATGGCAGAAGGGCGAAGAGTTTCTGTGAGGGGTGTGTGGAGTCATCCACAATGCTGGTGGCTTTGCAAATGCAGCATGTGGTGTAAATGTCTGTCATGGTGGGAAGAGAGACCCCGATGATCTTCTCTGCTGTCCTCACTACCCGCTGCAGGGTAGTGATCCGATACGGTGCAATTTCCGAAGCCGGCAGTGATGCAGCTGCTCAGGATGCTCTCAATAGTTCCTTTGTAGAATGTGGTGAGGATGGGGGGAAGGAGATGGGCTTTTTTCAGCCTTCTCAGAAAGTACAGATGCTGCTGGGCTTTCTTAGTGATGGAGTTGGTGTTGAGGGACCAGGTGAGGTTCTCCGATGTTCAGTGGAGAGTGGTCACTCTGTGCTCTCCTGAAGTGAACAACCATCTCTTTTGTTTTGTCCACATTCAGAGACAGGTTGTTGGCTCTGCACCAGTCCGTTAGCCGCTGCACCTCCTCTCTGTACGCTGACTCGTCGTTCTTGCTGATGAGACCCACCACGGTCGTGTCATCAGCAAACTTGATGTGATTTGAGCTGTGCATTGCTGCACAGTCATGAGTCAGCAGAGTGAACAGCAGTGGACTGAGCACACAGCCCTGGGGAGCACCAGTGCTCAGTGTGGTGGTGCTGGAGATGCTGTTCCCGATCTTGACTGACTGAGGTCTCCCAGTCAGGAAATCCAGGATCCAGTTGCAGAGGGAGGTGTTCAAGCCCAGCAGGTTCAGCTTTCCAATCAGGTGCTGAGGAATTATTGTGTTGAATGCTGAACTGAAGTCTATGAACAGCATTCGAACAGTCTTACCCTTAAAGAGATGACAAACACGCGCGAGAGCAACGAGTTCCGCAGCCTGAGCAGAATTAAAGGGGATAGAGTGAGCCTCATGAACAATATTTGGTAATGAACAAACAGAGTAGCCACATAAAAATGTGGAGTCATTGGGTTTAGAACACGATCCATCAACATATACTTTCTCCCCATCTTATCAGAATGTTCATCATCCCATTGGGTTTTACTATCTTTCCATGCGGATAAAGCACGCTTCATGTATTCATAATCCCAGCCGGGATCTCCCCAACCTTCATATACACAAATCTGCTGCAAGTAAATGTGCCTCGTCAAAAGTTCCATCACAAGGATGGAAGAATGGAACTGCGGCTGACCTTCTGTCCAGCCTGCTAGATTATCGATGAAAGGCTGTACAAAAATGCCTTTACCATGGTCATACATCCACTGATTTGGTGTGATCCTAGACTGACCATTTCCACACATAGTTACAGCTTATAATTTAATAATCACAGCTTATAATTTAATAATCACAGCTTATAATTTAATAATCACGAAAGGATATCAGACAGTGTTGGTTATAATGTTCAATCAATAATTGGGTATCAGATGCTTTGTCGAATCATGTGGTAACCTGCGCCCGCGGAAGCACCGTGGACTAAAACAGCGTGATATTTCAACCTCTGTAGTTTATTTTGAAGTAGTAACAGAATTTGTCTAATCACGTGTGCACAGCGTCTCTAAGACACTGTGTTCACAGAAACACAGTGAGCCAAAATGTGATATTTCAACCAATACTGCAAGATTTATCAGGATATCTACACAGAGGTAGAAAGAATTAAAATCATTCACTTACCTCCGTCCAGATATCCCCGATTCTGACACTGGGAAACTGTTAAGTTATTGTCCGATACCAGTAACAGAACCAGAACTTGAACCCTTCTCTGACCAATTTCCACTTGTCTGAATTCAGGAAGAAGTTTACACAGACACGGAATTCAGTGCAAAAGCTTCTTAGATTAATGATACAGAAAGTGTAGTATATATACAGTGAGGATAAAAAGTATTTGATCCCCTGCTGATTTTGTACGTTTGCTCACTGACAAAGAAATGGTCAGTCTATGATTTTAATGGTAGGTGTATTTTAACAGTGAGAGACAGAATAACAACAAAAACATCCAAAAAAGTTATAAATTGATTTGCATTTTAATGAGGGAAATAAGTATTTGACCCCTTCGACTTAGTACTTGGTGGCAAAACCCTTGTTGGCAATCACAGAGGTCAGATGTTTCTTATAGTTGGCCACCAGGTTTGCACACATCTCAGGAGGGATTTTGTCCCACTCCTCTTTGCAGATCCTCTCCAAGTCATTAAGGTCTCGAGGCTGGCATTTGGCAACTCAAACCTTCAACTCCCTCCACAGATTTTCTATGGGATTAAGGTCTGGAGACTGGCTAGGCCACTCCAGGACCTTAATATGCTTCTTCTTGAGCCACTCGTTTGTTGCCTTGGCTGTGTGTTTTGGGTCACTGTCATGCTGGAATACCCATCCACGACCCATTTCCAATGCCCTGGCTGAGGGAAGGAGGTTCTCACCCAAGATTTGACGGTACATGGCCCCGTCCATCGTCCCTTTGATGCGGTGCAGTTGACCTGTCCCCTTAGCAGAAAAACACCCCCAAAGCATAATGTTCCCACCTGCATGTTTGATGGTGGGGATGGTTGAGCAGCGAGTTGAGTTGATGCCAAAGAGCTCAATTTTGGTCTCATCTGACCACAACACTTTCACCCAGTTCTTTTCATTCAGGCAAACTTCAGACGGGCCTGTACATGTTCTTTCTTGAGCAGGGGGACCTTGCGGGCGCTGCAGGATTTCAGTCCTTCATGGCATAGTGTGTTACCAATTGTTTTCTTGGTGAGTATGGTACCAGCTGCCTTGAGATCATTAACAAGATCCCCCCCATGTAGTTCTGGGCTGAGTCCTCACCGTTCTCATGATCATTGAAACTCCACGAGGTGAGATCTTGCATGGAGCCCCAGACCGAGGGAGACTGACAGTTATTTTGTGTTTCTTCCATTTGCGAATAATCGCACCAACTGTTGTCACCTTCTCACCAAGCTGCTTGGCGATGGTCTTGTAGCCCATTCCAGCCTTGTGTAGGTCTACAATCTTGTCCCTGACATCCTTGGACAGCTCTTTGGTCTTGGCCATGGTGAAGAGTTTGGAATCTGATTGATTGATTGATTGCTTCTGTGGACAGGTGTCTTTTATACAGGTAACGAGCTGAGATTAGGAGCACTCCCTTTAAGAGAGTAAAAGACACCTGGGAGCCAGAAATCTTGCTGATTGATAGGGGATCAAATACTTATTTCCCTCATTAAAATGCAAATCAATTTTTTTGAAATGTGTTTTTCTGGATTTTTTTGTTGTTATTCTGTCTCTCACTGTTAAAATACACCTACCATTAAAATTATAGACTGATCATTTCTTTGTCAGTGGGCAAACATACAAAATCAGCAGGGGATCAAATAATTTTTTCCCTCAATGTACACACTGAAATATTGATAAAGAATGAAAAATGTCAACTGGAACAGGTCACAGATAATATCAAAACATCTATTATGTAGGTTTGAGCGATATAAGAACTAAAGGCGTCTATTCTATCAGATAATAACAATAAGAGCCGAGAGATAATGAGAAGGAGATCGAAAGGGAGGGCACTTAGGCATGCGAAAAACAACTTTATTGAAGGCCATGCTTCCTGTTATGCAGAAGTGATGGCACCGTGACACAAACTAGACACTATTATTATCTTAAGAATGAACTACACACTGTTATTGATGAATCCCAGTCTGGTTTTTGCTGGGAAGACATATTTCTAATAATATCAGATTAGTGGTGCATATTGCTGATTACTCAGATTTGACTGCAGATGAGAGCTTTATTTTGTTTTTAGACTTTTATAAAGAATTTGATTCTGTTGCACATAATATTAATTTTCTTGCCTTAGAAAGGTTATGGTTTTTGTCTTTTTTTCATCAAAGCAATTTAGACACTTTATGCAAATGGTAACTGTTCTGTCAAATTGAAAAAAGGGTTTTTCTCCTAGATTTACTTTGCAAGATGGAATCAGACAAAGCTGTCCAATTTCACCATATTTATTTTTATTAGCTGGACAATTGCATTCTATTCATCTTAGCGCAAGTTCCATGCAGAGTGTCAATATTGCAAACAGCAGATTCAACTGAGTCAACTTGCCGATGATACTACATTGTTTTTATGGAACTCTGCTCATACTTCTTTAGCTGTCAATGGCTCGTTCTATCAGGCGTCAGGCTTATATTTAAATATGAATAAATGTGAGGTATTTTCTTCAAAACTTGTCTTATGGCATAGTTGGCATCCCAGTGAAGGGTATCAGGATTGGGCATAAAAGGAGCATCCACCAAAAGCTCAGTCTTTGCAAGCAAGGATGGGTCGTGACTCACCACTCTAACAAATATGAGACTGATTTCGTAGCTTTTGTTACACTCCTGGTGAGACATTTAATTGTAGTAATTGGAAATTGCCTACACCCCCTACTCATTGTTTATGGATTAAAGATATTTTTCATTTTATTAAACTAGAAAAAAATCAGACATACAATGAAGGGATCTTCTGATCATTTCTATAAAATTTGGGCTCCTTTCCTAGATTGTGTAGGAAAGTGAAATGCTCTTATACACTGGGGTATAACTCCTCCTGCAGCAATGCTTTCCCTCCACCGAGATACAGATTACTAGCCAACTTCAGGGATATGTCAGGTGTGTTTGGCATCTTCTTTTTACACCTGTAATATTAATTTGTAAATGTTTTTGGATGACAAAGCTGTTTATGGTCTTTTGTTTTGTCATTTAACTATTAGTTTAACTATCATTATTTTATTATATTATTATTCATCACTTCCATTATTAATTTATTCATTTTATTTATATTTATTTATTTAATGTTTTCCCCTTTTTTCCTGTTGTTTTTCTTTGGTTTACGGTTGCTATTCTTGTGTATATTGTATGTAATTGGATCGTTTGGACCTTGTAACAAGACTGTTTTTGTTGGGATTTTATGGATCAGTGGACTACAAGTTGCCTCAGTTTTGTAAGTGTTGGTTTATATCAATCGAAGCACAAGAATCTTAGCTTTCCAAAGATATAGCACATGAGTATACACAGAGAATTCAAGGTACAGGAATGGACCTAAAAGAGTACAAATGCTCTGTCGCTCCAGCTGTACCCTAGTACCTGTACCTTTAAACAATGGTACATTTTTGTACCTTCTTGTCTGTGCCTCTAAAAGAACATTTATGCACCCCTAGCGACAGAAATGTACCTTTTTGTCCAGGAACAAAAATGTACCCATTGGAAGGGTATACAGTTGGTACCCAATGAGGTACAGCTGGAGCAACATGCCATGTTGTACCTTTATGAGGCAAAAGCATACCCGTGAATTCAGAGACAAACAAATTTACAATTATTCACCAAAATGTATTTAAAGAACAATTAGTTTACATCTTTACAAAATCAATGTTTTAAATGTAGACTATCCCTTTTTCAGAACTGATGTTCTGCTAGAACTGATTTGTCCTTAAGTTCTAGCACATGACGAAAAGCAGCACTTTTCAGAAGCACATGGCCTAAGTAGCCATTCATAATCACAGTGCAACAAAACTCAATTTCATAACTTTATTTCACACACACACACAAAAAATTTAATAAATGAGTAAAAAGTACACTTGTAAAAAAAGAATTTGTACACACTTGTACACAAAATGCAATTCCTTCAGTGTTTTAACACTTAAACTGGAAGCATCAGGCTTTGTGAGCCATTCATAAAACCAGTTTTAAATACAAAACACAGGCAGTGCATGTTTTACAAATTTTTAAACATAAAACATAACAAAATTTAGTATATGTACTGGATATTCTGTATAAAGCCCAACAATAACAAAATTTTAATTAACATGTAGGGTGTGTTTCAATTACTTCAGAGCTTAAACACAAAACTGAAAGCATCAGGCCCAATGGGCCGTTCATTAATCAGTTTTAAATGCAAAACTCTAAAGCAGTTTAACACATCCAGCTATCCTCACACTTTCTGCAGATTTGTTTTATATTTACTTTTGTCCTTCTTTATACCTACCATTAATAGTCATACCTGATGTTCAGTGTGTCAATTTGTATTTTGGACATTAAACATATCTGGCAACAATCTGGACAGGAGACTTGCGCTAATGTCAGGTGTAAAGGGGGGCAAAAAGTCTCTCTAGTAATACTTGCACACTAAGCATCCCATTCATCTGCCCTTGCCAAAAACTTGCAAGCATTCATACAAAATGTCTCAATCCAACATACACATTATCATCAACTGTATAAAGTGTTAAGTGATGTGTGGTCCAACTCCGTTTGAGCAAAATCCAGTCACTGTCTACTTTTACATGATATGCATGAAAATGTGAGTCAAAGGACAACGGAAGCGAGATTTTACTGCAAAGCACCCACATGGTATCAGTGTTAAGAATGTGTCTGATCTGCCCAAACACAAGAATCTTTTCAACATGTAAAAGGTCTAATGTCAACACATCTCTAACAGAATACTTACTTGTCTACAGTCATTTCAGAGACACGCTGAATTATTTTGCCCTCAAATTCTACATCCCTAAGTTTGCCACTTACTCTTAGAGCAGTCCGAAGATCAGTGGGTAGAGACAATAACGGTGTGCAGACACTTTTACCAGGCACCTTTTCAGAATCACCCAAGATATTGATTGGTGAAAATTCCCAGCATTGTTTGAACTGGTGACGATCGCTCAGCGTCACTGTTATGTTTACAAAACTTCGACAGTTATTAGTCAGATTCTTAAAATATTGATGCTTACCTTCAAATCTCATACACCAATGAGAACGAAGAGGACCACACACTAACATCAATCTTGGATAATGTATAAGATTTAGACAGATAGGTGTTAAAACATTTCCAAATACCTCCATCAACTCAGAAAGGAATGTGTGTACAAGTAATTCTAGATATGCTTGTTCACCTTTCCTCAATTTAACTGCCATGACAATATCTGCAATCTCTTTACATAAGAACAGGTGCCAGTATCTGCTGCCAGGAGGAATACGATGGCCCATTATAAATGGCTACAATCTAAAAAGACACCAGTTTTGAGTAGCTGTTCCTATGATCCCTGAAGCGTGAAGAAGTCATTCAGACAACAGCACTGGCTTATTGGCCTTGTCATTCTGACCAATACAAAATTTTTGAAGCTCTTCATTTAGCTCAGTTATAGTTATATGCTTTTGTTTATGAGCTTCGCAAATAACATGCTTCATTATCAGTGGAAAAACTCCCTCCAACATATCATGCATGATGTCTGGGGGCAAAGACTTGGTCACATCAAAATAACCTAGTGCATCAAATGGACTAGTGCCATGTACACCATACAAAGCAGCATTTTCCTTGTTATGTTGGACACAGAGGAGATGATATTCGTGGACTTCAGTCACTCTCAGAACAAAATTATCTTCCTGGAATTTTTGATTAATTTCTGAATGGATTGCCATACAGTAACGACAAATTCGACCCGAGTGAAAACACATGCGGAAGCCACCAATCATATGAGCCGAAGGATTTTCAGTAGAAAAAGTTGCTAAAGCAGCATAAACTTTGTGCTTGGTTCCACAGACACTTATAGTGAAGCCTTCGGTCGAAAGCCGTTTTAGGTCATCTATCAATGGTTTTAATATGGCAGCCATACCAAATTGTTTCAAATGTGAATAACGCACCAGCAGCACTAAGTGAATGCGCTTAAGTTGAGATCGATACTTTCCACTTAAATTTCCAACAGTGTAGTAAAATGCACACAACTTATACTTAGTTCTCTTGGAGCCTAAAGGGTTAACTATTTCAAATTCATCTTCATAAAAATTAAGCCTTAAGGCATCAGGATGCTCTCTGAAAGTCTGAAACTGTTCATCTTTGACCTTGTTATTTTCAGATAGTATTTGATTCCAGACATCTTCATGAGAACAGTATTTCTTTAAAACTTCAGAGACGGGAACATAAGAATAGGTTCCTATTTTGTGCCCTGAAGAGCCTCTCAGTGTGTAGTGTACAGGTTCTGTATAGAACCTGACAAATGTAGAAGGATTTTCTCTCTACATTTAAGAATGAATCCAAACAGAATCCAAACTCAGAATTTTGCTGATCCAGGTTCAAGCTGTGTTGCTGTACTCTTGACTCTTTGTTATCAGAAGGCCTAAATACAAAAGCATCTATGCTTCCTGTACACGTTTTCTAAAAGAATAGAATTGGGAGAAAGTTGACTGGCAATCATTTACATTACAGGTGATACTAAAATTTGGTTCATGTGCATGAATAACGCCAACATGTTGGATTAACTTCTTTAGAGTGCACTTTGGGCACTGGTACAGTTGAGGCATGAGGATCTAATATAGAAGATTAATCATTCAGAGTAAAGTCACTTCAATACATACTGAAGGCTGTTATGAAGGCTTCATGAAGGCTGGTGCACTGGCACACGCCTACTCCATCTACTTTCACTGCACTGAACCCCCTTCCAGTGATTGTAATTGTCCATTAGTTGTATGGTTGGATAGGGTGTAGAAGCGTCTCCCTACATAAAAGAAAACCATGCAACATAAGAGATTACAGCTTTTAAACAATAAGTAAATTGGTTAATTTATTGGCATTTTTATCGCAAGCAAATCAGACTTGTCATGTTATGTTTGCACGGCCTAGACAGTACAGCTACATACAGTGCAGTTCTACAAAAGCAATTAGAAGGCCAATGTGTAAACTTCACATTATATGATGCATTTCATGTTCTCGTATATATACAGTCTTCAGATTTAAACACTGATAAATCTGAAGACATCTAAAGTTATAGTTTAAATCAAACATATCTATAGGAGACAGTAAAGTCCTGAATCGCATGTATTAATGTGAGGTCTACCAGCCAGCATTGTAGTATAATCCAGATTCCTACCTCTCCCATAGTGATGTAGTGTTCGATCTTTTCTCTGAAGATGGATGGCAAGAGGAGAAGTCCAGCCCTGAAGTCAATTCCTGCAATGGGGAAAGATATCCTACTTTCACAATCATATACATTTTTAAGGATGCAATGTGGTAATTACAGGAAATTACAGCTCTATTGTGAGGTTCACTAGCACAGTGACTGTCACTACCTGGTAGATCATCAGCCAGGGCATCCTGTCTTGTGTCTGTGTATTGTTTTGCAAGAAGAGACTTTCCCTCTTGGCAAGTTTTAGCGCATTTGGCAGAACACTGGCCAAGCCCTCTCTAAAGCGATGACAGAAGCTGCTTGTTGAAGGATGGATTCGGTCAACCTCATCAAAAAACTGTAGAATATACATGAAGACATTGACATTCAGTGTATCACTGAAAGTAATTGTAGTTCATAAAATGCTGTTAGGTCTCTGTACTGCAGCCTTTACAGACTATATTACATTAATTTTTAAAAAATTTTATTTTCCTTGTTTTCAGTGACAGCAATTGACACGCCTTCAATTTCACAATTTCCAAAATTATAATAGATAGATAGCGCCCCTGTAACACTCAGGTGTTTTCACTATACTCACTCCAGCGGGTGTCCTTAAGTATGGGTATTCGTTGAGTACATCTTCCACAGGCATCTCTTCCATGATTTCACGACGTCACCAGGAGAATGTTCGCGCCATGAGGTCTTTGACAGTCAAGAGGTCTGGATGTGTCTTCCGATACTCACTTTGTAGCATGTTCACATTGGCCTCAACAGACGTTGAATCCTCCCCAACGTAAATTTCCTATCAGAACAACAGACAGATAATGCTTAGACAGTGACAGAGCCAGATATATGCTAAAAGTCTGCACACTCATCGTACAACAAGGTGCTTCAGATTAAAATTGAAAAAATAAAAATAAAAATAATAATAATACATTGAACAATTTGAGACCTAATGTACAGTCAGTAGAAGAGTGGAGTATACTAAATTAACTTAATGCAAAAAAATAATAAATAAAATTAAAAATAAATAAATAAATAAATAATTAAAAAAAAAATCAATGTGTGTAATATCTGCCTTATATTGTCCTGCATTAAGTGAAAAACTTAATTAAGTTAAAACTGATTAACAATGTCAGAATAAATTATGCAAATGGCAGTAAGGCTTACATATGCTACACTGGCTGGCTTTGACACAAACTTGCAGATGCACTGGTGGCTTTGTGCTGCTTTGTGCTGCTTTGGGCTGCTTTGGGCTGCTTTGCTTCTCTTTCAGCTTTCTGACTTCACTGTCGCTGACAAGTGGTGCACGTTCTGCTTTATATTTTCGCTTTAGGGACATGTGCCAGGTGTGCTAGTAAAAATGAAACACATTTGACTAATTGGCATATTCCAAGTAAAGATTAAGATATATATATATATATATATATATATATATATATATATATATATATATATATATATATATATATATATATATATATATATATATATATATATATATATATATATATATATATATTAGGGTGCATCATTTGCCCAACTATCTGAAATTCAATCTGTCCCTAATCTCAAAACATTCCTTTTGGTATATCAGGAAGATATGTGAAATTTAATATTTTTTGCATGATAGCTTTGTGGTCCACCAGAGCTCCAAAGTTACAGGTATTACATCGATGGTCTGACAAAGATTGAAGCACTCACAGTAGTGAATGACTCAGCTGAGCATGGAATTAAGTTTGGCTCATACTTTCTCTCTTCTGCTAGAAGTGAGCAGCACTATCAGGACTTGCTCCAAGCTGTCGAAAGAGATCGCCAAACTGCACCAAACCTTCGTAAATATGCTAAATGAAAACATATACCTTGAAAAAGACTTATGATATTTGCCATATTACAGCCTGTATGCTGTCTAATCCACTAGTGAAATTGTTTCACATGCTTTTGCTGTCCATTGTATATCCTGTTTAAATTACAAATAAATTTGTTTGCTGTAGATTCGTTTTTCTCTTATGATTTCCATTATATATATAGTACTCGAAATGTACATAACTTTATTGGCATGGTGGACCACATAGGACCTGTTTAATCTTCATAAAATTTTGCATGGCAGTTTTTGTTAGCAAAAGGAACAAAACTGCCCTAGGGACAGATTAATAAATCAGTTTTTTTAAAATCATGGGGCAGATGATGCACCCTTTTATATATATATATATATATATATATATATATATATATATATATATATATATATATATATATATATATATATATATATATATATATATATATATATATATGTGCCAGTAAAATATATATATATATATATATATATATATATATATATATATATATATATATATATATATATATATATATATATATATATAAACAAAAAAAAAAACAAAAACAAAACTTGAATATACTCTGCATTGGTTGGATACCTAGCACAAAGGCAGAAACAAACACTAAATAAACATCTCGGTTTTGTCTAAAGATCAATTCACAAACTATGAAGGCCATAAGTAGTAAAGTTGTAGTAGCAGAGGTGTTAATAACTGTTATACTTAAAGGGTGTATTCTGCCATCATTACATACAGCACTCATTATTTTGTTGCGTAGTTTTGGCACTTTCTGACATGGTTCTTTGGCATCAAGCCTCATCTTTGGAAAAGGTTGGAATGACAGTCTCCTGTGAGCTGGTTCACCACTGCAATACAACAAGATTACATCAGTATTTCCCAATTATTTGCTATTGAACAGCAGACAGCCACAATGTATGCATTTATATATGCAAAGATTTAAGCTAAAAATAATTAATAAAATAATCCCAGACACTATCTAGTCTCATTTCACAATGTCTCACAATACATAGTTTTCAAAAAAGCAAAAAACAGAACCGCAGACCATGCAAATGAGCAGACAAACAGTATTATAAAAATGTTAATATTGATTCATTTTTATGTTGTTAAACACAACGGACTCTTAAACCCTTATAATAACACTTGCCTTGGATCAGTGGAAGGATGAGGTTGGAGCTCTGCTGTAGACTGATCAACTGGTACTGGCTCTAATGTAACAATGGTCTCACCCTCCTTGTATTGGCATACAAACTGTTGAAATTGTATTAGCTTTTTGAAGGAACCAGCAAACAGGTATCCAACCATGGCTTCAGTTAGTCCACCGTTTCTCCATCCACGTCATTTTCTGAGATTCAACATACACAAAATTACAACACAGTTATAGACCAATAACTGTAAAACGCACACATTTACAGAATTGCGTGCGCCCAAGTGTGTTGAAGAGAAGATGAGAACGGTCGTAAAATGGCAGAGTTTAGCTTAACTCTATGAGCGCAGATGTCTCGGCTGGAATCTGCAATCCCCGAGAGAAGCTAAAACACACCAAACTAGTTAGCTAGATAACAACTCACGGACATTTTATGGCAATTTCACGATACATAAAAAGCAAAAACGTAATTTAAAACTTATGTTACAGAACTGATAGCGAGCAACTACAGCAACATTGAGAACAAACCATCGGGATAGACGGTCATTTAATGTTATCGTCACAGAATGAGATTACAAAACACAAAGCTGTTACATCATACATAGTCAACTTTTAAAGAAATGTGAATGCCGCAACGGACTAAATCAAGTTTTGAAAATTTTAATAAGTTACACCAACAGTGCAACCTACAAGCAGACTTATAGGAGAACATACCACAGCAGACTGCATGCCGTGCGCGGGAAAAAACGGGTTGCATTGCCCAGAGCCGTTGAAAAAGAGAGTTGCGACACTCCCATAGACTCCTAGAGGAATCGGAGAATGCTGAAGTGACGCGTGTCGTGGGGCAACCGATATTTCCAAACACTGAATAGTTCCATCACTGAACCCCATTCATTTCAATGTTTCCCCAAACACAGTCGCTCATAAGTTGACGAAATTATTGCATTTTTGACATTTTATCGCATTAGCTGACATAGATCTAGTCAGTAGTGGTATTTTATGTAGCCAGCTTTAGTTAATGTTTATCATTAGATAATAGGTAGTTAGATTCTAATTGCAGTTAGTTAGCATGAGCAACACTTCACTAGCTCCATAACCTGATATCAGTTGGCCTACATTTACCTCAGATTAATTGCAGTTATTGGCGTTTGTTAAAATACAATAAACTAATAAACTGGCAGTTGGATTTGCAGCCCAACTTTGATTAGACTGATGAAACATTTATGTACATAAAGATTTTGTTGAGTGCAGCCTAAGTGAACATTACAGTGTGTTTATTGGACCAGCATCATTTGGATGACATTTAATTTTACAGTATCTTAAGTTAGCACCTTTTTCTCTCTCTTTTAGGAGGTGATAGAGACGAGCAAGAGATTTCCCTATAGTCACTGATGCAGTAAAAGTTCCAGCTGTTGAATAGATGGGATTATTTCTTTAATTCATGCAAATAATACAATATAATCACACACACATACATCTACATACATCTACACACATCAGACTGGTCTGTTATTATAAGCAGGTATTCTTCTGTTTATGAAGGATGTTAAAATTCCCAGGGCTCATTAATACTTTACTTTTTTCTTTATTATTTTTTATTTTTTTTTGCATCCAAATGCTGCACATCTATTTTATTTTTTCTTTATATATATATATATATATATATATATATATATATATATATATATATATATATATATATATATATATATATATATATATATATAAATAAAACATTATATTTATAGGTTTTTGGCATCTAAAGGACATACAGTGAGGGGAAAAAATTATTTCATCCCCTGTTGATTTTGTACGTTTGCCCACTGACAAAGAAATGATCAGTGTATAATTTTAATGGTAGGTGTATTTTAACAGTGAGAGACAGAATAACAACAAAAACATCCAGAAAAACACATTTCAAAAAAGTTATAAATTGATTTGCATTTTAATGAGTGAAATAAGTATTTGATCCCCTATCAATCAGCAAGATTTCTGGCTCCCAGGTGTCTTTTACACAGGTAACGAGCTGAGATTAGGAGCACTCTCTTAAAGGGAGTGCTCCTAATCTCAGCCTGTTACCTGTATAAAAGACACCTGTCCACAGAAGCAATCAATCAATCAGATTCCAAAATCTCCACCATGGCCAAGACCAAAGAGCTGTCCAAGGATGTCAGGGACAAGATTGTAGACCTACACAAGGCTGGAATGGGCTACAAGACCATTATGCTTTGGGGGTGCTTTTCTGCTAAGGGGACAGGACAACTGCACCGCATCAAAGGGACGATGGACGGGGCCATGTACTGTCAAATCTTGGGTGAGAACCTCCTTCCCTCAGCCAGGGCATTGGAAATGGGTCGTGGATGGGTATTCCAGCATGACAGTGACCCAAAACTCACAGCCAAGGCAACAAAGGAGTGGCTCAAGAAGAAGCACATTAAGGTCCTGGAGTGGCCTAGCCAGTCTCCAGACCTTAATCCCATAGAAAATCTGTGGAGGGAGTTGAAGGTTCGAGTTGCCAAACATCAGCCTCGAGACCTTAATGACTTTGAGGGGATTTGCAAAGAGGAGTGGGACAAAATCCCTCCTGAGATGTGTGCAAACCTGGTGGCCAACTACAAGAAACATCTGACATCAATGTGATTGCCAACAAGGGCAAGATACTTCCACCAAGTACTAAGTCGAAGGGGTCAAATACTTATTTCACTCATTAAAATGCAAATCAATTTATAACTTTTTTGAAATTCGTTTTTCTGGATGTTTTTGTTGTTATTCTGTCTCTCACTGTTAAAATACACCTACCATTAAAATTATAGACTGATCATTTCTTTGTCAGTGGGCAAACGTACAAAATCAGCAGGGGATCAAATACTTTTTTTCCCCCACTGTATATAAAGCTACCATAGTTAATTGTGGATCTTATTAGAGCACTGTATATTCTCCAAAGTGAATGTCGGCTAGCACCCCAGTCCTTTCCAGCCAAGCACCTAAGTACATTTATATCCTTCTTGCATTTATCAGCTATTTTTTGAATATGGTTGCTGTATGTCAATTTTGATTCCATCCACACTCCCAAAAACCTTACCCCTGATACCTGCTCTAATATCTGTTCATAAATTTTTTATTTAACTTTAGGCATTTTTTTCCTTTTTGAAAAACATATTACCTGTGTTTTGGAGACTGAAAAATCTAAATTTCTAATTTTCTAATATCATTCTCAAGACATATAATTGCATCTGCTGTACTGCGACCCTTCCTAAACCCATTTTGACGTGGATTTAATAGCCCATTACTTTCCAGCACATATACCAAACGTGACATCACCATGCTTTCCATTATTTTACACAGATTTGATGCAAGAGCTATGGGTCTATAATTTATTGGATAATTCAAATCATTCATTTGGAGTGATGATGGCGGCGCCCTGCTCGGCTGTGGATGCACTGGCTCCCGGTCAGTACCGGACATTTAACAGCAAATAAGCCACTTAGACAAGTGAGTTCAGCAGTTTATGTGCAGCGTAGCAGCGCTAAACTAATATATGATCGTTATTTCATGTTAGAATTACGTAAAGTTAGCAGTTTTGAGACCGTAGATGCAATTACTCTGGACGCTCCGCATAGCCTCGGACTGCTACGCCAGCTAGACCCAGCGGCCCATGAAGCAGCAGAGTCTCCCACAAGCACCGGCCGCTCCCGGAGGAGACCGAGGCAGTGAGATAGGAAACGGAAGTGCGGCAGTTGGGGAGGATTAACAGCTAAGCTAAAGGCCAACCCATGCAGAACGCCACTTCCATCCATTCTGCTCGCTAATGTCTGCTCCGTGGAGAACAAATTGGACTATCTGAAGCTGCACCTAACAACAAAACGGGAGATGAGAGACTGCTGTGCCATAATTCTGATGAAAACATGACTAAACCATTCCGTTTCGGATGAAGCCGTGAGTATGGAGAGGCTAACAATATTCAGATCAGACAGGAGCTGTGCTCTCAGTGGTAAATCTCGGGGTGGCGATGTGTGCATTTACACCAACAACAGCTGGTGTAACAATGCCGCAGTGGTCTCAAGTCATAGCTCTTAGTTTCTGACTATTAAATGCAGACCATTTTATCTGCCCAGTGAATTTACAACTGTCATAATCACAGCAGTGTATAAGTTAAAGTTCAAGTTCAGTTTATTTGTATAGCGCTTTTAACAATAGACATTGTCCCAAAGCAGCTTTACAGAAGTATATAAATTCAGGACATAGATTTTAAATTTATGAATTTATCCCCAATGAGCAGCCAGCGGCGATGGTGGCAAGGAAAAACTCCCTGAGACGATATGAGGAAGAAACCTTGAGAGGAACCTGACTCAAAAGGGAACCCATCCTCATCTGGGTGACACCGGATAGTGCAATTATAAATAAATAAATCCCTTCTATAAATGTACCAGTACCACACGGTCAGATAGCAGTTGTGAGACCATGAAAATTCATTACAGTTTTTATATGAAGTCTGTTTTGTTGAACTTCACCACTGTAATCTCAATGATCTTTAGGCTGCACCGTGTGGGGCCATCCTCAGCAGCATCATGTGACTTCCAATTGATGAGAACTCCAACCAGAAGTAGGGCATCAGGATGGATCAGGCAGGTCCAGAGAGCAGAAGGGGTCGGGATCACTGGCATCTCAGGAGTATCGTGTGGCTCGACAGAAGAGGAGAGGGGGGGGTTGAGAGAGAGAGAGAGAGAGAGAGAGAGAGAGAGAGAGAGAGAGAGAGAGAGAGAGAGAGAGAGAGAGAGAGAATTAATTAGGGTATGCTTATTGTCCTGTAATGGTTAAGGGCAGTATATCCACCCAGTGCAAATACTAAGGAGGCCCTGAGTGTGCTCTACCGTTCCGTCAGTGATTTGCAAGACTCACATCCGGAGGGTGTTTTCATTGTAGCAGGGGACTTTAACCAGGCTAACATGAAGACAGTTCTCCCTCATTTCTATCAGTATGTGGATTTTGCTACCAGGAGCATGAATAGACTGGATCTAGCCTACACTAACATCAAGAAGGCATTTAAGGCAGTCCCCCGCCCCCACATCGGCTCCTCCGATCACCTCTCTGTGAGGTTAATTCCTGCATACAGGCCCATGCTTATCAGGAAAAAACCAACCGTGAAGCAGGTGAGGGTCTGGCATGAGGGTGCTATGTCAGCATTACAGGACTGCTTTGACTGTACTGATTGGGATATGTTTAAGGAGGCTGCGACTGATAATCAACACATTAATGTGGAGCAGTATGCTGCGTCTGTGTCTGCGTATATTCAGAAGTGCACTGAGGATGTATGTGTCACCAAGAACATCATCACACAAGCTAATCAGAAGCCCTGGATGACCGGCGAGGTACAATACTGCGTTCAAAGCTGGTGACATGTTGGTGCTCAGAACAGCAAGAGCCAACCTGAACCGTGCCATTAGGGCTGCAAAACGGGCCTATAGCCAGAAAATACAGGGTTTCTTCTGCGACCCTACGAATACCAAGCGCATGTGGCAGGGTATACAGACTGTCACAGGCTGCTCCACTACCCTGCGAGGACAACATACACTTTCTTAACGAACTTAATACATATTTTGGACGGTTTGAGGCACTAAAGAACACTCCTGCGAGGAAAGTATCTGCTCATTTAGATGAGCAGATACTTAGTCTTAGCACTGCTGACGTCCGGAGGACTCTGAAAAGAGTCAACGCTCAGAAGGCAGTGGGCCCTGATAACATCCCAGGACGGGTGCTTAAGGAATGCGCTGATCAGCTGGCTCCTGTCCTTACAGACATTTTCAACACCTTGCTGAATCTGGCTGAATCACATGCCTCAGTGATTATTGTCCTGTTGCACTCACTCTTATAATGATAAAGTGCTTCGAGAGGATGGTGAAGGACCACATCATCTCAATACTCCCTCCCACATTTGACCCGTTCCAGTTTGCTTACCGCCCCAACCGCTCCACAGAGGATGCTATATCCTCTGTACACCACCTGAGCTTGGCCCATCTGGAGGAGAAGAACATTCACGTGTGAATGCTGTTTGTAGACTTTAGCTCGCCATTCAACACGATTATCCCCCAGCATTTGGTAAGCAAACTGGGACTCCTGGGCCTTAGTACCCCCTTGTGTAACTGGCTATTGGACTTTCTAACAGACCGTTTTTGAGGGTTGGAAATTACATCGCCAGTGTCATCTACCTGAGTACCGGCTTCCTTCAGGACTGCGTCCTGAGTCCATTACTGTTCACCATGATGACCCACGACTGCCATGCCAGGTTCAGTACAAAGCATGTTGTGAAGTATGCGGACGACACGACAGTGGTGGGCCTCATCCAGGATGACAATGAACAGGCCTACAGGGAGGAGGTGAGACAGCTTGTGGACTGGTGCAACACAAACAACCTGCTCCTGAATGTCGACAAAACAAAGATCATCATTGACTTCAGAAAAAAGCAGCACAGCCACACACCACTCCTCATCAATGACACTGTGGTGGAAGTAGTCAGTAGCATCAAGTTCCTGGGGGTGCAGATCACAGACAGTCTGACATGGACCCTTAACACCACCTCTCTAGTGAAGAGAGCACAGCAGCATCTTCACTTTCTGCGCCGGATGAGAAGAGCACACCTTTTCTCTCCCATCCTCAGCACTGTCTACAGAGGTATTACAGAGAGCAAACTGACCAGCTGCATCTCTGTGTTGTTTGGGGACTGCAAAAGCCTCAGACTGGAGGTCTGTACGGAGAGTGGTCAGGACAGCGGAAAAGATCATCGGCTCTTCACTGCATTCCATCCAGGACCTCGCACACAAACGCTGTCGGACCCGGGCCCAAAACATTACAAAAGACCCCACCCATCCTCATCATGGACTGTTTACTTTGCTGCCCTCTGGCAAAAGGTTTCGCAGCATTCAGGGCGCAGCAAGGTTCTGCAACAGCTTCTTTCCACAAGCTATCAGACTTCTGAACTCAAAATAACCCCTTAACCACTATATCTCACTGAATCCCCTGCAGTGAGCCTCATGTGAACTGGTTGGGGATACTGCAGTAACAATATATTATTTATAATGTGCAATAACTGTATTTATATGCTGCCTGCCACCAATTACCATGTGCATTATCAATATCTATATGCTGTTACCAACTTTTTTTAGTGTTATATTTCTAATGCATCTTTCATTATATTTTTATATTTTTTATACTGATTCTGTACAGTAGTACATGTTTAGTTAGGGCAGTATTTATGAGCCAGTAGAACGGAATACCTACCCACCTATTTGAATGGTCTTTCCCAGGTTTTGCAATTGGTATGATAACTCCATGTTTCCATGAGGACAGTAGCCTTCCATACCTTGTTAAAGACCCAAAATGCTACCCAAGGATGAATCTGAAAGATGTTGAACTATTTCATGTATGCCTCACACCCACCAGAGCCTGTTTTAGTTCAAACATTGAAAATTGAGCATTAATTGTTCCTCCATTGATGTCTTTCTTTTCTAAAATGTTTGGGTTCTCTCCTAAACTCTGTTCTCTACATCTCTTCATTTCATTAGATATATTTCTATTGCTATGTACTTTAACAAAAGATTCTACTAGCACTTCTGCTTTTTCACTATTAAAGATAAATTGTTTTCCATCGCATAATTACACCTGGTATGTTATTACATTTCTGTATCCCACCCATCTTCCATCTTCCCCCATATTTCCGTAATATCTATTTTCTCACCTATTCTATCACAAAATTCTCTCCAATGCCTTCTTTTAGCGTTTTTTTTAGCGTTTCTAACCACTTTCCTAACATTTGCCTGAGTGCTCTTATACTTGATAAAATCATCAAATGAAAAAGTCTTCATTACTTTCCTTTATGATCTGTTTCTTACTTTAATTGCCATCCTATATTCTCCTTTGCTTTTACCTATCACTTCTTCTGCAACTTCATATAAAATTGTACTAATTTTGCTGTTTAGTACTTCTACGTCTTCTGTTGACTCACTTAAATCCTTTAATCTTCCCTCACATATCTTTTTGAATTTATCCCAATCTGCAGATTTAAATTTCCTTCTTGGTATTCTCTCCACACTTACTGATGTTAACTCTACTCCAATTTTATTATATGGAAATGATCACTTCCTAAAGAGGTGTGATCCATAAGCTTCCATACACTTTCCTTTGCTAAACCTTGTGACATTATTGTCAGATCAATTGGTGAATATCTCCCTTTTGCTGCATCCATTCTTGTATAACCTCCATCATTAACACACACCAGCTTTCTTGAATCCAAAAAAATCCTCTACTACATGTCCATTACTATCTGTGTTTACACTGCCCCATAATGTGCTATGTGCATTAAAGTCTCCACACCATACCACCCTATTTCTTCCCTCATCCCCAATCTTTCCTAATAAATCATTGCTTAATCTCTCACATGGATTGTAAAAATTTATTATGCTAATGCTCTGATTCTCAAAGCAAACATCCACCACCACAGCTTCATATTCTGTGCTTACATCCACAACTCTAAATCCTACTCCAAGTTTAATGAAAGTTATTACCCCACCACTGTTTCCACCCTTGCTATCCCTATGTACTGCAGTGTATCCTTGCAACACATATTTTAAGTGTGATTTTAAGTGTGACTCCTGAACACAAATTATTTGAGATTTATTATAATAATTTGTTACATTTATATAGCACTTTTCTAAACACTCAAAGCGCTTTACATAGTATAGGGAAAATCTCCTCAAACATCACCAGTGTGTAGCATCCACCTGGATGATGTGACGGCAGCCATAGTGCTCCAGAACGCCCACCACACACCAGCTATAGGTGGAGAGGAGAGGAGTGAGATGTAGCCAATTCAGAGATGGAGATTATTAGGGGGCCATGGGCCAATGGGGGAATTTCACCAGGACACCGGGGTTATATCCCTACTTTTTACGAGAAGTATCCTGGGATTTTTAATGACCACAGAGAGTCAGGACCTCTGTTTAACGTCTCATCTGAATGACGGATTATCCAAATCATCTATAAATTTTTTAAATTCCAACCCATTTGCTATTAAACTTCTTGCATTCCACTGAAGTATTATAAACACCATTATGAGCCACCACATGATGCTTGTGAATTTGTAGTCTGTACCTTTAGTATTTCATTTATTTGTTCCACTGTTATTCCCTCAACATCCAAGTATTTCCCAGCTGCCCTTATTATTATTTTGATTCTTTCAGACCTACTTTCTGTTTGTGCTGAACAGTTTATCACTTCCACCATGAATGCAATGAAAGATACATTATCCACTATCATTGATGTTTCTTTCACTCCACATTGATTTCTGTCCCTTTCCATCACTTCTGTACCAGTCTCTTTTAGTTCTTTCTGCTGACCTGTCCTCCAAACACTTTTACTGGCTTCTGCATGTCATTCCCTCCAAAACTTTTTTTATTTTGATCTTCCTCAGCCTCTTTCCTGACCTGGTATCCACCTTATCCACCTCTTTTTTCCTCCTGACCTGTCGATTCTCTCTCTCACTGTCCGTTCCTGAAGCCTGTCCTGAACCTTTTTTCCTTTTTCGACTCTCCACTAAAGTCCAATTTCCACTTTTTCCACCTTCAGACTCCCCACCAAACAACCCTTCCTCCATCTCCTGCTCACTTCCGGGATTACGTCACTACCTCCCATCTCCACTCCTGTCGCATCTCGGTGTTGCCCTCCGCCCTCCGCGTTCAATTCTCGCTCGCTTTCCGTCTGCGCCACGTCCGATTTGCGCATGCGCCCAGAGGAAGCGTTCCGATCGCATTTTTTTATTTTTTTTTTGGCAACATAGAACATGGACAACGGTCAGAGTGTGAGTACCAAATGTGAATAAATTTGTATTTATTTAACATTAAAAACAATTGTGATGCATTGAATTGGACAGCAAAGTTAGCGTAGGCGAAGTGACCGAGAGTTGCTAACTATAGTCTTATGCTTCTAATGCTGTAAAACGACCTGTTAGCATATTGGTTTAATGAAGCTGTAGTGAGACTGGCAGCCCCAACTATGTGTGGGCTTAATGACTATGATGATAAATTCTAGCCGGCACATTAAACTTAAAAATATGATAAAAGCATGTCGATAACATTAAATGTTGTTTTCATTTTAAAAGCTTGTCTAATACTCATTGTTTTACCATTTTAAAGTTAAAATAATCTTAATATTTAAACTGTGCTGACTGCCTGTTTACCCCACAATACATGTTCTCAGCACGTCTCTTCATTTTGACATTGTTTTTGTAATGTTGAATGAGACATTTGACCTTTTAATAGTCAGAAATAACAGAAAGGCCTGCATAATAATTGACTATTAAAATACCACGTTAGATTCTGTCAAGTAATGTATAGTCTATATGAAGTGATTTCCAGGACACAGATTTAGCTCAATGTAGGCAATAGTATGACAGAAGATTAAAAAAAAAACAACTGTTGGTCAAGTATTAGGCTTAGGCCTAATTTATGCCTATTTATGTTTATGAAATGAACTTAAAATGTTTAATTTGACCAACTGGACTCTCTCTTTTTCAAGAAGCACATAATCCAAGAAGGGAGATCCTTGCCCGAACTGAAGAAATGCACCACATGCTGCAAGGACTTCCACTGCCCGTTCTGCAGTTCAGCTTTTTTTCACCCAACAAAGTTGAGCAAAGTGAAAACCCATCTGGAGAGCCATTTCAACCGCACAGTTCTCCATGAAGGTATAAGTTTGCAAACATTCTCTCGGGAAATGCAAATTGAGTTATAATATGTCTATGCATGAAAAGCAGCCTGAATGTTATGGTTCATTCCATTTGAGCAATGAATCCAAACAACTTTCAAACCCTACTGTACTTTCAAACCCTACTGTATACTGTACTGTATGCTGCTTGTGTACAGACCCGTGTGTATTTAAATTAACTATTTTCTTTTGATAGGACATCATATATGGCCTGACTGTGCTGCAGAATTTGTCTTTGCAGGATGCTGAGCAGATCTTCTTCTCTGGTCCTGATTATCATCACAGGTAAGAGTATGTCCAGTGTATCCTTTTTTGAAGCATTAACAGTATTTCTGTTAACCCAGCAGTGATTATGTTCTCCATTTACTATTTCAATGAAGTGGAGGAATTTAATAGAGGTATACACAAACAATTGAGGAAAGAAGGGAGAACATTCATTTTACTTGTAGTGCTGCTACATACTTTACAGTCTGGGCTTTAAATATTTAAGGGTCACGAAAAGTCATATCAATAACGTTAATTCTATTCGGATTTCTTGCATCTCTATCTATTCATTTTTTTTTCTCAATTCAGAGGGGCTTTATTGACATGAAGGTTTCAAGAAACAGTGTTCCCAAAGCATCGTAATACATGATGTATATTAATTATATATGTATAGTATATAATGTGTGTGTGTGTGTGTGTGTGTGTGTGTATATATGTGGGCTCTTTTAAATAGGAAATTTTAAATTAAAGAGTTGAATATGTTCAAGAAAATGTTCCTTATTTCATTCACTTCTCTCTCTCACTCTTTCTTTCTTTCTCTCTCTCTCAGGAGTCGGTGAAGACAGAAGTTCTGTCCATGTGGCAGCTGATGAACACACACACACACACACACAAAAACCCATTTGTTCAGTTGTTATTATTTATTATTTTATAAAATATACACAATCTTGAATCTGCCCCCAGAGTCATCCTTGTGTCTTGCCTCTGTACTTTAAAATATGTGGTTGAGATCTAGTGACTGAAAAGGCATCATCATAGCATATGATTCCTTCGTTATTTTACTTGAGTTAATTATGCTAATTAATCACACAAATTTCTCAACATGCAGCTCCTAGCAACCAAGTTGAATTACAAGAAAGAAAGAAGTATTTGGGTGTAATAAACCTTTAAAACTATAAGTAGTTAATATTCGATGGAAATACTGCCTTGGTTGTACTTTTTTCGGTCCTCCAGTTGCACTAGGTGGCGCGGTCACAAAAAAAAACGAGGGCCCTAGAAATGCGGTCCTAGGACTGTGGTTCTCCAATTCTGTAGGTGGTGCCGTCACAAAAAACTATGGTTCTAGGACTGCGGTCCTGAAACTGCAACCTCCGGTATTGCAGGAACATACTATTGTGTGCCTAAATCTGCAAGGGCTCCAGAAATGAGCGCCAAGGCATAAAATACTGTAAATATCTACTGAAAGTCCCCATGGAGGAATGCAAAGAATGACAAAATAGATCGACAATGATGAAAAATTTTAAATAATATTTTTTTAAATAAAATAAAATGGAAGTTTCACTCTTTCATTTCACTCTGCTATAATGACATTTACTTGAATAAATGGACAAAAATCACTCTGAAATAGCTAATTTATGTAACCTAACTAGCAACAAGCCATAACATGCTTAATGTAGGAAGCTAACTTACAATAGTTTGAGTTATGCTGGTAAAAGTTAGTTATAGCTAACAGTAGCATGAACAGAAACATCAGCGTCCGTTTACTTACCCCTGAATTTCCTTACCTCTTATTCGTTAATTTGTATTCCAGCTTCAATTATTTTCTTAATTAGTTCATCTGTGGACAAACTCGACAAAGGACAAATAACTGACATTTTCACTGTTTCACTGTCAGGTGTCTGTCATTTCATGTCTGGGAACACTGACACCTGCTGGTCTTTCAAAGTAATGACATGAGAGTGATCGCTTCTTGGTATTTGCTGCATCATTTACCTGCACCTTAAGCTTGTTAAAAGTACAATTATGTACCTTTTGCTGTCAGAAATGATTTTGTACCTTTAAAATTAAATACAGGTCCACAGTTATCACCTTAAGGACCATTTACTGTACCTTACAGGATACTTTCATGGCAAATGTACCTTTGGGTACAGAAACGATACCCCTATTTCTCTGTGTGTATCTACAAGTGTTGGGTCCGAGTCCACCTTTGTCGAGTTTGTCAAGTCCTTAACCAATTGAGTACGAGTCCAAAAGGGGCAGAGTCGGACTTAAGTCCGAGTCCTTAATGGCCGAGTCTGAGTCGAGTCCGGCCAAGTCCAGAAAGTAATTAAATTGAAAAAAGATTTGAAATTGCTATTGTAAACTCGACACTGAGCTGTTAAATTAATATTTTAACTTTCACAAACCAATGGCAACATAAATGTAACAAAAATACCACTATTACATCTTGCCATTGCCACTTAATATTTTTATTTCATGTCATCAGCACCTCAACTAGTTTCCTATCAAAAATTGGTTTCAATGAAAAAAAGGGATATAGAGATTAGAGATGGGCGATATGGACTTAAAACTATATCACAATATTTTCTGGTATTTATTGCAATAACGAGATCAGTGATGATATAAATATAGAACCATTCACCACTGTTTTTGACTACAAGTGATAGCTGCATGTAGTCTTGACAGCCTCAGAAACACAAACATTGATCTAAAAGTAAAACTTACCCATCATCAGATAGGCTCCTAAAATATACCAATTACATAAAAGAATAAAAAACCCAGTAAAAATCCAAACACCAGGCCCCTCGTTTAGCAGTAAACTCCTCCTGCAAATGGGTCGCGGACCGTCGCACACAGAAATACGTCATCAACTAGGCTTTACCGTTATTATCTCGGGAAGACGAACGATAAAATATCACCCATCCCTAATAAAGGTATATGTAGAACTTTTATTACATCTGGTGTATGGTGTTAGAGTCGCCCTTTCGGTGCAACTCACAAAAAGCTAGCGAGTAGCGCGTTTCCACATTCCCTTCTTCGCGCTGCCGCTGAGGACAGCCAGCAGCGCATTTCCGCATCCCAATCATAGACTCTTGTTTTGTTTACCTCCACCATGTGCTGCTTTGTTTTGTTTTACGTCATGTCTCTGCCTCTGTATGTTTATTGGTTCTTTGTTTTTGGTTCATGTCATGTCTCTGCCCTGTTTGTTCATTGGTTCATTGTTTATTGTTTCATTAATAGTTTCAGGTGTCTCTCGTTTACATTCATGTATTTAAACCCTTTTGTTTCTCCACTTAGGGGCGGAGTATTAGATTTAACTATGTGAATGTATGTTCATTGTTTTTTCACTGCCCTCGCATTTCCTGGACCTTGGGCTCTTGCATCAATATTGTGTGGATTAATGCCTCGTTCTTGTGTGGATTAATGCCTCTTTCTTGTGGATTTACTATCTGGTGGATTATTGTTTGTTTTTTGACCCTGCCTTTGTGTTCCTTTTTCCCTGTCCAAATACTTACGATTCTTTGCGGTTTTTCCTCTGTCCTTATACTTTTGATTATTTCTAAATAAACTGACTTTTCCCCAGCGCATGCATCCAGCACCCCTTTTGTACCCCGTAACAGAATACTCCGCCGAAACATGGATGCAGCGGGGAAATTACTAGCATGCCACACCAAACTTTTTGTTCCTCCCCTGGACTCTGTTTCTTTTCGGGCCTATATTCCTCCTCCCACGGCGTACAGTGGTTTTTCCTACTATGTCCAATATTTTCTTTTACAGGCCCAGGGTTATTTCCTCAGTTTGGAGGACCCCAAATCCAGCAAGGAACAATGGGTGAGGTTCCTCCAATCCAGTTTGGTCGGCTTAGCTTGCTGGTGGGCAGAGATCCACCTCGACAGTGGGTACATAGAACTGAACACTGTTTTGGGTTTCGTGGATCTCCTGATCCAGGAGTATGGAAGCCCGGAATTCAAGAAGGACCTAAACACCCTAATAAACAAAGTTCACCTGCCCGATCAGCCCAGCCAGTCTTTCCTGCAGCACTATAGGAGGGAGTGGGCCAACGTGGCGGCTGGCACCTCTCAGCTCCTGACCCAGGAGTGCATGACCCGGGGCTGCATCGGACGGGCCACTTTGCAGCATGCCAACCCTAAGCTCCAGCCGGAGACCCAGCAGGAGGTCTCCCCTGCGGAGCGCCCTCTGGAGGTTAACGTGGCAACCTCCAGCCCTGAGCTCCAGCCGGAGACCCAGCAGGAGGTCTCCTCAGTGAAGCTCAGACCGGGGGTCCACGAGGAGACCGCCGCTCCAGCCCTGCTCCTGTCGGGGGTCCACGAGGGGACCTCTGCTACTGTCCAGTTCCTGCCGGAAGTCCACGGGATGACCTCCGCCCAAGCCAAGTTCCTGCCGGAGGTCCACGGGATGACCTCCTCCCAAGCCAAGTCCATGCCAGAGGTCCACGGGATGACCTCCTCCCAAGCCAAGTCCATGCCGGCGGTCCATGGGATGACCTCCTTTCCATGCCCTAGTCCTAGTCCATGTCCAAATCCATGTCTGAGTCCTAGTCCAGGTCCAGGTTCCGGTCTTAGCCCACATCCAAGTTCATGTCCCAGTCCAGGTTCATGTCCTAGTCTAAGTCCAGTTCCAGCTTCATGCCTCAGCCCATGCCTCAGTTCAGGCCCAAAGTCACATCCAGAGTCAGTTCCCAGTCCTGTTCCCAGTCCAGTTTCCTGTCTAGGTTCCTGTCCAGGTTCCTGTTTAGGTCCCAATCCAGTTTCCTGTTTAGGTCCCAATCCAGTTTCTAGTTTCGTTTCCAGTCCAGGATCCAGTCCTGTTTCTAGTTCAGTTTCTAGTTCAGTTTCCAGTTCAGTTTCAAGTCCAGTATCCAGTCCAGGTCCCAGTCCAGTATCCAGTCCAGGTCCCAGTACAGAATCCAGTCTTGTTTCCAGTCCAGAATCCAGTCCAGTTTCTAGCTTAGTTTCCAGTCCAGATTCCAGTCCTGAATCCAGTACTGAATCCAGTCCTGAATCCAGTCCAGAGTCCAGTCCAGAATCTAGTTTGGTTTCCAGTACAGTTTCTAGTTTGGTTTCCAGTCCTGTTTCTAGCTCAGTTGCCAGTTCAGTTTCCAGCCCAGTTTTGAGTCCAGTTTCCAGTCCTGAATCCAGTCCAGAATCCAGTCCAGAATCCAGTCTAGTCTTCAGTCCAGCTTCTAGTTTAATTTCCAGTCCAGTTTCCAGTCTAGTTTCCAGTCTAGTTTCCAACCCAGAATACAGTTCAGTTTCCAGTTTAGTTTCCATCCCTGTTTCCAGTCCAGGTGCCAAGTCGGGTTCCAGCCCTGTTTCCAGTCCAGGTGCCAAGTCGGGTTCCAGTCCTGTTTCCAGTCCAGGTGCCAAGTCTGTTTCCAGTCCTGTTTCTGGTCCTGTTTCCAGCCCCGGTTCCAGTCCAGGTTCCAGTCCAAGGTCTCGTCCAAGTTCTCGTCCGTGGCCGACGGGATGGCCAGACAAGCTCAGCTCATGCCTGCGGCCGATGGGACGGCCAGACACGCTCCCCTCTGACCTCGGAACACTGGACTATGCCTGCCTCGGGACCTGGGGGACGGACATTATGATCCTGCCCAGGGGCCCAGGTCCGCCAGAGTGGACAGAACTCTTGGCCCGCCTTTGGGGGGGGGGGGGGGGGAGAGGGGGGCTTCTGTTAGAGTCGCCCTTTCGGCGCGACTTGCGAAAAGCTAGTGAGTAGCGCGTCTCCGCATACCCCTCTCCACGCTGCCACTGAGAACAGCCAGCAGCGCATTTCCGCATCCCATTCATAGACTCTCGTTTTGTTTACCTCCGCCATGTGCTCCTTTGTTTTGGTTTATGTCATGTAATAATAACAATAATAATTAGTTACATTTATATATCGCTTTTCTAGACACTCAAAGCGCTTTACATAGTATGGGGGGAGATCTCCTCAACCACCACCAGTGTGTAGCATCCACCTGGATGCACCAGAACACCCACCACACACCAGCTATTGGTGGAGAGGAGAGATATTGCCAATTTAGGGATGGAGATTATTGTCATGTCTCCGCCTCTGTATGTTTATTGGTTCTTTGTTTTTGGCTCATGTCATGTCTCCACCCCTGTTTGTTCATTGGTTCATTGTTTATTGTTTCATTAATAATTTCAGGTGTCTCTCGTTTACATACATGTATTTAAACCCTTTTGTTTCTCCACTTAGGGGCGGAGTATTAGATTTAACTATGTGAATGTATGTTCATTGTTTTTTCACTGCCCTCGCGTTTCCTGGACCTTGGACTCTTGCCTTGATATTGTGTGGATTAATGCCTCGTTCTTGTGTGGATTAATGCCTCTTTCTTGTGGATTTACTACCTGGTGGATTATTGTTTGTTTTTTGAACCTGCCTTTGTGTTCCTTTTTCCCTGTCCAAATACTTATGGTTCTTTGCGTTTTCCCCGTGTCCTTATACTTTTGATTATTTCTAAATAAACTGACTTTTCCCCAGCGCATGCATCCAGCTCCACTTTTGTCCCCCGTAACACATGGATACCATGTAAAATGGTATTTGGCACGAAAGCCCTGCGATCACGGACAGGTATCTGAAGTTATAGCAGAGTTAATGTGAAAGGGTATTTGGTCACGAAAGTCCTGCCATCATGGACAGGTATCTGATGTATGAATAAAATGGTCTTTTCCTTTCGGCTGTTCCCTTCAGGGGTCGCCACAGCGAATCATCTGCCTCCATCTAGCCCTATCCCCTGCATCCTCTTCTCTCAGACCGACTACCTTCATGTGCTCCTTCACTACATCCATAAACCTCCTCTTTGGTCTTCCTCTCGGCCTCCTGCCTGGCAGCTCTAACCTCAGCATCCTTTTACCGATATATTCACTCACCCTCCTCTGAACATGTCCAAACCATCTCAACCTGGCCTCTCTAACTTTGTCTCCAAAACATCTCACATGTGCTGTCCCCCTGATGTACTCATTCCTGATCCTATCCATCCTCGTCACTCCCAAAGAGAACCTCAACATCTTTAGCTCTGCTACCTCTAACTCTTCCTCCTGTCTTTTCCTCAGTGCAACTGTCTCCAAACCATACAACATCGCTGGTCTCACTACTGTCCTGTACACCTTTCCTTTCATTCTTGCTGGTACTCTTTTATCACACAACAGACCTGACACTTTTCTCCACCTATTCCAACCTGCCTGCACATGCTTCTTCACCTCTTTTCCACACTCCCCGTTGCTCTGGACTGTTGACCCTAAGTACTTAAAATCCTGCACCTTCTTTACCTCTTCTCCCTGTAACCTCGCTGTTCCACTTGGATCCCTCTCATTCACACACATGTATTCTGTCTTGCTGCGACTAACCTTCATTCCTCTTCTCTCCAGAGCAAACCTCCACCTCTCTAGAGTTTCCTCTACCTGCTCCCTGCTCTCACTACAGATCACAATGTCATCCGCAAACATCATAGTCCATGGAGATTCCTGTCTGACCTCATCTGTCAGCCTGTCCATCACCACTGCAAACAAGAATGGGCTCAGAGCCGATCCTTGATGCAGTCCCACCTTCACCGTGAACTTCTCTGTCACACCTACCGCACACCTTACCATTGTCCTACTGCTCTCATACATATCCTGCACCACTCTAACATACTTCTCTGCCACTCCAGACCTCCTCATACAATACCACAGCTCCTCTCTTGGCACCCTGTCATACGCTTTCTCTAAATCTACAAAGACACAATGCAGCTCTTTCTGACCCTCTCTGTACTTCTCCATCAACATTCTCAAAGCAAATATTGCATCTGTAGTGCTCTTTCTTGGCATGAAACCATACTGCTGCTCACAAATGCTCACTTCTCCCCTTAGCCTTGCTTCCACTATTCTTTCCCACAACTTCACTGTATGGCTCATCAGCTTAATACCTCTGTAGTTTCCACAACTCTGCACATCTCCCTTGTTCTTAAAAATCGGCACCAAAACACTTCTCCTCCATTCCTCAAGCATCCTCTCACTCTCTAAGACCTCGTTGAACAACCTAGTTAAAAACTCTACTGCCATCTCTCCTAGACACTTCCATACCTCCACTGGTATGTCATCAGGACCAACCGCCTTTCCTCTCTTCATCCTCTTCAAAGCTCTCCTAACTTCACCCTTGCTAATCCTTTCTACTTCCTGCTCAACAATATTTGCCTCTACTACTCCTCTCTCTGTCATTTTCCTCATTCATCAGTTCCTCAAAGTACTCCTTCCATCTTTCCCTCACCCTCCTGTCACCTGTCAACACATTTCCATCTCTATCTTTAATCACTCTAACCTGCTGCACATCCTTACCATCTCTATCCCTCTGCCTCGCTAACCGATACAAATCCCTCTCACCTTCCTTACTATCTAACCTTGCATACATGTCCTCATAAGCTTTCTGTTTGGCCTTTGCCACCTCTATCTTAACCTCACGCTGCATCTCCCTATATTCCTGTCTACTTTCCTCTGTCCTCTCACTGTCCCACTTCTTCCTAGCTAACCTCTTCTTCTGGATACTCTCCTGAACTTCCTCATTCCACCACAAAGTCTCCTTGTCTTCTTTCCTCCTTCCAGATGACACACCTAGCACCTTCCTACCTCTCTCACCTCTGGGAACACTCTGCATCACTTCCTCAACCTCGCTCCAGAATCTGTCTTTCTCCTCTTGCTCACAACCTACTTGTGGAGCGTAAGCACTAACAACATTCAACATCACACCTTCAATTTCCAGCTTCAGACTCATCAACCTATCTGACACTCTCTTTACCTCCAGAACATTCTTCACAAACTCCTCCTTCAGGAGCACTCCTACTCCATTTCTCTTCCTGTCCACCCCATGATAAAACAGTTTAAACCCTGCTCCAATGCTTCTAGCCTTGCTCCCTTTCCACCTGGTCTCCTGGACACACAGAATGTCGACTTTCCTCCTCTGCATCATATCTACCAGCTCTCTGCCTTTACCTGTCATCGTAACAACATTCAAAGTCCCTTCTTTCAGTCCTAAACTCCTGCCTTTCCTCTTCTCTCTCTGCCTACGGACAGGCCTTCCTCCTCTAACACACCTTCCTCCTCTCCTTCTTTGACCAACAGTAGCCCAATTTCCACCAGTGCCCTGTAGGTCAACGGCACCGATGGCGGTCCTTGTTAACCCGGGCCCTGACCGATCCGGTATGGAAGTCATGTTAGTGATTCGCATATTGAATTTGGCAAAAGTTTTACATCAGATGCCCTTCCTGACACAACCCTCTCTAATTATGCGGGCTTGGGACCGGCACAAAAAGTACACTGGCTTGTGACTTCCTGTGGCTAGATTATATGAATAAAAACTCCTGTGATCACGGACAGACAACTATTTGCAGTAAATGGCTTTATTTCCCAAACTACATGATCGTTGACCTATGCAGAGTCTCAAAATAGACCACAAATACTGACATGCTCGTATCACATATAATCTCGTACATCTTAGGGAGTAGACCTGACATATCCACATCGCGTTTCGGAATTTTTGCTGGAAAAGTCCAGAAAATGGCAATATTCCGGCCTTTTAGAGAATAATGGGAAATATTGGACTCCCCCTAACACCCACACCATCAGTGACACAGACATGAATGACATGTCCAAGTGTTCGGCTTGGTCCAGAGAATCAGGAAATCCCATACTGGAATTGATCCCTGTAACAGATGGTTATTTTCTATATTCTCTATTAGGAAAAGCAACTCATGAGCACACAGCAAAGTTCTAGAACACACAACCGTTTTATTCTCCTTCTACATTCTTCACTCCCTCTATAGACTCACTCAATAGCACTCTCTATCTGTCAGGATGGGTTCTACTACTTCCCCCTCTTTTAGCTACAAAATCACCTTCTTCTATTTTTCCATTATCTTAGATACAGTGGGTATAGAAAAGAATCACCCCCCTTTAAAATAATCACATTTTGTTGCTTTTCTGCCTTAGAAGACAGACACAGTTTTTGTTTTATCCAGCTGTATTTACTCAGTGCAACTTATAACATCCAAGTGAAAGATATAACACCAACATGTCAGAAATTTTTTTTAAAAAAATGAAAAACAAGAATCACTGAGTTGGAAAAAGGATCACCCCCTTGTGTCAGTATTGTGTTGAACCACCTTTTGCTTTAATTACAGCCTTTAGTATGTTGGGATATGTCTCTACTAACTTTGCACATTTAGACCTTGCAATATTTGCCCACTCTTCTTTGCAGAACTGCTTAAGTTCAGTTAAATTTGATGGTGACCATTTGTGGACTGCAGTCTTCAAGTCATTCCACAGATTTTCAATGGGGTTTAAGTCTGGGCTCTGACTAGGCCATGCAAGGACATTCACCTTTTTCTCCTTCAACCACTGTGTGGTCAGTTTTGCTGTGTGTTTTGGGTCATCATGTTGGAAGGTAAACTTTCTTCCCATTGACAGCTTTCTGACAGAGGGCAGCAGATTTTCCTCAAGAATTTGAAGGTATTTTGCCCCATCCATTTTCCTTCTATCCTAACAAGAACTCCAGTCCCTGCTGCAGAGAAACACCCCCATAACAGGATATTACCACCTCCATCCTTTACTGTAGGAATGGTGTTATTTGGATGGTGAGCTGTATTGGATTTCTGCCAGACATATCGTTTGGTGTTGAGGCCAAATAATTCAATGTTAGTCTCATCTGACCATAACACCTTCAAGGTGCATTTTGGCAAAGCTCAGTCATGGGTGGTTTTTTCTTGCAAACCTCCCATACAAGCCACATTTGTGAGAATTTGTGATATTGTCGTCACATGCACACAATGACCACTCTGTAATAAATTCCTGCAACTGCTTCAGAGTTGCTGTAGGCCTCTTGGTAGCCTCTCTGACCAGTTTCCTCCTGGCTCTTTCATCCAGTTTGGAGCGACATCCTGATTCAGAGAGGGTCTGTTTTGTACCAAATATCTTCCACTTCTTAATAATAGACTTCACTGTGCTTCTAGGCCTTTGAAATTTTTTTGTATCCATCTCCTGACTTTATCCTGGAGATCTTTTGACAGTGCCTTGCCACCCATAGTTGATTGTTTGCTTCAGTTGCACTACAAAATGCTCCAGGAAAGCCCTTTTCATGCTGAGCTAATCAAAATGACCACAGCTGATCACAGTTGAAAGTCAAATGGCTTTGTGTGCCCTTTTCATGCTGAGCTAATCAAAATGACCACAGCTGATCACAGTTGAAAGTCAAATGGCTTTGTGTGCAGAGGTATTAGAGGTATACAGAGGTATGAGAAGGTGATTAGCTACACCTGATTGAGTTCACAAGTCATTTTAGGAGGGGTGTGATCCTTTTTCCAACTCAGTGATTCTGTTTTTTTATTTATTTATTTTTTCTCACATGTTGGTGTTATATCTTTCACTTAGATGTTATAAGTTGCACTAAGTAAATACAACTGCATAAAACAAAAACTGTGTCCGTCTTCATTTGAGGCTGAAAAGCAACAAAATGTGATTATTTTAAAGGGGGGTGATTCTTTTCTATACCCACTGTATATATTAACACAACAGTATATTGTCTTTTAACTTACACAGCTCTCAAACATTTCTTTTCTGTTTCCTTCTTAAGAGAAACACATTACTTTTCAAAACACATTTTATACATTGTATGTATATATACATTTTTTCTTTTCTTTTCTAGACTAAAGGCCAGGGTGGACTACTTGAACCTTTAGACACTGCTGAAGGGATTATTCTGCCATTTTCTTGACAGCAGTTCTTATTATTTACTCACAAGTCCAATATTTTAGGAGGACAGGAAATCCTACCTGACCTAGTCACAGTCCCACTGGTATCTGGCTGGACTGGTTCTGGGATTACTGTGAGATGGGCTCTATTCCTTTTCAATGTACCCAAATCAGTCTCTACCTGATATGATCTAGGAGTGGGTGCAAAACCTTGAACAGTCCCTGTGGTCTTTGATGTCCAAATCCAAACCTTCTGACCAGGAATGACTGCTGGTAAGTCTTTTGCTCTGTGTCTAGATCCATAAGTTTCCTGTTGTTTCTCTTTCAGAGACTTATCTTTCCTTAAACTTCAATTTTCAATTGTTTCAGACCTTGACAAAGCATCGGCAGTGACAAGCTGTTCCTGGAACATGCATGATGTTGTCCTTGAACCTCAGCATCCTTAACTGGAACCTAAGTATTCTTAGAGATAGGTCATCATTGTTCTGTTGCCTAGCAACGAGATTAGAGGTTTGTGGTCAGATTGAAGAATATACTGTAAACTCTAGTCCCAGCAAATATGCACTGAGTCGCTCACATGCCCATGTCACCGCAAGAGCCTCCTTTTCTATTTGTGCATATCGCGTTTCTGTGGGTGTTAAACTTCTGGATATGAACACTACATGCTGCCAGTGTCCATCTTGTTTCTGCATAAGTACCCCTCCTAAGCCATATGAGGATGCATCTGCAGACACGACCGTCTCACTTTTTGAACTGTATTGTGCTAGGATAGTAGGTGAGCAGAGTTCTTTTTTTTACCTGCCAAAACGCCTCTTTCTGCTGCACATCCCAGACCCAGGTGTTGTCATTTCTCAACAGATTTGTGAGAGTCGGCAGATTAGGAGAAAACTTCCCAACATAGTTAACTATTCCCATAAAGCATCTTACCCCTTCCACATTTGTTGGTTCTGGCATATTGAGAATGGCATTAATCTTGTCTGGGTCTACTTCAATCCCTTTTGATGGAATGCCCCAGAAATTTAACTCTCTCAACCACAAACTCACATTTGTCATTTAGAGTTAATCCTGTTTTTTCGAACTTTTTCAGCACGTCACACAGTCACTAATCATGTTCTCTCCTGTTCCTACCAAACACAAGGATGTCATCTGCATGGCAGAGGGTTCCAGCTGTTCCTGCAATGAGCTGTGAAATTCTGAGTTGAAAATGTTCAGGAGCTGAAGATATCCCAAATGGAAGATGTCTAATGCAGTACCTGCCGAATGGCGTGATGAACGTAGTCAGTGGTTCATGCAAGGGGATTTGCCAAAACCCTGAGGTGGCATCTAATTTTGAAAAGACCACAGCCCCCTCTAAATGTGCTAATATGTCGTCGACTGCTGGAAGTATGTATCTTTCTCTACGCGCATTCTTATTTAACCTTGTAAGATCGACACAGATTCTGATCTTACCATTGGGTTTTGGTACTACAACCATTCCCGCACATTATTCAGTAGGCTCTTCGATTCAGCGAATAACTCCCATACCTTCTATTCTGTGAAGTTCTGCTTTGACTTTATCCACAGGAGGTAGCGGTACTCGTCTTGGGGCAGATAGTGCATATGGGGTGGCTCCATCAGCCAGTTCAATTTTATAGCAGCCCTGTAGTCTCCCTAGACCAGAGAAGACCTTGGGGAACATGTTTTTATATTGTTCTCCCTGTTCATGCACTTCACCTACCTTGTCGGAGCAGCTGCAAGCTTTGAATAGCGGGCAGACCTAGTAGGGGAATTACCAAATCATCTACCACATATATGTCTTGCTGTGTTTTCTTTTTGCCTTTTTGTACACTAGCACAAAATGTACCCATCACTTTCAGAGGTATATTCTTAGAGCCCAAAATGGGCTCTAACAGTCTCATTGAGTTCCCCATGTTTTCCTGCTGAATACATAAATGCTGGAATAGCAATTACTGCTGCTCCTGTATCCAATTTAAAAGTGATTGGCTCTCCATTCACTCTTATTCTCTGTTACCATATCCAGTCTTGTTTTTGTGTTTGAATGGCCCCCATGAAAGCAGACTCCTGCGTATTGTCTACTATCATTTCTAGTCTTCACACTGACCTGCACACTATGACAAAAAAGAGCAACTCACGCACACACAGCAAAGTTCTAGAACACACAACCATTTTATTCTTCTTCTACATTTTTCACTCCCTTTATAGATTCACTCAATAGCACCCTCTATCTGTTGTCAGGATGAGTTCTACTACAATCCCATGTAGGGTGCATGGCAGCTCTGCTACCATTAGTGTGTGAGTGTGTGTGTGTGAATGGGTGAATTAGAAATCGGTTTGTAGAACCTCTAAGGTTAAAAGCGCTATATAAGTGCAGACGTTTTACCATTTACCAAAATTAGTATAGATCAGCAAACTAATCTTTCAAGACTGAGCAGAAACCCCACCTTCTCCCAAGACTCCACCCGAATGATGTGTGAATGAGTTTGCCTCCATATTTGAGTTATAGCCGTCTAAGCATCAGCATGCTCATGAATTCAGAGCCTATTTTTACAACTCGGTTGCTACCATGGATAATATATGACCAGTTCTGGTTTTGAAGATGGCAAAAACATTGGTGAAACACTAGGGAAAATCTGACTTATCTGATAACAAATGATGAAACTAACGGTTGCATATCCAACACCGTGCTAGCCATCATCAACGGGAGAACTGTTGGACGGAATTATTGATCAAGATCTGAAAAACAACTGCCATGGCTGTGCGATTGATCACCTGAGTCAACTCCAACACATGTACTTGTTCAATCCTGACACATACTATCTGCACATTAAGGACTACAGATTGGTGAAAAAACTGTTTAAACCGTGGTTGAAATACACGGTAGCTAGAGGTCTGAAATTGTGCGGTATCAAACACACTACAGCTGGAACCCCTACAGCTGGATGTTTAAAATCTCACGCAGCAACATTATAAAAACAAAAAGTTTAATTCACCAAAAGTAAAATAGAACAACAAAAAAAAACTGCAATAAAAAAATGCTAATCTTATATTACTGGTGCTCAAATATTGCTAACAGCCAGTCAATAGCCTCTTTCACATAACATAATCATTTCAAGTTCACCTGAATTCGATGTTGTGAAGCCAAGCCTACAGTCACGTAGCATGCGTTGTAGAGTGTGTCATGGTGAAAAGTAAGCAGTTATCATTAACAGCATTTTTTTAAGAACACAAACAACGTCAGTGAGAAAACGGAGCAAAATACTAAAAAGGCAAGAGTCCAAGGGAGCGAGCGGCTGCAGGTCACTTGAAGCAGTTTGGCGACTGTTCCCACGACTAGCAGTGATAATGCTATAGCCTGATTGTAGAAGGTTTTAGAAGCACTTATGAGGCTAAATGTTGTTAACCTGCACATGGCTTTGAAAGTTAGACTGACTGACAGGAATTAAATAGAGTTAAGAGCCCATGTACAGTTATTCGGGCTTTTAGGAAGTGCAGGGACTCAAATAGACAAAACATTCCAGAAGGACTGAGGCAGTTGTTGGCTACTGTGAATACCACACAGATCTCGAGTGGAGCGTGAGCAGGGTTTGTCAAAAATCAATCTCATTTGTAGCTCGCACCATCTCGTCTCTGGTGTTTTTGAACATCATGGGTCCAACGCTTACAAAGTTCAATCCTGAGCCATTTGTGCTCATGGATACGTAAGGGATACATGGAAGAGGAGGAGGACACTGACATGACGGTTTTTTGGAATATTTTGTTTTAGGTAAGACTCTTAATTATCGATTATGTTGTGCAGTTAATGGTAGTTTATTGTAAGTAGGCCTACTGTATGAAAAGTAGCTTTGTTTTCAAAGTGCTTTGGGCAGATGTGTTTTGTAGCTAACTGAGGTGACAGCACATAAATTGATAGAATGTGCCATCCATAAATGTTTCTTTTTGTACTGAGAATACTCACTGCTATAAGCTAGTTACATCACTGTACCAGTTTGAATAATTACATAGGCCTATCTATCAGCACTGAATATCGTTGGCTACGTGAGATTCTAGAAGCACTTTTATGTGTCTATAAGTTTGGGGACCGCGCCCTTTCACATGCCTCCTGACCTGCCGGATCACTACCCTCTTATTGTTCTGGGACATGCAGATTTAAAAATTAAGCACTGTATGTAACCGATATGTGTTTTAAAATTGCTTAGAAAGGAAAATTTTGATGTTGCTAAAATCTTTGATTGCCTGATTTAATGCATAAAAATGTAAACCTTGCTTAAGTCATGTGTTCTGAGATTTAAAAAAAAAATTAAAAAATCTTAATCTATACCTGTGTTTGCTCATTCTTGTCTTGACACTCCAAAATGACTGAACAATTGATGAAGAATATGTATTATACGCCGTCAGACCCTGGGTCATATGGTGGTGTTGAGAGTTTGCAAAGAGCTATTGTCAAAAAAATAGGTAAGAGAGTTAATGATGCTGAAATAAAAAACTGGTTAGCAAAGCAGGATGCGTACAGTCTACATAAACCAGTACCTACAAAATTGAAAAGAAACAAGGATTTTGTAAAAAAACAAAAAAACAAAAAAAAACATCGATGAACAATGGCAAGCTGATTTAGTTGATATGAGCAACATGTCAAGAGAGTAATGATGTCGTGAAAAATCACCTTAGCCAGAATAAAGTTTCTCAGAGTCCAGGGGTCCTGGATTTCAAAAATTAGACTTTTTTGAAGAATCGATAGAAAAGCTGAGATGTCTGCAGATCATCTGATGAGTACACTCAGTGTTCATGCTTTTATATAAAAACCAAAACACTGATCTCATGAGGCTGGGTTTTCTCATGTTTTCTTTTGATCACATTTCTGATGACTCACCACAATTATGTTTCTTTCTTCTTTATCTTATCTATAACAAGGGCATAAGTTTAGTCAGCTTATTTTTTAAGTTTTTTATTTTACTGACTTACATCATGGATTTCAACAATACATCTTAAGAACTCATTAACATCAAACTGTTTTTAAAGATAAAGCCTTGCATGCAGGTGCAGAGGGTGACTCCTCCAAGAAACAACAAAGCAAGCCTAGAAAAAAGATAATTTTGTAACATACTAACACACAAACATATCTAGAGTTGGGGTACTTGATCCCGGACTCGGACTAGAGTCCAGTTATGAACGAACTCAGACTTGTCATGCACTCGGGTAAATTTGTACTCAAACTTGATACAGACTCTGAAATTTTCCCGAGTACAGTTGAGTCCGCGACATGTGCAGGGGTGTAACCTGGCCTGGGCATTTTTTCTTTAGCCTCAAATAATTCTCCACTTGGAGCAGTTTGTCACTACATAACTGAACGTCAGTAAAAGAAGACGACCTGTAATTTTATTTTATATTATTTTATCTTCTGATAAGTTTAATGTGAACACTCTGTTTAATGTTAATCTTTTCTCTTTCTCTCTCTCTCTCTCTCTCTCTCTCTCTCTCTCTCTCTCTCTCTGTCCTTATTAATACTTTCTCCTTTCTGTCCTCTCTGTGAACACCCCCTCCCTTTTTTTTTTTTCCTGGTTCCTGTGTTGGCACTTCTTTTCTTTGTTTCTCTGTTGACTCAGGTACAGACAGATGAAGCCCCTCACCATTTGTGTATTCCACTGTCTCCCCGAATACCATTTGCATGCATTTACATTCTTTCCCAAATAACATCTCGTATTTCATGGCTACCTAGAAACCATATATGGTGTTGTTCCTGTCTTACATTGATAGACTTCCTGTTCTATGCAAATATGCCTTCCACCTAGCCAATCGATAGTTAACCCACTGTCTCTGTCTTGTGTCGAGCACAATATACTCTGCCTTTTCCTTGAATAAATGAGAGATCTTGCCATTTGAAATTTGTGTGTCTGTGTGTCATTTGGCAAACTCTCCCAATTGCTTGGTGCAGGAAGCATGCAGCGGGGCAAGGGCGCCGTCTTTCTGGTGTACTCTTACTTTCTCTCTTCTTAAGAATTGTAAACCGGAGATTCAATATTTTTAAAACCTAACAGTTTTCTGGGGGCTTGTTCCGGGATATCGATTCAAAACCTAACACCTGCAAACAGCGATAACACCCGAGGCAAGTTTTATGATAAATCCAACTTTTTGTCCAATTTTCAAATAGCCCTTACAAGCAAGAAAAAATGCATGTAAACAGTCTATTTAGAAATACATTTTAAAAAGTCTTTTTATTTTCTTTTTTATGGAGAAGAATCTGGGCTCAGCCCCAAATGATTACAGTTCAGCTAACGCCCCTGGTCATGTGTAACATGAAAATAAAGAAAAAAAACAAAAAAAACAACATAAAATTAAAATAATAAGAAATTAATGAAAGTCTCCCTGCCTGACCAGGGGCTTTCTCCTCTCATTGTGCGAGTACTGAATTGAGTTCTCTTTAGTGGCTTATTCTGTTTGGACAGTCAAATAAATGCACACACATCATGTCAAAATGCAGGTCTGGCCGAGTATTCATGTAAACACAATCGGTTATGTCTTAAATGAATGTAAACAGTTGGGAAAATATCGGTGTGTCAGTACAGTATATTGGATCTGTGCATTAGGTCTTAAAGTGACAGCAGTCTAATAAACCTGTGTCAATAATGCTGTCTGTGTCATTAATGTTCATCACATAACAAAACACAGAGAAAAATCACTCACTCACTCATTTGACTGAATAACTTCAGTAAATTTAATAAGAATCACTGTATATGTCATACAGTGAAGTCTATTTTATTTTACATTTAATTATTTTATTCAATTTCCATAGTATTTCTTACTTGAATACTACTGATAGACCTACCTGAGAAAACATATCGTTATCGTGAAATAAGATTGTAGTCATATCACCCAGCCCTAAACATTAGCATTTGGTGATTCCAGTTTTGAATTTCATGTAAAATGTGAAATGTACTTCTTAATGTAGTAAATATCATAAACCCTGCTGATAGGGATTTTTTTTTTTTTCATTTTAGGAATTAAAATGAAAAATGGTACAAGATCAGAGCTGTGTTCAGAAATGAGTTTGTTGTCATTCATAGACAGATTAAAAGCAGTAATAAAGCATGAAGCTTGTTGTTACATGCTGCTAAATGTAACTCTACTCTGTACTCTCTCTCTCTGCATATACAACCATGGGGGAGAGGCAACAAATTGTTGAAATGTCAACTCAAACTGGAGGACACAATATAGTGTAATACAATAACAAAACAGGTTCATTTGTATGTTCATACACTTGTAATATACTAAAAGTTCTACATGTACCTCTATATCCCTTTTTTTCTTTGAAACCATTTTTTCATAGGAAACTAGTTGAGGTGCTGATGAAATAAAAATATTAAATGGCAATGGCAAGATGTAATAGTGCTATTTTTTTTGTTACATTTATGTTTCTATTTGTTTGTGAAGGTTAAAATATTAATTTAACAGCTCAGTATTGAGTTTACAATTGCAATTTCAAATCTTTTTTCAATTTAATTACTTTCCGGACTCGACTTGGACTCGCCCATTAAGGACTCGACCCCTTTTGGACTCGATTGGTTAAGGACTTGGTCTTGACTCGAACTTGACAAAGGTGGACTTGGACCCAACACTAATTACTTGACACCCTGGACCTATTACAATTCGCATACTCTCCCAATGGCTCTACTGAGGACACCATCACACACCTCTTACACATAGACCTGAGCCATCTGGACACCTGGACTGGAAATTATGTTCAAATGCTTTTTGTTGACTGTTTGTTCAGCATTTAAAACTGTAGTTCCCTCCAAGCTCACCACCAAGTTGGAGGACCTGGGATTTAGACAGTCCCTGTGTCAGTGGATCTCCAACTTCCTGACAGACAGACCACAAGCAGTACGAGTGGGCAGATATGTTTCACCCTTCCTCACCCTCAGCACTAGAGAACTGATCTGCTGTCTATCCACAGCAAGCAGTGCTGGACCAAGACTAGGAAGATAGTGAAGGACCTCAGTCATCCAAAAAATGGTCTCTTCTCTCTTTTGCGGTCAGAAAAGCGTTTTCATTCTCCGAAGGCCAACACAGAGAGAATGAGGAGGAGCTTCTTCCTGCAGGCCATTTGGGCCCTCAAGCAGGACTAGAGCTTGGAATTACTTACACAACACCTGCACCATCTACATTCCATTCCTTTACGTCGTAGTAATTTGAATTTGAATTTACAAGCTTCATTGTCTTCCTTTCATCAGCAAGTGTTAATATACTGGGAAATGCTGTATAAACATAATTTTACATCACATACCATCACATCCCTTACTTGCAATAACTGCATCAAGCCAGCGACCCACTGACATCACCAAACTGTGATGCTTTTCTAGGTTTGTACTGCAGCTTCTTTCAGTTGTTATTTTGGGATTTTCCCCTTCAGTCATCTCTTCGGGAGGTGAAATGTATGCTCAATTGGGTTAAAGTCTGTTAATTGACTTGGCCAGTCTAAAACCTTAATTTTTTCCCCCTGAAGTCCTTTGTTGTGTTAGCAGTGTGTTTTGGGCCATTGTCTTGCTGCATGATGAAGTTCCTCTCAATTAGATTGCATGTATTTCTCTATAAATTGGCAGACAGAATGTTTTTGTAGACTTCTGAATTCCACTGCAACCATCATGAGTCATAATAAAGATTAGTGAACCCATTCCAGAAGCAGCCATGCCAAGCCCAAGCCATGACACTACCTCCATCGTGCTTGACTGATGAGCTTGTATGTTTTGGATTAAGAGCAGATCCTTTCTTTCTCCACACTTTGGCCTTTCCATCAGTTTGGTAGAGGTTAATTTTGATCAGTCCATAAAACTCTGTTCCAGAAATTTTGTGGCTAAAAGATCAAGAGACAAAATGAGGATAATGAACCAGGGCAACAACATGAACATGACATGAACAAGGTACAAAGATATCGACAACATAAAACAAAAGCTAGGCACCAAGTGTACAAGACATGACTTAAATACTAGTGCTAATTAACATGAACTTGAATCAGGTGCAAAACAGTCATGTGATGTGAGTGTCTTGATCAGGTGGAGTGCAGTGGCTGATGGGGGACGTAGTCCTGTCCTGTGCTGTGCTTGGCACAACCATGACACACTTGAAAAATGGGTGGGTTCAAACGAAATGTGTCATGCTCTAACTGATCTCAACCCAAATGTCTTCAACCAATACATTAGGAAAAAAATAGAATTGAACTTGCTGTTCCAGTATTTTCAGAGGGAACTGTGTAGTCACATTTCCGCAGTCTGAAGCTATCTCAGATCATTATCTCTTCTCATTTAAAATGTGTCTTAGTCATAATATATGCACCTTGTCATACTACCGCATCAAACATTCATGTCAGCTACTACACACAATCACACACACCATTAAACAGACCACTTGAAAATTAGAACATAAATGGTGACAAACAAAATTGGTAGTATATCAAACAGCATGGATGGAGTGCCTCCTGAACTATAGAAAATCTCTTAGTGCTGCTAGATCAACATATCTCTTCACCCTAATAGAAGATAACAAAAATAATGATAGATTCTTATTTAATACTGTCACAGAATCAATTAGGAATAAGACCACCACAGAAACATGCACACCATCAATATATAGTAGCAATGACTTTTTGAAACTGAAAAGGTCAGACAAAAAAATCCAAGCGATAAATTTAAAGCCAGACAATTTGATAATTAACCCTGTAGATAACAATATAACTATATCAGTTTAGTGAATAGAATGTTTTACTCCCCTTTGAGAGATCAAACTAATTTCACTAATTTTCTCATCAACATCATCAACTTGTGTACTAGATCTCTTACCTACATGTTTCCTCAGACAGATAATACCAGAAGCAATCGAAACTCTTCTAAAAAATAATCCATTCTCTTAGCATTGGCTATGTACCTAAATATTTTAGTAGTTATCAAACTCCTGATTTAAAAAACCTGTGTTGTGACACAGAGACAAAGAGGACCCAAGTGCAGAACACAGACACAGGGTTAACGGGTTTTATTATAGGATTGAGGGAATAGGTGAAGTGTGGGGAAAGGTGAGTAGTGGTGGGGAAAGGTGAGTAGAGGATTCGAATTTGGGTCTGGAGTGTGAAGAGCGAGTGTTGAAGAACGTAGCAGGAAGTAGCTGGCTGACATGTACAGGTTTGAGCTGGGAGACATGGAAAGTGGGATGTATGCGGAGGGACCTAGGGAGCCTGAGTCTCACTGCAGTGGGGTTGATTATGCTTTCAATAGTGAAGGACCCTAGGCAGTGGGGGGAGAGTTTCCTGGCCTCAGTTCTGAGGGGAAAGTCCTTGGCTGCCAGCCACACCTTTTGGCCCGGCTGGTAGTTGGGGCTGGGACCCGGTGGCGGTCAGCCAGGCGACAGTTGCACTCAGAGGAGCAGAGTATGGCGGAGTGGGCTTGTCTCCAAATTTTTATGGCTGGTCCAGATGATGAACAGCTGCTCAGTCCCCTCAAGCCAGTGTCTCCACTCCTCCAGGGCCAGCTTAACAGCCAGCAACTCACAATTCCCCACATCATAGTGGCATTCTGCAGACGAAAGCTGGCGAGAGAAAAAGGCTCATGGGTGGAGTTTCTGGTCAGGGACTGATCGTTGGGAGAGGACCACACCCACACCTGATTCGGAGGCATCTACCTCCACAGTAAATTGCCACGAGGGATCAGGTTGTACCAGCACTGGGGCAAGGGTGAACAGTTACTTAAGTTTCTTAAAGGCAACTTCAGCCTCAGAGTTCCACACGAAGGGGGTGGAGTTGGAGGTCAGTCTGGTAAGGGGTGCCGCAACCTGGCTATAGTCCACAATAAAGTGGCGGTAAAAATCGGCAAACCCAAGGAACCTCTGGAGCTGTTTAAGGGTGGTTGGTCTGGGCAACTCGACTATGGCTCTGATCTTCTCTGGGTTGGCCCTGACTTGTCCGCTCTCAATGATGTACCCCAAAAAGGTGACTGATTTGGCATGGAACTCACATTTTTCAGCTTTTATAAACAGGCAGTTCTCCAGGAGTCATTGCAGGACTTGTTGGACATGGTGGGTGTGCTCGGAGGGGTTTTGGGAGAAAATTAAGATATCATCCAGGTAGACAAAGTGGTTCAGAAAGTTCTGGAGTACATTGTTGACCAGGGCCTGGAAGATAACTGGTGCATTAGTAAGGCCAAACAGCATGACTAGGTACTTGACGTGGCCCAGCGGAGTGTTGAATGCTGTCTTCCATTCGTCCCCCTCTCTGATCCTGACCAGATGGTATGCGTTCCGTAGGTCCAATTTGTTAAAGATGGTCACCCCATGCAAGAGCTCAAAGGTGGAGCTGAGTCTTCTCAAGGGCAAGGGGTACTTATTTTTTACTGTGATATCATTCAGGCCCCAGTAATCTATGCAGGGATGGATCCTTCTTGGCCACAAAGAAGAACCCAGCACCCAGGGGTGAGGAGGACGGCTGGATGATACCGGCGGTGAGGGAGTCATTAATGAGGAGGTAGTGAGATAGCCCAGTCCTTGCTAAAGACCTCTCCCAGGTCGTGATACTCGGGGGTACAGACGAGAGGTAGGGTGGTTCAGAAGTCAAAGGAGGAGTAAAGGCACAAAGCTATTTGACTTTCAACTGTGATCAGCTCTGGTCATTTTGATTAGCTCAGCATGAAAAGAGCTTTCCTGGAGCATTTCAGTCCTTGGTAGTGTCGAAAAATAATCTCAGAGCCCCCTCCGAGCTCCAACATCCAGTATGGAGTTGAAGTCCTTTCTGGCTGTTTTGTCTTCACCAAATCTTACTTTACTAAACCTATCAGAAATAAATCAAGACTCTTCAAGCTTGGATGAGAAAGAGCAAATGTTGCTTAATGCAGTCCAAAAACACAAAAATCCATTGAGCTCAAGGAGAACAACACTCACAATACAAAACACATCTCAATGTTATTGCAAGCAAGTATGGCTGTCTCAAAAACTCCCCAGAAAATCCCCTCTATTTATCTTGGGCGCTATGAAGCGCCTCCTCTTTTAATTTGCATATGCTCTAGCAAATTCCCCTTATTTTCTACTATAGCCCTTCTGGCCCCTCCTATTCTAATTTGCATTCTTCTCTGAATTCCCCTTATATCCCGCTTTTCTGGGAAACTCCTCTTTGTGCGTCATTTTTGACTCATATCCTGCTTTCTGAATTTCCCCTTATTTTCCGATCTGCTCACTTCCCTATGTCCTTTTTTGGATGTTCCTGTCTTTTGGATTTCCCCTTATTTTCGGCCTTTGGCATCATTTGTTATTTTAAAAAAACTGTTTGTATTTAATCTATACTTCCTGATTCTTGTCACATTTGCCTAAGGATTAAGCTGCTGACTGACACCCTGCCGCTATTCTCTTACAGGATGCCTAAAATGTGTAAGTTTTATTTTACTCTTCTCATTTTATTGTATTTACTCTATACTTCTATTTTACTCTTTTTGCTATTTTCCTTGCTACTGTATTAAATTTAATGCTGTTTTTAAGTTTAAATGAAGCCTTGGATATATTCTGTATGCTGTGTCTCTAGAGTTTATGCTTTATTTAGCAAGCTGTCTACAGCCGTGGCCGAAAGTTCTGAGAATGACACAAATATTAATTTTTACAAAGTCTGCTGCCTCAGTTTTTATGATGGCAATTTGCATATACTCCAGAATGTTATGAAGAGTGATCAGATGAATTGCAATTAATTTCAAAGTCCCTCTTTGCCATGAAAATGAACTTAATCCCAAAAAAACATGTCCACTGCATTTCAGCCCTTCCACAAAAGGACCAGCTGACATCATGTCAGTGATTCTCTCGTTAACACAGGTGAGAGTGTTAATGAGGACAAGGCTGGAGATCACTCTGTCATGCTGATTGAGTTAGAGTAACAGACTGGAAGCTTTAAAAGGAGGGTGGTGCTTGAAATTATTGTTCTTCCTCTGTTAACTATGGTTACCTGCAAGGAAACACGTGCAGCCATCATTGCTTTGCACAAAAAGGGATTCACAGGCAAGGATATTGCTGGTAGTAAGATTGCACCTAAATCAACCATTTATCGGATCATCAAGACCTTCAAGGAGAGAGGTTCAACTGTTGTGAAGAAGGCTTCAGGGTGCCCAAGAAAGTCCAGCAAGTGCCAGGACCATCTCCTAAAGTTGATTCAGCTGCGGGATCGGGGCACCACCAGTGCAGAGCTTGCTCAGGAATGGCAGCAGGCAGGTGTGAGTGCATCTGCATGCACAGTAAGGCGAAGACTTTTGGAGGATGGCCTGGTGTCAAGAAGGGCAGCAAAGAAGCCACTTCTCTCCAGGAAAAACATCAGGGACAGACTGCTATTCTGCAAAAAGTACAGAGATTGGACTGCTGAGGACTGGGGTAATGTCATTTTCTCTGATGAATCCCCTTTCCGATTGTTTGGGGCATCTGGAAAAAAGCTTGTCCAGAGAAGAAAAGGTGAGCGCTACCATCAGTCCTGTGTCATGCCAACAGTAAAGCATCCTGAGACCACTCATGTGTGGGGTTGCTTCTCAGCCAAGGGAATGGGCTCACTCACAATTTTGCCTAAGAACACAGCCATGAATAAAGAATGGTACAAAAACATCCTCAGAGAGCAACTTCTCCCAACCATCCAAGAACAGTTTGGTGACAAACAATGCCTTTTCCAGCATGATGGGGCACCTTGCCACAAGGCAAAAGTGATAACGAAGTGGCTCGGGGAACAAAACATCGACATTTTGGGTCCATGGCCAGGAAACTCCCCAGACCTTAATCCCATTGAGAATTTGTGGTCAATCCTCAAGAGGCAGGTGGACAAACAAAAACCCACAAACTCTGAAAAACTCCAAGCATTGATTATGCAAGAATGGGCTGCCATCAGTCAGGATGTGGCCCAGAAGTTGATTGACAGCATGCCAGGGCGAATTGCAGAGGTCTTGAAAAAGAAGGGCCAACACTGCAAATATTGACTCTTTGCATAAACTTCATGTAATTGTCAATAAAAGCCATTGACACTTATGAAATGCTTGTGATTATACTTCAGTAACAGTTAGTAACATCTGACAAAAAGATCTAAAAACACTGAAGCAGTACACTTTGTGAAAATTAATATTTGTGTCATTCTCAAAACTTTTGGCCACGGCTGTACATAGTACATTCTTTAATCCTGACTGTTACACTGTCCCGGTTATTGGCTGGCTGCCTAGTTCTACTTGGCAGCTGTTAAATTTTTGGCAAGTGTGGGTGTTCTTTTCCCAAACCTCTCTGAGTCATGCATATTTTTCCTGTGTGTTCCCTTTTAGCCTGTCCACATGGGACATCTGAAGTCACTCTCTATCGTCGCTATCAGCTGACTCACTTGGCCACTGGCATCTCTGAATACCTGGAACAGCTCTGCAATTCACCCCTTCCTATGCATCCATTGTTACTTGTCCGGGTTTCTCAAACTGTACAGGTGGAGTCAGCGTCTACACAGACACTTGTTCCCTTCACCAATTCTCGTTCTACTCAAACTGACTGTTGTCATCATGTGGATAAGTGTCCATGGGAATCTGAAATTTCTCTTTCCCCCACTGCTTTCCTGGACATGGATGAGTCAACGCTGTCTAATCCTGAGTCACCTACTGACTACGAGCCGACTAGTCCAGCTGTCCCTCCTGTCATCATTCCTCTGTCTCAACCCTCTACTTCAGCTGTTCCCAGCGCGAGAAGGGCTCTCCTCTTTCCTGAGTCTCTTTTTTCACAAATAAAAATATGTCTGTTACCCCACGTTTGCCTTTGGGTATTTATTTATGCTTTTTAATGCTATACTTTGCCTTAATGCTATAACTCATGTTTAATATTGCTAAATAAGCTCTATATTTGAGCTGCTAATAAGCGCTGTATATGAACTGTGTCTTGCAGACTCAACATCAGTAGTGCAACTGAAGCAAACATTCAACTATGGGTGGCAAGGCACTGTCAAAAGATCTCCAGGATAAAGTTATGGACAGGCACAAGTCAGGAGATGGATATAAAAAAAATTCAAAGGCTTTATCAATGCCTAGAAGCACAGTGAAGTCTATTATTATGAAGTGGAAGGTATTTGGTACAACACAGACCAGGATGTCGCAGGGGGGTTCTGCCAAATGCCTTAAAATATTTTAAGGTTTTTAAAAGACTACACAAAGCAATTTCAGAGTACAAGCTTGTCTATAGAAGATGGAAAGTACTGGATGTGATGGGGGGAATATGTTATTATTTACACTCTATTGTTTAGCATTTTATTGTTTATACTTCTGATGTACTTTGAACCAGGGGCATTTCTAGAGCTTTAACGTATGAGGGGCTAAGCCCCAAGAGGTCTCACCTGTTTTTTTTCAGGCTGTGTAAAATGCCCTAAAACATACTGGTGTTTTAATGATTTGACACTTATGAGTGAATATAAGAACTGGCTGATGTCTAAGAACAAAACTGTGAAATTATCAAGTGAATTACAAATTCCAAAACATAGAAGCTCATCAGTCAAGAATAATAGAGGTAATGTCATGGCTTGGGCTTGCGTGGCTGCTTCTGGAGTGGGTTCACTAATCGTTATTGATGATGGAACTCATGATGGTAGCAGCAGAATGAATTCAGAAGTCTACAGAAACAATCTGTCTTCCAATTTCCGAGAAATGCATCCAATCTCATTGGGAGTAACTTCACCATGCAGCAAGACAATGACCCAAAACTCACTGCCAGCACAATAAAGGACTTCAAGGGGAAAAAGTGAAAGGTTTTAGACTGCCCAATCAATCACCAGACTGTAACAAACTTCAGTGTTGGGCAAGGAGGAGGCAGAAACTGGCTGAACATAAACGTAATGTTTAATCATAAACATAACTCAAACATAACAGAAAACACACAAATGAAACACAAAGTGCACGTGCATCTCTCTCTCTCTCTCTCTCTCCCCCTCTGGCGCTTCCTGCTACTTCTTTATCACTCCCTCCCACTGATTAGATGCATCCTCGGCCTGGCCCCTCCCTCCTCCTCGTCACACTCCTCTAGGGCCCTTTCGGGAGGGTGGTGCTGCCCTTCCGGCTACATCCTTCGGCCAGCTGGCCGAAGGAGTGGGAGTGAAAGGAGAGATGAGGGGAGGAAGAGGGGAGAGAGAAGGAGAAACTAGGAGAGACAGTAAGAGGGAGAGAGGAGAGAGAGAAACACTGGTTCTCTGGTCCCCAGACACGCGGTCATCTGGTCCTCAGCCAGCTGGGAAGCGACCCTCCATGATGTCGGGCGATGGCACTGGACTTCCTGGCGGATGGCAGCGACTCCTCCATCCTCCCCAGCAACCACTCCAGCACCACCACCTCACTCTTCCATGGCACCGTGTTCCTCCCACATCGGCGAGGGCTATCCGACAGCATGTCCCTCCTCCTTCTCAGGTTTTGGCAACATTGTAACAAACTTCAGAGGAGGAGGCAAGAACTGGCTGAACTTAAACATAATGTTTAATCATAAACAAAGCTCAAACATAACAGAAAACACACAAACAAAACATAAAGCGCACATGCATCTCTCCCTCCCCTTTTGGTGCTTTCAGTCGCTCTTTTATCACTCTCTCTGACTGATTAGACTACTCAGTGCCAGGTGTGCATCCTCACAGCCTGGCCGCTCCCCCCTCCTCGTCACACAGACCTTAACCCAGTTGAGAATGCATTTCACCTCTTGAAGAGGTGACTGAAGGGAGAAACCCCCCCAAAACAAACAACTGGAAGAAGCTTCAGTATAAGCCTGGAAAAGCAACACAAAAGAAATTTTGAGTTGGCTTTTAAAATCTTGTACAGAGGTAAGATTATGGAGGGATTGTGGAATAGAGTTTCAAAGTGAAGGAGCTAATGTGCAAAAGGCCCTACCACCGAGTGAGGACAGCTTGGAATGTGGAATGAATAATAGGCCAGAATCAGATGACTTGAGAAAATGTGATGGTGTGTAGGGATGAGATCAGCAATGTATGAGGGGGCTAGACCATGTAAGGCTTTGAAAGTGATAAGGAGAACTTTGTATTGGATATGATATGAGACAGGTAACCAGTGTAACCTGCGCAGGACAGGAGTGGTGTGTGATGATTTCTTAAAGTGAAAGAGAACCCTGGCTGCTGAATTCTTGATGTATTGCAATTTATTGATTGATTGTTTGAGGTGCCATGTTTTAAGTTGTTTAACACATCTAGATATAAATATGAAGAAATTAATGCTGAAATTCTGAGCTATTGTCTCAAACCCAAATGTCTTCAATGTATAAAACAACAGAATTGTTCAGTTACTTTCAGAGGGTAATTTAGATGGACCAGACTGGATGCATGGTTGCCAAGAAAACATTAGCTTTGCCCCTTTGTAAGACCATGCCCCTGTAGGGAAAATTAGCTGTTTGGATTAAGTTGTTACGTTCTCCATGTAAGGAAAATTAGCTGTTTAGATTGAGCTACCTGTATCTCCACCAAATATGTACAGGTGGATCTCAAAAAATTAGAATATCGTGGAAAAGCTTTTTTTCCCCGTAATTTAATTCAAAAAGCGGAACTTCATATATTCTAGATCGAAATATTGCAAGTGAAATTTTGTGAAATTTAAGTGAAATATTGCAAGCCTTTTTTTGTTTTAATATTGAAGATTGTGGCTTACAGCTCATGGAAATCAAAAATCCAGCATCTCAAAATATTAGAATAAAAATTTATAATACAGAAATGTCGACTTTCTGAAAAGTATTATAATTTATGCACTCAATACTTGGTCGGGGCTCTTTTTGCACTAACTACTGCATCATTGCGGTGTGGCATGGAGGCAATCAGCATGTGGCACTGCTGAGGTGTTATGGAAACCAAGGTTGCTTTGATAGCAGCCTTCAGCTCGTCTTTATAGTTGGGTCTGGTCTCTCTCATTTTCCTCTTGACAATACCCCATAGAGAATTCAGGTCAAGCAAGTTCTGGCCAAGCAAGCACAGTAATACCATGGTCAGCAAACCAGTTACTAGTAGCTTTGGCACTGTGGGCAGGTGCCAAGTCCTGCTGGAAAAGGAAATCAGCATCTCCATAAAGTTTGTCAGCAGATGGAAGCATGAAGTGCTCTAAAATCTCCTGGTAGACGTTGCATTGACTCTCGACTTGAGAAAACACAGTGGACCAACACCAGTAGATGACATGGCACCCCAAATCATCACTGACTGTGGAAACTTCACACTGGATTTCAAACAACTTGGATTCTGTTCCTCTCCACTCTTCCTCCAGACTCTGGGACCTTGATTTCCAAATGAAATGCAAAATTTACTTTCATCTGAAAAGAGGACTTTGGACCACTGAGCAACAGTCCAGTTCTTTTTCTCCTTAGCCCAGGTAAGACGCTTCTGACGTTGTCTCTGGTTCAGGAGTGGCTTGACACTAGGAATGCGTCACTTATAGCCCATTTCCTGGACACATCTGTGCATGGTGGCTCTTGATGCACTGACATTAGCCTCAGTCCACTCCATGTGAAGCTCCCCAAGTTCTTGAATCGGCTTTGCTTGACTATCCTTTCAAGGCTGCGGTCATCCCTGTTGCTTGTGCACCTTTTCCTATCATACGTTTCCCTTCCAGTTAACTTTCCATGAATATTGTTCCATGAATATTGTGGTTGTGTACAACCACAAACAGACTGAATGTTACGACCCGTGGGGTAAAGGTGAGAAGCAGGATGCATTTGCAGGGGAAAGTGGTCAGTTTATTAGGGACAGTTCAAATAATAACAAACATACAAGACTTCATTCAACATAAAAGCATAAACAGGAATGTCACCGTTATCCAAAGAAGGTAGAAGTAATCCAAATAAGAAACACAGTAATCCACAACTGGTAGAAAATCCGGAAAACACAGGGAAATACACGCTAGGCTAGACGGTGGTCTGGAAACCATGAACTACGAGCTAAGGAAAAAGAAAGCGAGGCTAGAAAGGTGGTCTGGAAACCAAAAATGACGAGCTCTGGAGATAAATGCGCACGGCTAGAAGGTGGTCTTGAAACCACAGGAAAAAACTAAACTAAACTAAATCTAAACTAAAGCTAATGCTATTACTAACGCTAATACTCCGCACCGAAGCGGAAACGGAGTGGCGTATTTAAACACACATCAATCACCCCAATCACATGCCCAAATCACTTACACCTGACACCAATACATGAACAAATGAGGAGGCGGAGACATGACACGAACGAAAACAAACGCACATGGGGAAACACAGGAGGCGGAGACATGAAGTGAACGAACACATGAGAAAACATGGCAGAGGTAAACAAAACGTGAGTTCATGAATAAAACTTCCATCGGAGAGTTTTTGAATGGCGCTGGAATGCGTGCAATGGAATGTGGAAGTATGCCACTCGCTACTCCTTGCCGAGTCACGAGCGCTAGAGAAGGGGAAACCTAACACTGAAAGACTGCAGGTGTTTTGAGTTAATTAGCTGATTAGAGTCTTCTCTGGTCAACATTTCTGTATTATAAATTCTTTATTCTAATATTTTGAGATACTGGATTTTTGATTTCCATGAGCAGTAAGCCGTAATCATCAAGAATAAAACAAAAAAGCTTGCAATATTTCACTTTATGTGTAATAAATCTAGAATATATGAAAGTTTTTTATGGGAATTATGGGAAAAAAAAGAACTTGTCCACAATATTCTAATTTTTTGAGATGTACTTGTAGGGAAGACTAGCAGATCAGCTCGAAAGGGGAAATTTGGCTAATTTAGTTTATTTCTAAACAACTATTCGTCCAACGATAAGTTGAACTTAGTGTATTCATTAATTATGCGCTTGCCTTTTGAAAGATTGTGCTGAAGGGATTTCCTCGTTACGTCGTGGTTTTGATTCTTGACAAATCATGTGGCTTCTTGATTTTGTGGTCAGTAAACCATTTTTATGTTGATTTTGATGTATGTTTTGGATCATTGTCCTGCTGTAAGATCCAACCAGCTTTCTGGCAGAGGCAGACAGGTTATCATTTATAACAGGTTATCTGTTGATATTTGATACAGTCCATGATGCCATGTATCCTAACAAAATGTCCAGGTCCTCTGGCAGAAAAACAGCCCCAAAACATTAAAGAGCCACCAACATATTTAACCATGAGCATGAGGTACTTTTCTATATGGCTACCTCTCTATGTGCGCCAAAACCACCTCTGGTGTTTATTGCCAAAAAGCTGTATTTTGGTTTCATCTGACCATAGAACCCGATCCCATTTGAAGTTCCAGTAGTGTCTGGCAAACTGAAGACGCTTGAGTTTGTTTTTGGATGAGAGTAGAGGCTTTTTTCTTGAAACCCTTCCAAACAACTTGGTGGTGATGTAGGTGACATTGGATTGTAGTTTTGGAGACTTTCTGACCCCATGATGCAACTAACTTCTGCAATTCTCCAGCTGTGATCCTTGGAGATTTTTTGGCCACTCAAACCAAAAAATGCACTATATTGAGACAGTATAGTTACACGTCCAATTCCAGGTTGATTCATAACAATTCCAGTTGACTGGAACTTCTTAATTATTATTTTAATTATTTCCAATGCTTGTGTCATTTTCTTATAGCCACTTCCCATTTTGTGAAGCTCAATAACCTTTTGCCATACATCACAGCTATATTCCTTGGTCTAAACCATTGTTATGAATGACTAAGGGAATTTGGCCTATGTGTTACCTCATTTATACCCATGTGAAACAGGAAGTCATGGTTGAACAATTTCCAGTTCCTAGTCACCCAGGTGTACTAAAAAATTTTAAATATCAATGGGAATATACTTCAAATATATTTTTCTTATATGAATTCATAGGGGTGCCAATAATTGTTGCACACCTATATGTAACAAAGTTTAAAAAAGAAAATTATATAAACCTCTGTTGTGTTTGCAATTGTTTGATATCCATGCAAGCAGAGTATTTATGTGATTTTTTTTTTTAACAAAAAATCAAAAGGTTAAACAATATTAGTGGAGGGCACTATACACACACATACACTAACCCCATATCCATAAAGGTTGGGATTTTTTCTAAAATGCAATAAAAACTCAAATCTGTGATTTGTCAAGTCTCTTGAAACTTTAATTAACTGACAAAAGTACAAAGAAAAAATATTCAATGTTTTCACTGACAAACTGTATTTTGTAAATATAAACAAATTTAGAATTTGATGCCTTCAACACTCTCAGAAAAAATGAGAGGCATGTTTACCACTGTGTTACATCACCCTTCCTTTTAATTACACTTTTTAATCGTTTGGGAACTGAGGATACTAACTGTTGCAGTTTTGCAAGTGGAATTTTTGCCCATTCTTGCTTGATACAACACTTCAGCTGCTCAACAGTCCTTGGTCGCCATTGTCTGATTCTCCTCTTCATGATGCGCCATAGGAAACACATCTGGATTGCTGTCAGGCCAGTCAAGCACACGCACTCTGTGTGTACGAAGCCACGCTGTTGTAGCACGTGCAGAATGAGGCCTGGAATTGTCCTGCTGAAATAATCATGGACTTCCTGGGAAAAGACATTGCCTTGATGGCAGCATATGTCTCTCTAAAATCCCAATATATGCCTCCACATCAATGGTACCTTCACACATATGCAAGTCACCCATGACGTGGGTACTGATTCACCCCCATACCATCACAGATGCTATCTTTTGCACCTTTCACTTATAAAAGTCTGGTTGGTCTTTTTCATCTTTTTTTCAACTCGATGTCCATTTTTCCCAAAAACAAGCTGATATGTGGACTCATCTGACCACAGCACACGTTTCCACTGCATTTCAGTCTATCTGAGATGAGCTGCATAGAGTTGATGTATGGCGTAACAAAGTTTCAGGTTGCATTTCTGGATGCAACGCCGGACTGTGTTAAGTGACAACGGTTTTCCCAAGTACTCCTGAGCCCATGTGGTTATATTTATCACAGTAGCGTGATGATTTCTCAAGCAATGCCTCCTGAGGGTTCAAAGGTCATGCACATTCAACAGTGGTTTCCGGCCTTGCCCTGAGAGATGAGATTTCTCTGGATTCCCTGAATTGTTTCACAATATTATGCACTGTAGATGGTGAAAGACCTAAATTCTTTGCAATCTTGTGTTGAGCAATGTTCTTTTTGAACTGACTAAAATTCTCTCATGAGGTTTGGTACAAAGTGGTGAGCCACGACCCATCCTTGCTTGCAAGACTGAGCTTTAGGTGGATGCTCCTTTTATGCCCAATCCTGATACCCTCCTTTGTTACCAATTAACCTGATCCTCCAAAATGGTGCTACTTGAATAGTCTATAAACTTTTCAGTCTTATTTTGCCTCTGTCCCGACTTTTTTGAGTGTGTGGAAGGCATCAAATTCTAAATTTGTTTATATTTACAAAATACAATTAAGTTGTCAGGTAAGGTCAGAGAAAACATTGAATATCTTTTCTTTTTACTTTTCTCAGTTCAAGAGACTTGACAAATCACAGATTTTTGTTTTAGTGCATTTTAGAAAAAATGAATGGAAATCTGATTGGCTGAAGGTGACCATGTTTTTTAAGTAACCAGGTCATCATCAAGCATCCATCATCAAAAGCAAGTTTTGCATATTATTCAAATGAGCAAAAAATCTATGTTGGTGGATCAAAATGCTTATTGATGTTATTTTGCTTGGGAGAACTGATGGAATCAGTGGAAAAATTAATTTTGTTTGTGGGACTCATGGTTCTCAAGATATGGACCAAAACAAAACCCTGTGCTATAGGCTGATTCAGGCCCATCTCACTTGCCTCAGTAGAGGGAAGAAGAAGAAGAAGTAGAAGAAGAAGAAGAATCAGAATGAGCTTTATTGCCAAGTGTGCTCACACACACAAGGAATTTGACTTGGTAAGTGAAGCTTCCAGTGCGTACACAAATATGACGAGACACATAATGAGAATTAAAAAATAAAGAAGACATGATAAGCTTAAGGCAGAATAGACATGGTACATGGTACATGCTATGTACAGCTATGCAAGGGGTAATGCAGTGTACAGAAGTTGGGGGTATATACAGGTAATAAAATAAATAGGAATGAATTTACAGTTGCACATGTCTGTTGCACAGATGGTAATCAACCAAAATAAGCTTTTTTGCCGCTGCAGGTGCCACTACAAACATACATTTGCTGCTCTTGACCGCTAAGTGGTGCTATAACCACAGATTTTCACAACAGCTCATTTTCATAACTAGCAGTCAACCGCTGCTTGCAAATGGGCTACATTTGACCTAGGGGCATAACCTGGCCTGGGCATTTGTGGCTGTAGCCCCAAAGATTTTTCCTTTAGCCCCGAATAATTCTCCACTTGGAGCGGTTTGTCACTACATAACTAAACGTCAGTAAAAGAAGACGGTCTGTAATTTTGTATCTTCAGTGAACGGAGGCAAGACCAATGCAACTGCAATAAAATAAAAATACTAGAAAAGGTGGATTACTCTGCATGGGAGCATTAAGAGTGGAAGCCTAGTCGTCTAATACCCTACATTAACACTGAAAAAAATGGAATGTGTGGTGGGTTAGATTTAAGAAAAAATATTAAGTTTCTCATCACAACATGATTCAATTGCTTATGCTAAACTTAATTTAAACAACTTTCTAATTAATTAGATTGAATTATGTAAAGTGAGCATGATCAGTTCACATAGTATTAACATAAACAAATTACAAACTGTGGTAGAATAGTGCAGTGGTAATGTTGCAGTTGCAGAATGCTGGTAACTCAGGTTTGCTGCTCAGGTGAGGAGCATGGAGTTAAATTTTATTCAAGTGATTGAAAATACAGGATCAAATCACGTTGGCTGTATGAAAACAAATTATGTTAATGTCACTCATTAAGTAAATTCAACAAGTTTTTGCTTTCAGTGAGTAGGCTTTGTCAAATGTTGTGACCACATTATTTAATATTTATTACAAATACAAATGTTTGAAATTTACATTTAACAGTTAGAAACTTTGCATTTCAATAGGTGAACTGTACACATTCTATAACATGTTGGGTACACTTCAAGTCAACATTATTTCGTTCTTACTTCTGTGACACATTTATAATGCATATATCGTGCTATCGGGGTAATCATAACCGCAAACATAAATAATTTGTCTTTTAGCACTAACTTTTACAACTAATATGTCTTACTTCATAATAAATTTACACAGATTGTTATAGACACAGATCAAATGTATGCATTTATATAAAATATAACTGCTTGAATGAGATATACTCGCAAACATGTACATTCAAAAAACAAATTCATTTTTTCTGGGTTTTTTTGTTGTTATTCTCTCACTATTAAAATACACCTACCATTAACATTATAGACTGATCATTTCTTTATCAGTGGGCAAACGTACAAAATCAGCAGGGGATCAAATACTTTTTTCCCTCACTGTAAGTAAATTTCAATTTTAAATATGTTAAGTGGATTGAACACAATGAAATTAAGTTGTGACAAAATGTTAAAAAATCGTGTTACTTTAGCTCATGCTAATTAATTAAACTGAACAAGAGGCAAGAAAGAATTTTTTGAGTGTACATGCACACACGTCTTTATTTTTTTACAGTCTGATATTTGGACTTCACAGTCTTTACACATTCTGCACCTCAAGTTAACGATATTTCTTTATTATATATAAATATTTTCTCTCATATTTTCATCATATATTTACACATCATTGAAGACTAAGAATACACATCAATGATATATCAATGGGTGCATTATATATAATTCTTTAGAACACACTGTTACATAAACTCGTCAATGCAGAGTTGAGTTGAAGATTTCACTTCTGGCTGGGGAATGACTTTGACAGTGATTGTAACACATTTGCAAAACAAAGCTGTTATTGGCGATGGAGAGGGAGGGGTCAGCTTATGTGGGGAGTAAGCTCCTCGTGGGTGTAGCAGGAGGTGATAACCGTTGTGTGGCGAGAAGGTCAGAACTAGAAATTATTCTCAGCCAGTTCGTCACAATAAGGTTCTATCTGACATTTTTGTCAAAATTGAGTTATTCACATATTCTTATCTTATTCTGTGACAACTTATTTACATTGTTTTTTTTGTTTTTTTTTAAAAGTTGTGTACATTTTGAGACTTTTTATTTAGAAAACAAAAAGGTTCTATCTACAAAGTCGAATGCTGCGTTCGAAATCACATACTGTGACAGTACGTACTGAATTCGATGCAGTATCTACTGCATGGCCGTAACAGTACATACTAATCAGTATGTGTATGTATTATGACTATAATATTATGAATCCCCCCCCACCCACCCCCACCCCACACACGCTAACATACACTATAAAACACAGCTGTACAAAATATCTGATCATTTAATGCCCATAGGTCATTATTATATGTATCTTTTCCCTCAGTAGATTACAGTAGTGTTGGTGTTTAAATGTGTGTGTTTTAGCTTAAGTATTAGTGTTTAGCCACCGGTTGTTGCTCTCTGCTCTTACCTTTTGACCACAAAGCTGATACAGGGTGGAGTAAAATCTCTATAAAAACACTAAAATGAAACAAACATCATCCCCGTTGCGAACGAGTTTATGTTTATGTGGTTAAATATTCCCTGTACACAAATATCCGCTGTATATTTGTTTCATGCTTCAGAGTTCCGACCTCTGATCTTATATATATAGATCAGTGATTACGACCCATAGTGAGTTCAGAATGTTAGGGAATACAAAGATGGTGGCACAGTAGCTTCACTGTTGGTGATGTCATGAGCTATCCAGTTATAAATATAGATCAGTGTTTGAATCTCAATATCTCAGAACCACTCAGAACGCAGATAGAACCTTATAATTCTAAGGTGCCGAGTTGTTGATTTTCAACAGATAGAGGGGATGGTATTTTGTAGTTGGTGATGTCTTTCAGGCCTTTCCACACTGATGCAGAGTCGTTGACTGAAAACTGTTTTTTCAGCTTTTCAGAGTAGCTTCTCTTAGCCACTCTTATCTCCTTTGTCAGTGTGTTTTTGGTCTGATTGTACAAGTCTTTGTCCCCACTTCTGTAGGCCTCTTCTTTGGCCTGACGAAGAGTTTTGTGGTAAACCATGGTTTATCATTGTTGTAAGTTAAATAAGTCCTGGTGAGAACACATGTTCTTGCAGAAACGGATGTAGGATGTCACAGTATCAGTGTGTTCATCCTGAACCTTCAAAAACACGCCAGTCAGTACAGTTGAAACAGGCTTGTAGTTCTAGTTCTACTTCACTTGTCCAGCTCTTTATAGTCCTTACAGGCTGGGCAGATTTAAGTTTCTACCTATACTGTAGGTCGGGAGAAGGTGAACCAGGCAGTGATCAGAGTGCCCCAAAGCTGCTGATACGTGTCCTTTATTGTGTTGTAGCAGTTGTCCAGTATATTTCTGTCTCTGGTGGGGCTTAAAATCCTATCAAAAACAATAGGGTTCCAGCACTTTGTGCTTTGGTCCCTCATAAAAACAATAATAAGAAAAATATAGCTGCAAGCAACAATCATCAGGGTTCAAGCACTTTAGGGCCTTTAAGAACATGCAAAAAAAAAAAATATTGCTTAATATTGTGCAAACCTATAAGCATCAAAATAAAAAAAGAAATCAAGTTTTTCACAGACACAGTTGCAATCAAAATTATTCAACCCCCATTGCAAATCAGGTTTATTGTCAAAATTTACAGACTTTCAGCTGTTTGCAATGAACAAATCAAACAGTAGCAATTGAAATGGCTCAACACAATGAATGCTTCAAGTGGTTTCCCCAAATTCAACTAAAAATGCTTGATTTTTAGTTGAATTTGGGCTTCAATAGTTGCACCAGGTGTGCTTGAGCTGGAACACATGAAATACCTGAACTGGCTAGGGGTTTGTTGAGTGTCACGTTTGACTGAATGTTAGAAATAAGTTAAAAGAATAGTCCAAAAAAGTTAAAAGAAGAGATCGTCGTCTTTCACAAACAAGGAACAGAATACAAAAAGATATCGAAGGCACTGAATATTCCTAGAAACACCATTGGAAGCATAGTTCGCAAGTTCAAAGTTAAGGGAACAGTGGTTACACTACCTGGACAGGGCACAAAAAGGAAGCTATCAACAGCTGCAACCAGATTTCTGAGAAGGCAGGTTGTGAAAAACCGTTGAGTGACTGCAAAAGACCTGCAGCAAGACTTGGTGGCAACAGGCACTGAGGTTTCAGTGAGCACAGTAAAGCGCATACTAAACGTAGAAGGTTTCCATGCCAAGACGTACACCACTACTGAGCCAAAAGCACAAGAAGGATCTGCTCCAATTTGCTCAAAATCATATAAATAAGCCACAGAGGTTTTGGGATTCTGTTCTGTGGCGCAATGAAACAAAACTGGAACTTTTCAGCACGATGGATCAGCGGTATGTCTGGAGGAAGAAGAATGAAGCATACGCTGAAAAGAACACTCTGCCCACAGTCAAGCATGGTGGTGGCTCGGTGATCCACTGGCACTGGAAACCTGCAGCGTGTGAAAAGCAAAATGGATTCATTCAAGTATCAGGAAATCATAGGAGAAAATGTCATACAAACTGTGAGGAAGCTGAAGCTTGGGCGTCATTGGACCTTCCAACAGGACAATGATCCCAAGCATACCTCAAATTCCACCAAGGCTTGGTTGCAGTAGAAGTCCTGGAAGATTCTACAGTGGCCATCACAGTCACCTGACTTGAACCCCGCAGAAAATCTCTGGTGGGATTTGAAGAAGTTGGTTGCAGCACACAAACCCAAGAATATTACTGAACAGGAGGCCATTGCTCATGAGGAACGGGCTAACATTCCTCAGGAACACTTCCAGAAGCTGGTGTCTGGCTATGCATCTCGTTTGCAGCAGGTCATAACAGCAAAAGGGTGCTCTACAAAGTACTAAAGATGCTTGCCATGAAGGGGTTGAATAATTTTGAGACTGGAGGAGTCATTGTAAGTTGCATTTTCAGTTGAATTTGGGGAAACCACTTGAAGCATTCATTGTGTTGAACTATTTCAATTGCTTTTGTTTGATTTGTTCATTGCAAACAGCTGAAAGTCTGTAAATTTTGACAATAAACCTGATTTGCAGTGGGGGTTGAATAATATTGATATAATAACTTTGAATAACTTTTGACCCACTGAAAATCTTATATAGTAAATAAAAGCTGAAATAAATGTCTCCCTGCTTTTATATTTATATATATAACTGTATATATGAATATTATTTGAATAACTTTTGAACATTTCTTGATGACAGGCCAAAATGCCTAGGACTAGTAAGCAAAAGGTTTTGCATATTATGCAAATTATCATAAATTTTAGTGGGTGTGGCTATATTATTTAAAAAAAAAACCCTATTTTTATGGTTTCTTCAAAGGAATAAATATCAATGAGAAATATAACTGTACACCATATTGTACAGTTACTGTAACCCAGGGTCACAGGGTAGCCTGAAGCCTATCCCAGGGAGCTTAGGTGGGGAACACCCTGGATGGGGTGCCAACCCATCACAGGGCACAAGCGCAGACACATTCACAGACCATGGACAATTTGGAAATGCCAATCAGCCTACAACACGTCTTTGGGGGAGGAAACTGGAGTATCTGGAGGAAACCTCCGAAGCATGGGGAGAACATGCAAACTCCATGCACACAGGGAGGAGGTGGGATTTGAACCCCCAACCCTGGAGGTGAGAGGCAAACATGTTAACCACTAAAGAAAGACCCCTAAAAATCTGAAAAAAAAAAAATAATAAAAAATAAAATAAAATAACAATAGGGTTCCAGCAGTTTGTGCTTGGACCCTTAATAATAATAAAAATAAAAATCCAAACAAAAACAATAGGACATTATTTATTTACTATTTAAAACAAAGGATTTAAGGAATTGTATTTACGCTAAGATACTACATGTCTGCAGTTTTGTTTAAGTAGAGGTGTGTGTAGGCTAAATTCAATGAGCTTGTGTTCAAAGATTCCTATAAAGTGCCAGAAGGGTGGGAGATGCTTAAGAGACATGTGCAGATAGTATCAAGAGTGCAATCCATAGAAAGCCGGACCAGTGGTGGGTGAGTCGAGGCTTGCCTTTGGGTGGAATGAATAAACTAAATTATATACAGTGCGTGACAAGAGGAAGAAAAATACAGTTAAAATTCATTTTCAGGCATGTGAAAATGAGTCAAGCCATGTTCAGAGGGCACCACAATGTTAATTTCTGGCATATTGAAATGTCTGCCTTATTTTTTCACTACTTCTCCTACAAATTTTTCCCAATCATCACCAAATTTGGAAGAGAGCATCAGGAGACCACCCCAAAAAAGAACAAAAAGTTTGTTTCTCAGATTTTTGATATGATGGATGGTTTGCCCATAACACACAAATTAATTTTTGACAGAGAAGTCTCCAAACAGGATGTGAGGGCATATCTCAGTAACAGTGCAACAGAGTTTGACCAAACTTTGAAGATGAGTAAATGACCTTGTCCTGAAGGGACCAAGAAAAATTTGTCCAAGAAAGTTTGTCTAAATACTCTCTAGGGGCACTATAATTCTAAAATTAGTAAAACTTCTTTTTTTTGAACTGATCAACCTGCATGAAACTTCTTTCTGTTGATTCTCTGGACGTTACAGAGACTTTCTCATGTAAGGAATTTTTGATCGACAGGAAGGTGGCCATTTTAAAATGCTTTTTCTCCTACTAATTTTGTCTAATCATCATGAAATTTGATCACAGCGTCATGAGATCAACAAAAAAAGTAGTTTCTTGGATTTTGTGACATTTTGTCCATAACCTGCAAACAAATTTGAAAGCAATGAATTTTGTTAAACATGAAGGGAGGGCATATCTCAGAAACACTTATACAAGTGTTTATTGTATATTGTCAACTTTTCACATATAATATAAAAAATATCAGCAATGGCGTTTTGTATTTAAATTTAATATACAGTGGATTCAGAAAGTATTCAGACCCCTTTCCTTGTTGCGCACTTTACTGTGTTGTGGATTTGATTTTGAATGAATATAACTGCAATTTTTACCCATCAATCTACACTTAATCGTCCAGAATGATGAAGTAAAAAACATGTTTTTAGAGATTTTTTTCAAATTAATTCAAAATCAAAAACTGAAATCTCCTTCACAAAAGTTTTCAGACCCTTTATTCAATACTTTGTAGATGCCCCTTTGGCAACAATTACATCTACAAGTGTAACTTTGCCCAAATCCAGGTGTGCAATTTATCCCATTCTCCAGAACACCTCAAGCTCTGTCAGATTGGATGGCGAGCATCTATGAACTGCCATCTTCAGGTCTTTTCACAGATGTTCAATGGGGTTTAAGTCTGGGCCACTCAAAGGCATTCAGAGACTTGCCCCGAAGCCACTTCGGTGTTGTTTTGGCTGTATGCTGCGTTGAAAGGTGATCACACCACTCTGAGTTTGCGTGCACTCTGGAGGACGTTTTTTTCAAGGATGTTCCTGTGTTTGGCTGCCTTCATCTGTCCCACAATTGTTACCAGTCTCCCTCTCATTTCCACTGAGAAGCTCCCCATAGCATGATCTTGCCACCACATGTTGCTAGAGGCTTTATGCAGTCATATGCCTTTTCCCAACAGTGGCTGTCATCTTGCCACTCTGCCATGAAGGCCTAATTTATGGAGTGCTGCAGAGATGGTTGTCCATCCAAAAAGTTCTCCCACATGTGCACAGGACTTTTGGACCTCTTTTAGAGTGACTGTTGGGTTCTTTCTTACCTCCCTGACCAAGGCCCTTCTTTCCCAGATGCCAAATTTGGCTGGATAGCCCACTCTAGGAAGGATCAAGGTTGTTCCAAGCTTCTTCCAATTCAAAATTTTTGAGGCCACTGTGGTTCTGGCAACACTCAAAGCCTTAGAAATTGTTTTATATCTTTGCCCGGATCTATGCCTTGCTACAATTTGATTATGGAGATCCACAGACAGGTCCTTGGACTTCTTGGCTTTTGTCCTGACAATGCAGTGTAAATTGTTTGTGGGCTCTTATATGCCTTTCCGTACTATGTCCAATCAATTCACATTGCAACAGGTGGACTCCAGTTGAGTTCTGTACACATCTCAAGGATTTAAAGGGTTTGTTGAATACTTTTGTGAATAAGAGATTTCAGTTTTTGATTTTTGATGGGTAAAAATGGCAATTATATCTATTCAAGATCAAATCCACAAACTATGCAATAAGTAAAGGGGTCTGAATACCTCCACATATTACTACTGCACATTTTCATCTTCAGCCAAATATAAAAATACATTAAATAGTACAATAATAAAAATAAATTAATAAATAGAGACCTCAATTGTCTTTAATAACAGTTATAACCCAGCAGGTTTTTAAAGCTTTTCTTGAGAGGGGTTTATGCTTTAATCGTTCATACAAATGGTTAAATTAAGACCATTTTAGACACACAGTCTGTAGACACAGATTTTGAAAAATTAAATAAAAAAAGATCTAGTGACTATGTATAGTCAAAGCATGTATGGGGGGGGGGGGGGGAGACACCCTTTAAAAACATTATGTATTTACAATGCATGTAACAAATGAAAGCAACCCAGAAAAATGCAACTAAGATAGGAACAAGTCTAAAATGTAGGTATTATATTAAAATTATCGCTTAGAAAAAAACGACATACAGGTCATTTTTAAGAATACACTTTTAGTTTGTAAATGCAAGCATTGTAAAACTTTCTCTATATTGTAAGTCTTTCTCTATTCCAAAGCTACTACTCTACAATATCAGTACAGATCACCTTGATATACAGGATGCTCCAAAATTCACACAAGCACAATAATTTTTACAAAATGAGCAACTAATTCACTCAACCTCTACATGCAATTAGATAGAAATAGAGATAGAGATGTTTACCATGTGAGGACATAGAAAGAAACAGCCTTGGGGAAGCATTTACTGATTTATCTTGAAAGAAATGGCACACTGCTGGTATTATCTGATATCACAAGAACTTTTCTAAAAATAAAAGCAACACTTTCCAACAGGCATCATTGGGCACACAGTTTCCAATAATAAATTTGTTCGAACACAAAAGGAGTAAGAAAAGTGTGTTCTGATTTTCATTTATCGTGATGTGATGTGACGTGATGTCCTCTAACAATTTCCTTTAAATATAGTCATCATCCACAGGTTCTCCATGCATGTCACAGTAATGGATGAAAATAACAACCAACCGCTGGAACACACCTAGCTGCATCTGACGACGCTCTGATATCTCCTCACCAATGGTCTCCATGCAGATATCAGCTGAAAGCTGTCCTTTGCACCGTGGAGCATAGATAGTAGCTGATGGGAGAAAAAGGTGTAAAAATTCACAAGTTTAAGCAAAAGACATTTGCCTTTCCTGAACTTATTACAAAGCAGATATACATTCAACAAATCATAGTGTCTACAGCCGTGGCCAAAAGTTTTGAGAATGACACAAATAATAATTTTTACAAAGTCTGCTGCCTCAGTTTTTACGATGGCAATTTGCATATACTCCAGAATGTTATGAAGAGTGATCAGATGAATTGCAATTAATTTCAAAGTCCCTCTTTGCCATGAAAATGAACTTAATCCCAAAAAACATGTCCACTGCATTTCAGCCCTTCCACAAAAGGACCAGCTGACATCATGTCAGTGATTCTCTCGTTAACACAGGTGAGAGTGTTAACGAGGACAAGGCTGGAGATCACTCTGTCATGCTGATTGAGTTAGAATAACAGACTGGAAGCTTTAAAAGGAGGGTGGTGCTTGAAATTATTGTTCTTCCTCTGTTAACTATGGTTACCTGCAAGGAAACATGTGCAGCCATCATTGCTTTGCACAAAAAGGGATTCACAGGCAAGGATATTGCTACTAGTAAGATTAAACCTAAATCAACCATTTATTGGATCATCAAGGCCTTCAAGGAGAGAGGTTCAACTGTTGTGAAGAAGGCTTCAGGGCGCCCAAGAAAGTCCAGCAAGTGCCAGGACCATCTCCTAAAGTTGATTCAGCTGCGGGATCGGGGCACCACCAGTGCAGAGCTTGCTCAGGAATGACAGCAGGCAGGTGTGAGTGCGTCTGCATGCACAGTAAGGCAAAGACTTTTGGAGGATGGCCTGGTGTCAAGAAGGGCAGCAAAGAAGCCACTTCTCTCCAGGAAAAACATCAGGGACAGACTGCTATTCTGCAAAAAGTACAGGGATTGGACTGCTGAGGACTGGGGTAATGTCATTTTCTCTGATGAATCCCCTTTCCGATTGTTTGAGGCATCTGGAAAAAAGCTTGTCCGGAGAAGAAAAGGTGAGCGCTACCATCAGTCCTGTGTTATGCCAACAGTAAAGCATCCTGAGACCACTCGTGTGGGGTTGCTTCTCAGCCAAGGGAGTGGGCTCACTCACAATTTTGCCTAAGAACAAAGAATGGTACAAAAACATCCTCAGAGAGCAACTTCTCCCAACCATCCAAGAACAGTTTGGTGATGAACAATGCCTTTTCCAGCATGATGGGGCACCTTGCCACAAGGCAAAAGTGATAACGAAGTGGCTCCGGGAACAAAACATCGACATTTTGGGTCCATGGCCAGGAAACTCCCCAGACCTTAATCCCATTGAGAATTTGTGGTCAATCCTCAAGAGGCGGGTGGACAAACAAAAACCCACAAACTCTGACAAACTCCAAGCATTGATTATGCAAGAATGGGCTGCCATCAGTCAGGATGTGGCCCAGAAGTTGATTGACAGCATGCCAGGGCGAATTGCAGAGGTCTTGAAAAAGAAGGGTCAACACTGCAAATATTGACTCTTTGCATAAACTTCATGTAATTGTCAATAAAAGCCATTGACACTTATGAAATGCTTGTGATTATACTTCAGTAACAGTTAGCAACATCTGACAAAAAGATCTAAAAACACTGAAGCAGTAGACTTTGTGAAAATTAATATTTGTGTCATTCTCAAAACTTTTGGCCACGACTCTACTTCAGACATCAATGTGCATTCAACATATACTGAGCAATGCAGGTTTATTTACAAAAGCAAGCCTTCACACCTGATGGAACAGAAACCTTTTGGGGAAGAGAGGGGAAGGTGTTATTAATATGTTTCTAGATAATGGTAAATGCCTTATTGTTCTTAAAATCGCCATACAGATGGACAATCTGAAATGACCAATCAGCAACACCAGATAATGAGATGCGGTAAAAGAAATTCATTTTAAATGAGACCATCCTCATCAAACAGTATAAAACAGACACCCATCCGTGAACTCCGTCATCATCAACTTCAGAGTCTAATCCTGGCTGATCCTGTATGAATTGCAGTCACTCTCTTCCAGTACAAGACAAAGATGCATGAGAGCTTTGGATCTTCAGTCCGATCTCTATAGACTAATTGTGCTCATTGAGTCACTTGGCTTAATCCATGATCTCCAGACAAAATAATTCATTTGAAGCAGCTGGAGTTTTGGCACTATTGTCATTAGAGTTTCTTGCTGATTTCCAGACAAGCACAGGCTAGATGTTCAGCACAATCTCTGCTGGACTTTGCAACACTGAGTAATAGGACTCTATTAGTGGTGTTTGAATTGTTGCCTAAACAAATTAATTCTACAAGCTATCAAAAGATTTGCTTACTTAGCAATCAGATTTCCTTCAGATATTAGTTATGTTCAGATATTAATTTCAGATATCTTTCTGAGATTATTTTGTCCACTACACCGTTGCCTCATTTCAAAGAATTCATAATATTTAAAAATAATACATTTTTAATATATAATTTAGCAGTAATAATTTATCCAAAACCATGAATATGGTATTCTCCTGGATATGGTGTTTATATCAAAGCTGACTATGATTCGGTGCATTACACAAGCAGCCCAAAAGACTTGTGCTGTTGTCTGCTCATAGACCTGATGGATATAGGGAGAGAAAATTAAAATATTTTCATTACATCACAAAAATAAATTTTGCCTAAACAGAGATGTTTAAAGCTCTATTTTTGTGGATGTTACAAAAAAAATAAAAATACATACAGGAAATCATTCAAACCTGGAGACAAATGAAAAATAGCTACTTTTAGCATATCAGATGACAATAGCAAGCTGTCAAAATTCTGTCCCTTTTCCCCCCACCAGAGTTTGTGTTTCAATTATAGGGGAATCACACATCACTAGCTCTTTACTCTTGCACAGGTTTTTTTTTTTTAGGACTCATTGAAGTATGCTAATCCAGTCTGTGTGTGTTTTTAGAGAAGGTATATTATTGTGTGCCTCAACATTTATCCCCTGTAGTCATGCATACCTGTAGCCATACATACTCCTGTGAGCATACTCTTGTGTGCAGTTTAAAGGGACAGTACATCAAGACACAGCTAGAGTTGAAGACGTATCCAGTATTGGGGCTAAAGGTAATATCAATCATATATCAATATTGATTTGATGTAGATTTTTCTTCTGTTCACTCACTTTGCATTTTGTTAATTGATAAATATAGACTATTAACATGTATTTTTGAAAGCATACTTACTTTACAGCATTTTTTCACAACTGCCTAAAACTTTTGCACAGTAATATACATACAGCAAGAGGATACATTTTTCTATTGAGCATATAGAAAAGAACAATTATGGCTTTGGATCTGGTTACCTCATTGGAAGACTGCACGCTAACACATCTCTGCATGCCATGTTTACCCATGATCCCTTTCTCTGCATTGCGACACAAAGACGCAAATATGCATTAACGCAGAAGTATAAATCAGCCTTAACACTGCGTCTGGCAAAACCACCATTGTAATGCAATTCAATAGTTCAACCATTCATTGCAGTTCAACAATCAATTCACAGTGAAGATGGAAATGTCTCCCAGCTATGGCCACAGATAAAACATACTTAATCTTCTTAGCTCTTGGCTCCAGGGCTAGACAGAGGATACCCATGCTGCTTGGATGAGAAGTGGGAGGGAGAATTGGCTCTCGGGCTATATGGACTCTGCTTAAGTTTGCAAGTTTACGCTGCATGTATCAATTCCAAGATCAGTTATTTCAGCTGAGCCATGTCTGATGCTAGGTTGTCTACACAACCTAGTGTCTTTCTCTGCGTCTTACTCTATTTACAGTTGCCATCGTCCATAAATGTTAATGACTTTCAGGTTCTTCAGACTTGCTTCAAAATCAGGTGCTATTCACTACTTTTCAGATGGTGGGAGATATGAAAAATGACTTGAATAATTTAAAAAAAAAAGCTTGGCAGAGAGAAGGCAGGATAGTGGGGAGAACTTGGTTCCAACCCCATTCTGCTGTTAGCAATTCGATTTAAGTGAACTTTATTTGCATATGATACTTTTTAATAACGGACACAATCACAAAGCAGTTTTATAGAAATCCAGATCGAGATTTATACCTCTAATGAGCAAATTATCAATACTAATATGGAGCAATATCTTAAAAGAATCCAGACTCAAAACCAAACCCATTTTCTTCTGGGTGACACAAGAGTGTGGGATTATAAATCATTACAAGCAGTACTATTAAAGCACACCATCTGAGCATCAGGGTTGTGTGTTTTTGTTTTTTTGTTTGTTTTTTTTTAATGCGAAATTGGGCTAGTTTGGAAACAAGGTGGATTAAAGGTGGATCACGTTCCTTTTCTGACACCCTCATTTAATTCTTTAAAAGCAATCTCTTGCTGGTTTATTGTTGTTGTTTCTTGTTAACTGAAGAAATCAAGCAACATAACAGCAATGAAATTAAGGTTTTGTTTTCCAGTGTGTCATGTTGTCCATGTCACTAATTAAAAGCAAGCTTGTCCATTAGTTTAGATCAACAAAATGTAGGTCTTAACTGTAAGAGAGGAATGAAAAACCTGAAAAATCTCATAGCATAAGCAATATGCTGACCTCAACCCCACTGAACACCTTCAGGATGAATTGGAATGCTGACTGCCTTCTCGCCCGGCATCAGTGCCTGACCTCAGTAATGCTCCTGTGGCTAAATGGGCAAATCCTCACAGCCACACTCCAAAACCTAGGGGCAAGCCTTTGCAGAAGAGTGGAGGTTATTAGAAAAACAAAGGGGGGGGGGGGGACTATATCTTGAATGGGATGTTCAAAAAGCACATATGGGTATGATGCTCAGGTGTCCACAAACTTATCTAGCGGTGGTGGTCTATTGCAGAAAGTGGGTTTTCCTTGCTCTCATCCCATACACCTAAGATAATCAGCATTCTAATCAGAGAAATATTTACTCACAGTGGTATGGTCACAGTGGTACGGCAGTGTACCTAGTCTCAGACCAAGGGCGGACTTATGACTAGGCAAAGTTAGGCAACTGCCTTGGGCCCCAGAATCCAAGGGCCCCCTAAAAATGCAAATTATATATATATATTTAATTATTAACAGGGGCAGACTGGCCATTTGGGCACTGGGAGTTTTCCTTGGGGGGCACTGGGCAAAGTGGACCAGAGTGGGCAAGTAACAATAATATTGCGTCTCCTTTCCTTTGCCGCGGGTGAGTCACCGACCCAACTTGGTGGGGAGGGGGCGGGTTTTGTTGTTCGTCTCCCTCAAAATACTTCTAATCTATTGCAGCCCTCCCAAAAATTAGTTTGGACTGTTCCATTGCATATCTTGAAACACGCCCCCTTTTACATCTAATTCACGCAGACAGTGAGATTGATATCCATGGATGAAAAAGGGAATGGAAGAAAAGAAAAGGTAGAGCTGAAAAGCTCCGCGTAAAAAATGTTAAAGGCGTTTGAGGTAGATGCTGTGAAATGTTTTAAATGAACAGATTTTGCCTTTGGTGTGAAGGCAAGTTGCAGTTCTGCAGGCGCTGATGGCTCTAGCATTACAGATTATTCTAGCATTAAAGCCAAAGAACAGCGAGGCTGGGACAGGCAGCAGGGTTCACTCTCTCTCTCTCATACACACAAACTCTCTCTCATACACATGGACATGCTCTTTCAAATATACATTTTCTCATCCACATATACACACACACTCTCTCGTATGCCATTCAGATGTGGATTCATGTTAGTGCTAAAAAATAAAGTTTCAGTCCTGATTCAGGAGTTGTGCAGCTCTCCTACACTGCACCCAGATGAGGCCCCCTGATTAGCTAACATGCTGTCTTGGTTGTTTTATATTCTTTGTCACACTGTTCTTCTGTTTCTGTTTACCTATTTTACAGATATGACTTGATATCTGTTCAGTGCTACTTCAAATAAATATGTTTAAATAGCATTTATGTTTCTGTATTGTGTTATATTTTTATGCTAGTAAGTTGTGTTAAAAATTGGTCTAACCATCAATGAGCCGGTGTGTTATGATGTGGCGTGTTGTGGGCCGGGTGTGGTGGTCCGCTCTGGGCCAGAAAGTCCAGGACCACGTTTTGGTCCTAATCCGCCCCTGATTATTGCTATTAATGGTAAATAACGTATGCTGAAAATTTAAATATCAATGTTAAAACACTGAAATGAGGGCCCCATTCCTATATTTTGCCTAGGGCCCCCAAATCACTAAATCAGCCCCTGTCTCAGACAGCACACCCCAGTTCATTTCTTGACTGCTAAACACGATGGGGAGGAATACAAACACTCACTACTGCTTGCCATCCTCAACCTAACTTGACAGGGAGAGTCAACTGAACTACAAAAAAACATTATAACCATTGCTCTCTGGACCTGCCTGAAGCCCTTCTTCTGTTTGTTTAGAATCCTCATCACCTGGAAATCACTCGCTTTTGCTGAAGATGGCTCCACATGGACAGCCTAAAGATCACCATGAGATTACTGTGGATGGTACCACATAGAAACTATAAAGATGGCTGTGGAGGTACTTCCTTGGATAGCCTTAGGACTGCAATTGCTACGAACAGTTTTGCACTCAAGTCTCCATTAATGAACAGATAACTTCAAAAGTATAGACTTCAAGTTAAAACTATAATGAATTCAGAAATTACTCCGATACTCACATTCATAAGTTGCTGTTTACACACTGTTCGACTATACAGTATACAGTTATGTAAGGAAAATATATAACATATATAAAATAATATGTATATATAATATATACAATAATACTTATAATCACTATCCGGTGTAACCCAGAGGAGGATGGGTTCCCTTTTGAGTCTGGTTCCTCCCAAGGTTCCTTCCTCATGTTGTCTCAGGGAGTTTTTCCTCGACACCGTTGCCTCTGGCTTCCTCATTAGGGATCAATTTATATCCAGAACTTATATGTCTCTGAGAACAGCGGTTGTGTCTATTCTAGATTCAGTAGGGGTCAATCAGAATGTAATCGGACCTCATTACCCACCACTCATGACCCACCACTCATAATGGGGGTCACACTCTTGACATTATACTAACATATGGATTAAACATAGAAAATATTGTCACATTTCCGCAGTCTGAAGCTATCTCAGTTCATTATCTCATTTCGCGTAAATTGCGTATTGATCATAATATATGCACCTTGCCACACTACCGTGTCAAACGTACATTCATGTCAGCTAATGCACAGAGTTTTATCAATAACCTCCCAGAGATATCAGCTATGATTCGATCTCCGGTGACTGAATGCTTAGAGTCAATGTTCCGCTACACGCTAGATAAAGTAGCTCCACTTAAAAGAAAAATAATTAGAGAGAAAAAGCTAGCATCCTGGTATAACGGTCACACATGTACCTTAAAACAGACCACTCGACAGCACTGGTTAAAGTGGTAAATGACCTACTACTGGCCTCTGATCAGGGTTGGGTCTCCATGCTTGTGTTGCTTGACCTTAGTGCAGCTTTTGATACAATTGATCATGCTATTCTCCTCGGTAGACTAGAAAACGTTGTCGACATTAAGGGAGCGGCCCTCTCCTGGCTCAGGTCTTATTTGACTGATCGTTATCAGTTCGTAGATGTAAATGGTGAATTCTCGATGCATACTGAGGTAAAGTTTGGTGTTCCGCAAGGTTCTGTTTTAGGCCCACTGCTTTTTTCTTTATATATGCTACCTCTGGGTCAAATTATTCGTAAACATGGAATTAGCTTCCACTGTTATGCTGATGACACACAGTTGTATGTTTCAGCAAACAAGATGACAGACACCAGCTTAATAAAGTTGAGGAATGTGTAAAGGACATTAGACAGTGGATGCTTATTAACTTCCTCTTACTTAATTCTGACAAGACAGAAGTACTTATACTAGGAACACATGCAGCTAGAAGTAAGTTTTCTGATTACATAGTAACTCTGGATGGCCTTTCTGTTTCATCATGTGCAGCAGTAAAAGACCTTGGTGTGATTATTGACTCCAGTCTTTCATTTGACACCCATGTAGATAATATTACTAGGATAGCCTTCTTTCACCTCAGAAACATTGCTAAGATAAGAAATATAATGTCACTACAGGACGCAGAAAAATTAGTTTGTGCTTTTGTCACCTCTAGGTTGGATTATTGTAATGCCTTACTGTCTGGATGTTCCAGTAGGAGCATAAACAAACTCCAGTTTTGCCAAAATGCTAAGCTTTGACTGAGCTTTGCCAAAACACACTTTGAAGATTCTGAGGCCACATGGAAAAAGGTGTTAAGGTCACATGAGACTAAAATTGAATTATTCGGCCTCAACACCAAACGATATGTCTGGCGGAAATCCAATACAGCTCACCATCCAAATAACACCATTCCTACAGTAAAGCACGGAGATGGCATGGATGGGGCATAATACCATCAAATTCTTGAGGACAATATGCTGCCCTCTGCCAGAAAGTTGTCAATGGGAAGAAGGTTTACCTTTCAATATGACAATGACCCAAAGCACACAGCAAAACTGACCACACAGTGGGTGAAGGAGAAAAAGGTGAATGTTCTTGCATGGCCTAGTCAGAGCCCAGACTTAAACCCCATTGAAAATCTGTGGAATGACTTGAAGACTGCAGTCCACAAACGGTCGCCATCAAATTTAACTGAACTTGAGCAGTTCTGCAAAGAAGAGTGGTCAAATATTGCAAAGTCTAGATGTGCAAAGTTAGTAGAGACATATCCCAACAGACTAAAGGCTGTAATTAAAAAATTAAGGCAAATTAAAGCAAGTGGGTGATCCTTTTTCTAACTCAGTGATTCTGTTTTTAAATTTAATTTTTATCTGACATGTTGGTGTTGTATCTTTCACTTGGACGTTATAAATTGCACTGAGTAAATACAGCTGGATAAAACAAAAACTGTGTCCGTCTTCAGTTCAGGCTACAAAAGGGGGTTGTGATTCTTTTCTATACCCACTGTATGTTGTCTCAAATCAGTTGTTTTATAAGGCAGTACTTAAATATACCAATACAAAATTTAATTTATACTGGTTTCAAAGGTAGATAGATAATTTGATATTTTAGCAGATTTCAGGAAAATCACCCATCTGGTCAACAGCAACACCACAGTGATCTTCACTTACTGCTTTCATCATCATCAAAGTCACAACGAGCATAGCTGTTGGGTACTGCTACACGCAGAGAACGAAGCCAGGGGAAATCAGAGATCATTGAGTAGGGTGCCCCATCTACTACACCTAAAGTAGAGAATTGATGAAATTGTTTAAGGGTGATTGCCAATGTAATTTAAAAAAAATAAATAAATAAAATAAAAAAAAAAAAAAAAAAAGAGTCTCAATTCATAAATTGAAAAAAACTCCTTTTGGAGAAAATGAAATCTTGCAGGATTCCAAACCTGCTTCCTCTCACCATCTAAGGTATAGATGTCTCGGCCCCACGGGTAGTTAGGATATTTTTTTATGTCTGCTTCTGTTCTTTTTGCCTCTGGGAAGAATTCATTCTTGATTAGTTCCCTGTTGGATAAAAGAAAAAGAGCTTAAGAGAGGAAATAGGCAGGAGTTTATGCACCTCGCAGCATAAAACATTACTTACTTGAATTACTGCTTGCATTTTATTTCAATTAAATGTTCACCTATAATCCTATTCTGTAAATTACCCAACTCTGATATGTAAAATGCAAATAGAGATTGAAGACACAGAATTTATTTATTTATTTACAAATAGTTAGCCTCTATTTACTTTTTGTCTACACCTTTTTATATTAACTATTAATGAGTATCCTATGGACAAGAACTCAACATTTATTCATTCATAATTCTTCATATATGAGATGTAATTAACAATTTTTTCCTTTCTATTGCATGTTGGTACAACTGTTTGGCAGTAAATGGCAGGCACAAAAGTGGCAAAGAGAGATTTGCTGTGGTGCTGATTTATTTTGCAAATAAAAAGAAAAGACAGTTGGTGAATGTGTTAGTGTTGCTGCACAGTAAGCTGATAAAATGTAGGCACAAATAGCATAATTAAATTAGGTTCGATTAAAAAGATCAGCCCATTCAAACTTCAACTGAATATATAATAACTGCTTATTTATGGTATAATTATATCTTCAAAAACTGGTTGTGAGGATCATGTAGCAAATTACTATACATCTTCTTGCTATAATCCTTTGTCTTTATTTTGAGACAGCAAGTATGCCTTCTGAGATCCGATTGGCTGTTGGTGTCAATTTTTTCCTCAGTCAAGGGAAGAGGGAAGAGATAACAGGTCAAGAAAAAAATACAAGGTCAAAAAAAACATAAATTTCTCAAATTTAAGCAGTGCCATCTATTGGCCACATAATATAACCGTTATCGTCACAACATTCCCCATCTGGTATTGAAATCCCAAAATATAATTTTACAAATCATTCTGGCTACATCTGTGTGGAAGCTGGAACGTACCCCAGCGCTGGTTTGTGAATGGAGGGCGGGGTCGGAGAAGGTGAAAGGTAAGGAATGCACACCTGCAGAGAATTCAGTTACTGAATGTTCTGTGTTGCAGTGAGCAGTGGTGAGGATAAAATAGGAGAGAAAGGGGGCGCCTTGAGTGTGTGTGTGTGTGTTCGTTCATGACATACGATTGAACTGCACCACTGAAAAGCAAGTAATAGAAGGTGAAAGTAAATAAAAAGAAAGCTGTTTCATGGATTTAAATCCAGCCTGCTTCCCGTCTCTTCATTTCCCCACGTAGGGATCTTTAACAATCTGCTTATGGGTAACATAAGATGAATCACTCAAGAATTTGGTCTGAGGAAAATCTTTTGCATTTCCTTTTGTGACTGAAATAACTTTCCCATCACTGCCATGATACATCTTCGTGATGAGAGCCATACGCCATTCATTCCTTTTTACTTGACTGTCCTTCAGAAAGAACCAAGTCTCCTTCTTTGACATTTGACCTTTCAGTCGAATGTCAAAGAAGTATACAGTTCCTATATACCCATGTCTCCAGGCAGAGTATATTTGTTTTTCCTGGACCCCAAGGGCAAAAAAGCTTCATAGTCTGCTGTGAGACAACTGTCCAAGGTCCAAACACATTTAGAGCAACGTCCATAAAAGGCAGATCTGTTTTAAGACAGTCCTGAGGTAGATCAGACATCTTTTGTTGTAGGACTCTGCCTCTGAGCAAATGAACACACTGGTGAATGAGAAAATTAATACACCTCTTGGCATCAATGCTCCATAATCCTGCACTTCTAATGGCCCTGATATGGCCTTGATGTTTGGCTTGCTCATGAAAATGTCTTATAATCAGTGAAGCAACATGGCTTTTCCCAGAAATAATGATGGGATGTTTCTCTTCAAAGTTTAGTGGTGCATTCTCCAGCCGCCCTCCAACCCTCAGAAGACATTCATCATCAATTATGGCGTTTAATCTCTTCAAAACCCTTCTTTTAGAAATGTCTTTTCCTGCTTTCAAGAACATGAACACTTCTGAATAGACCACTTGCTATACACCTCCAAGTATAACAGTTTTGGCATTAAAGAGTTAATCTACAGAGCAACAGTAATGACATTCACTGCAGAAGTTCACTGCAACTAATTTCTGACATCATATAATATGGATAAGAGAGGCAATAGCTCTCAGGAGGAACTTCCAGATGGAAAAGTTCTGGGGAAGCGGTGAGATCCAGGTTTGTCATTTGTGACATGGACTGCTAAACTGGTACAGTTTGGATGAATCTCACTGTATGAGTCTTGGGTGATAAGCTCATAAGACATAACATCAGTCGGAAAGCCAAAGCCAAAGCTTTAAGTCTGAAACAGGTATGGAATGTGCAGCAAGTCAGTCGGGAGCAAAGAAGGCTGTGAAAAATTGTCTTTTTTAAATTTTTTTTTTTAGCCTTTTCTGTTCTCATGGATATCAAACAATTGCAAACAAAACACAGGTTTATCAAAAAAAATCCTTGTTAAATGTAGGTGTGCAACAATTATTGGCACCCTTTTATCAATACTTTGTGCTACCTCCCTTTGCCAAGATAACAGCTCTGAGTCTTCTCCTATAATGCCTGTATGAGAATACATGGCAAGGGGTCTGAGACCATTCCTCCATACAGGATCTCTCCAGATCCTTCAAATTTTCCTCTTCAGCTCACCCCACAGGTTTTCTGTGGGTTTCAAGTTAGGGGACTGGGATGGCCATGGCAGGACCTTGATTTTGTGGTCAATAAACTATTTTTGTGTTAATTTTGCTGTAAGTTTTTGATTGTTGCACACCTATATTTAAGAATGATTTTTTTTTTGATAAACCTGTGTTGTGTTTGCAATTGTTTGATATCCATGAGAGCAGAGTATTTTTGTGATTTTTTTAAACAAAAGATCAAAAGGTTAAACAATAAAGACAATTTTTCACAGCCTTCTTTGCTCATATTTACCAAGGGTGCCAATATTAGTGGAGGGCACTGTACATCCTAGTACTAACTTGCTGTCAGTATAGAACTCAACCAAGTCTGGTTTGATGTTTCTCTTATCTGCAATAAGTTCTGCAAGATCAACAGCTAAAACAGCAGTCGCTAACCCCAAGCAGGAAATTGTATGGGCAGAGGTAGGCACTAGTTTTGCCTTCCCAACGATGAATCCATTGTCACTTGCTCCAGTGGCATCTGCCACCTTTAGATATGCCCCTGCTGCAAATGTCATAGGGGATGCATCTGAGAACACATGGATCCTTTTACCTTGAGCCTTGGAGACTGAGAAGCACTTAACAATGGACACTATCACAAAGCAGCTTTACAGAAATATATAAATTCATGATATAAATGTCAAATTTAATGTTTATCCCTTATGAGTAAGCCAGAGGTGACGGTGGCAAGGAAAACTCCCTGAGATGATATGAGGAAGAAACCTTGAGAGAAACCAGACTCAGAAAGGAACCCATCCTCATCTGTGTGATAATGAATAGTGCAATTATAAATCATTCCCTTGCAAAACTGTTTGTGGCAACTGCAGACCAAAACATATAGCAATCATAGCAATTGTAGTTCTAAGGCATCATAGAAAAGCTGTTCATATCAATTACAGTCCAAAGCAATCTTCATGGTTTTTAAGTGGTACCATCCTCAGTAAGCTCATTGATCTTTAGGCTGTCCATGTGGGGCCACCCTCAGCAACAGCAAGTGATTTCCAAGTGATGAGAACTCCAACCAGAAGCAGGGCATCAGGATAAATCAGGCAGGTCCCAGAGAGCAGAAGGGGTCAGGATCACTGGTATCGCAACTTAACACCCGAAGGCCACAGGAAACATCACTGATGATGTGTCCAAGGGCATCACAAGATGTATTTTCTGTAAGAACCTGCATCCACTAAGCAAGGTCAATTCTACTGTTTTTGCTAAACATTAAAGACATTTGGATTTCAGATCAAAAGAGGAATATGAGACGACAGATCAGAATTTCAGCGTTCATTTCCTCATATTTACACCTAGATGTGTGGAAGAGGAGGCATGATCAAGCACTATTTTGTGAATGGAGGGTGGAGATGAAGAAAGTGAGTGGTAAGGCTTGCATATCTGTGTGGAATTTGGCTAATGAGTGTTCACTGTTTCAGTGAGCCATGGCAAGGATAAAGAGGGGGGAGACAAGAGCTTAGATTGTCAAGGCCCTTGCTGGCATCCATCAGACACAATACCAGGCCCTCCTCGAGCTTTGCATAGAGCAGGAGCAGCACTTCCAGGCCCTGCTCCAAGCTTAAGCAGAGGACTGACAGGTGTCGAAGGTGGCTGCTGGCAGAGGAGCATGGCGCAGAGGATGTGCTCGACCTCGTGGTGTTGAAGCAGTTTGTCACTCGACTACTGCAGGGGATGGTGTAATGGATGCAGTGCCACTGCCCGGCGTCACTTGATGAGGCAGTACAGCTGGCAAAGGACCATTTGGCGGTGTATTCAGGGGCAAGAAAACCCCCCTTTTCTCTATCAATCCCTCTCTCTCTCTTCCCCCTTTTCTCCCCATCCTCCCCCCTTCCCTGCACAATAGAAACAGGGGCCGATTCTTCTGAAAACAGTTCCCTGGTCCTGGGGTTTCCCTCCCCCTTCCCCAATTAGGGAAGGAAAAAACACTGAACTGACTCATGGCCTGTTTCTATTGGCCGGGTATTCACAGCAATGTTCGCAGGTGGTGTGAGGCATGTCACGGATGTCAGTTGTTGAATCCGCCGACCACCCCAAAAGCAGTGCTGAGGCATTCTTCCGTGTTATCTCCCTTGTCGGAATCCCCAAAGAGATCCTGACCCACCAGGGTACATCCTTTTACACACTCCTTGCAATCTGTGAGCATTTTGGCGGGGATTAAACCGATATGCACCAGTGTTTACCACTAGCAGACAGATTGGCTGGTTGAACGGTTTAATCAAACACTTGATTCATTCACAACTATGCTCAGAATTGGGATAAGTGGCTCAAGCCCAAGAACGACAGTCACGACTGTATGTCAGGGGTACTCAGCTAGTGGAATTTTCACAGGGATTACTGTATTATTACCCACATTGAGCTCCAAATTGCTTGCCAAGTGGCAAGGGCCCTTTGAGGTTACATGGAGAGTCAGGGATGTTGACTATGAGGTAAGGCGAACGGATAGAGGTGGGGTGCAGCAGATTTACCAAATCAATCTCCTTAAACCATGTAGAGAGAGGTGGTCTCCATGGCTTTAGTGACTATCGTTCTGGAGAGGAAGGCTCGTCCATGGGAGCCCCACTCCTCTCTGCTTCAGGTGTCCAACAGGATTGCTCTCCTCAGTGAAGCATCCACTGAGAAACCTGAAAGAGCTCTGGTTATACAAGACTCTATCTAAGGCACGTGAAATCAGCTAGGCCTTTAGTTAGGTGTATACCAGGAGCCAGGGTGCTTGACATAGCAGTTAATCTTAGGGTTTTTGGCAAGCACAGGTTTTCAAAGGTAGTTATTCATGTAGGAGCTAACGATATATGCCTTCATCAGTCAGAGGTTACTAAGAGTAACATTGTAGAGGTGTGTAAATTAGCAAAGGCGATGTCCGATGCAGTAGTATGCTCTGGCCCCAGTAGCCTACAGCAGGTTATGGTCGCTGAATTGCTGAATGTTCAGGTGGTGCTTCAAAAACAATGTGTGCTTTGTAGATAATTGTAGTAGTTTTGAGGGCCAGGCTGGTCTGTTGGGGCAAGATGGTTTCCATTCCACTCGGGAAGGTGCTTCTCTCATTTCTGTGTGAAAATAAGTGAAATAAGTATTTGATCCCCTATCAATCAGCAAGATTTCTGGCTCCCAGGTGCCTTTTACACAGGTAACAAGCTGAGATTAGGAGCACTCTCTTAAAGGGAGTGCTCCTAATCTCAGCTCGTTACTTGTATAAAAGACACCTGTCCACAGAAGCAATCAATCAATCAGATTCCAAACTCTCCACCATGGCCAAGACCAAAGAGCTGTCCAAGGGTGTCAGGGACAAGATTGTAGACCTACACAAGGCTGGAATGGGCTACAAGACCATCGCCAAGCAGCTTGGTGAGAAGGTGACAACAGTTGGTGCGATTAATCGCAACTGGAAGAAAAACAAAATAACTGTCAGTCTCCCTTGGTATGGGGCTCCATGCAAGATCTCACCTTGTGGAGTTTCAATGATCATGAGAATGGTGAGGAATCAGCCCAGAACTACATGGGAGGATCTTGTTAATGATCTCAAGGCAGCTGGGACCATAGTCACCAAGAAAACAACTGGTAACACACTATGCCATGAAGGAGTGAATTCTGCAGCGCCAGCAAGTTTGCCTGAATGACTCAGAGGAGAACTGGGTGAAAGTGTTGTGGTCAGATGAGACCAAAATCGAGCTCTTTGGCATCAACTCAACTCGCCATGTTTGGAGGAGGAGGAATGCTGCCTAAGACCATAAGAACAACATCCCCACCGTGAAACATGGAGGTGGGAACATTATGCTTTGGGGGTTTTTTTCTGCTAAGGGGACAGGACAACTGCACCACATCAAAGGGACGATGGACGGGGCCATGTACCATCAAATCTTGGGTGAGAACCTCCTTCCCTCAGCCAGGGCATTGAAAATGGGTCGTGGATGGGTATTCCAGCATGACAATGGCCCAAAACACACAGCCAAGGCAACAAAGGAGTGGCTCAAGAAGAAGCACATTAAAGTCCTGGAGTGTCCTAGCCAATCTCCAGACCTTAATCCCATAGAAAATCTGTGGAGGGAGCTGAAGGTTCGCGTTGCCAAACGTCAGCTTCAAGAATTTAATGACTTGGAGAGGATCTGCAAAGAGGAGTGGGACAAAATCCCTCCTGAGATGTGTGTAAACCTGGTGGCCAACTCCAAGAAACGTCTGACCTCTGTTATTGCCAACAAGGGTTTTGCCACCAAGTACTAAGTCGAAGCGGTCAAATACTTATTTCACTCATTAAAATGCAAATCAATTTATAACTTTTTTGAAATGCGTATTTCTGGATTTTTTTTGTTGCTATTCTGTCTCTCACTGTTAAAATACACCTACCATTAAAATTATAGACCGATCATTTCTTTGTCAGTGGGCAAACGTACAAAATCAGCAGGGGATCAAATACTTTTTTCCCCCACTGTAATTGGTGACAATCCAGAGAAAAGGCCAGGGAGCAGACAAGCAGGCTAAACCAACCATCTGCTAGCTGCTAGGTGAGTCGAGACTCAGGTTCCAAAATATCAAGACTGTCTGTTCAAACAAAAATGTAGAAATATTCAGAATGTTTGTTTAAGTAACCTAATTAACATAAAATTTGATCATTTGAATGCACAGCCAGCACCTTTGATCTGAAGCTAGGACTGTTGAATATTAGATCTCTTGCGTCTAAAGCACTTATTGTTAATGAAACCATTACTGATCAGGAGATGAATGTACTGTATTTAACAGAAACATGGATTAAAGCAAATGAGAACATAGCATTAAATGAAGCTAGTCCTCCTGGATACAGTTATATACATCAGCCCCGTCTAACTGGCAGAGGGGGAGGTGTTGCACTCATTTATAATGATAATCTAGGCATCACACAAAAACCTTGTCATAAATTCAACACTTTTAAAGTTCTTTATACTAGCATAACATACAGTAGTGTGCAAAAGCTTTAGGCACATGCAAAGAAATGCTGTAGAGCAAAGATGCCTTAAAAATAACGAAATTAAATGTTTCTACATTTAAAAACAAAACAAAACAAAAAACATAAAGGGCAGTAAACAGTTGTAAATGAAACAGTCAATATTTGGTGTGACAAAAATAAAAATAATCTCCGGTACAATGTGTGCAGTTTTATAAGGAAATTAGCTGGTAAGTTTTATTGAGAATCTTGCAGAACCAGCCACAGTTCTTCTGGAGACTTTGACTTTCACACTTGCTTCTTATTTTTACAGCAAAACGCAGCAGCCTTCATTGTGTTTTTTATTTTATTTTATGTTATTTATTTATTATTTTTATTGCGTTTTTTGGCAATTACAGGGATAGTTCAGAACATGTTAAATAAGTAAATACATACATATACAAATAAATAAATAAATAAATAAGAAGGGACAAGACATAAAGGGAGGAGGCACATGCATATGGAACCTACACCTAGATCCCTTATCTGTGTTCCTTGACATATTTGCTCATAGTACATATCAGACTCTGAGAGAAGGATAGCTCACAGGGAACATAATCAATATATACCGGACAGAGAAATCTGTAGGGGATGTGCGTGTAGATATATAAACATATCCACACACACGAGTATAGAAATAAAGAGATAAATAAATGATAATACATTTCCAAAAACAAAAAAGAAAAAAAAAAACCAAACCAACCCAACTTTACTTCTACTCCTTCCAAGCGAGATTTTGAATTCCCAAAGATAGCATATACAGCCGTGGCCAAAAGTTTGAGAATGACAAATAATAATTTTTACAAAGTCTGCTGCCGCCTCAGTTTTTACGATGGCAATTTGCATATACTCCAGAATGTTATGAAGAGTGATCAGATGAATTGCAATTAATTTCAAAGTCCCTCTTTGCCATGAAAATGAACTTAATCCCAAAAAACATGTCCACTGCATTTCAGCCCTTCCACAAAAGGACCAGCTGACATCATGTCAGTGATTCTCTCGTTAACACAGGTGAGAGTGTTAATGAGGACAAGGCTGGAGATCACTCTGTCATGCTGATTGAGTTAGAATAACAGACTGGAAGCTTTAAAAGGAGGGTGGTGCTTGAAATTATTGTTTTTCCTCTGTTAACTATGGTTACCTGCAAGGAAACACGTGCAGCCATCATTGCTTTGCACAAAAAGAGATTCACAGGCAAGGATATTGCTGCTAGTAAGATTGCACCTAAATCAACCATTTATCGGATCATCAAGACCTTCAAGGAGAGAGGTTCAACTGTTGTGAAGAAGGCTTCAGGGCGCCCAAGAAAGTCCAGCAAGCGCCAGGACCGTCTCCTAAAGCTGATTCAGCTGCGGGATCGGGGCACCACCAGTGCAGAGCTTGCTCAGGAATGGCAGCAGGCAGGTGTGAGTGCATCTGCACGCACAGTAAGGCGAAGACTTTTGGAGGATGGCCTGGTGTCAAGAAAGGCAGCAAAGAAGCCACTTCTCTCCAGGAAAAACATCAGGGACAGACTGCTATTCTGCAAAAAGTACAGGGATTGGACTGCTGAGGACTGGGGTAATGTCATTTTCTCTGATGAATCCCCTTTCCAATTGTTTGAGGCATCTGGAAAAAGCTTGTCCGGAGAAGAAAAGGTGAGCACTACCATCAGTCCTGTGTCATGCCAACAGTAAAGCATCCTGAGACCACTCATGTGTGGGGTTGTTTCTCAGCCAAGGGAGTGGGCTCACTCACAATTTTGCCTAAGAACACAGCCATGAATAAAGAATGGTACAAAAACATCCTCAGAGAGCAACTTCTCCCAACCATCCAAGAACAGTTTGGTGACGAACAATGCCTTTTCCAGCATGATGGGGCACCTTGCCACAAGGCAAAAGTGATAACGAAGTGGCTCGGGGAACAAAACATCGATATTTTGGGTCCATGGCCAGGAAACTCCCCAGACCTTAATCCCATTGAGAATTTGTGGTCAATCCTCAAGAGGTGGGTGGACAAACAAAAACCCACAAACTCTGACAAACTCCAAGCATTGATTATGCAAGAATGGGCTGCCATCAGTCAGGATGTGGCCCAGAAGTTGATTGACAGCATGCCAGGGCGAATTGCAGAGGTCTTGAAAAAGAAGGGTCAACACTGCAAATATTGACTCTTTGCATAAACTTCATGTAATTGTCAATAAAAGCCATTGACACTTATGAAATGCTTGTGATTATACTTCAGTAACAGTTAGTAACATCTGATAAAAAGATCTAAAAACACTGAAGCAGTAGACTTTGTGAAAATTAATATTTGTGTCATTCTCAAAACTTTTGGCCACGACTGTACTCCCCAAATTAAATCTATCTAGCACGGAAAATAAATACGACCACTCAACCCTATCAAATGTTTTCTCGGCATCTAACGAGACGACTATACCGCCACTTTTTCAAACACCTGAATGATTAATAATATTAAGTAACCGTCTGATATTATGGGATGAAAATCTCCCTTTAACAAAGCCTGTCTGGTCTATGTTTATGACAGTGGGAAGCACCAACTCAAGACGAGTGGCTAGAAATTTCGCTAGTATTTTGAAATCTACATTAAGCAAAGAAATAAGGCGGTAAGATCCGCACTCCTCGGGGGGGTTGTCCTTCTTCAGGAGGACACAGATATTAGCTTCCAACAAAGAACTAGGCAGATTACCAGAGTCATAGGAATACTGTATCATGCAGTGCATAGAGGGAACCAAAGAGTCTTTAAATTTTTTGAAAAATTCTGCCATGAAGCCATCCGGCCCGGGTGCTTTCCCACTAGCCTGTCCCCTTACACAGTTAAGAATTTCGCTGCTTCTGATTGCTCATCAGACAGTGTCGGGACAGATAGATTGGCAAAGAACTTATCTAGTAATTCACCTGGATCTGACTCCAGTTGGGAGGTATAGAGTTTCTTATAGAATGCCCTGAAAACTCTGTTGATTGCTTCACTATCGTGACATAAATTTCCAACATTGTCTTTAATAGTAGAAATAACTTGAGCCTGAGAGCACCAGCATAAAAAGTTGGCCAGATACTTATTCTGTTTATTCGCAAATTCATACAATCGCTCCTTCGCGAAAAATAATGATTTCTCTGCCTTTTTTGTGAGAATTGCCTAGAGGGAAATTTGTGTAGTTTTGATTTCTGCCAGTAATTCATCGGAGGGGGAAGTGTTGTACCTAGGACAAGATCATAAAGCTTCACTTCAAGCATTCTTTGATCTGCTAAGAAATTCTTTTTCAGGTTCGAAACATAGGAAATGATTAACCCCTGATATACACTTTTGCAGTGTCCCATAGCAGGTTAGGAGAAATCCCTGGGGTTTCATTGTCTATGAAATTGTGTATCTGATTTGCTCTTTGAGGTAGGATTCAAAGTTTGGGTCATGAGCAAGCCAGGAGGGGAATTTCCAGGCATCCCGATGGTGCTTGACATTAGAAAGGATTAAGTTAAGGAATACGGCCGCGTGGTCAGATATGACATTATTGCCAATCTCGCAGTACAATATATTATGAAGGGATGCTTTAGGTGAAAAATATAACCTATTCTGCTGCTAGTTTTGTGTACTCCGGAAAAAAAATTATATTCCCTCTCCCCAGGGTGTAGAACCCGCCACGTATCTACCAAAACCAGTTCCTGACACGTCTCATCCAGGACACAAGCCCTTCCAAAATGTTTTTCTTTCGACGGGGTGGATTTATCTTATTCAGGTGAAAGAATACAGTTAAAGACACCAGCAATTATACTGTGCTCACATTGCCATTCAGCGAATTTACAAAAATGTGTGTAATGAAATCATTAGATTGGATGGGGGGTATATATACATTCATTAAGGTGATAGATTCTCCACTCAGCACCCCTTTAAGCAGCACATACCATCCCGCACTGTCAGCCTGGATAAACAATGAAGAAAACACTTGCCCAACCCAGTCACGCATCAGTTTGGCATGTTCACTTGCCGTCATGTGTGTCTCCTGCAAAAAAGCAATATGTACTTGTTGTTTTTTCAGATAATTCAGGATAATTTTTTTTCCCGGATTTTGGACCCCCCTTAGGTTCCAGCTACAAAGTTTCAATTTCAGATTATTTACAGACGTAGTAGACGTATAAGAAGTTAGCAACACGTAATATCCTGTATGTAAAGTACCTTTGGATTAGCCACTATTATAATGTGATGAGTAAAGAACATAATGCCATCAAATCCGTAGTGGTTAAAGAGAGTTAACAAGAAAATAAAAACACAAATATACACACAAAAATATAGCAAAAGTGAATTTCCCTGCATGCAAATAGTTAAAACTATTTACACTCAAAACAAAAACAGTTATATAAATCAACAGATGGAGCCTGATGCCGGTCAGTTTCGTATATGAGATCCATGGGTAAAGAGCCCCATGTTTCATAGAAACCTCTCAGGACCGAGAAGAACAACAGATAGTAGATTCAAAAAATTAGAAAACACACAGGTAACACAAATACAAGTCATGTGGTCATGGATGTTAAAAAAGCTGACAACAGCGGTAGGCCCTGTCCTAGCAATTAGCCCTTTACGGGTTAAAAACATACTTACTCAGACTTAAAGCAAAATACTATAAAAGTCAAAATGGTCTTCCTTCTTCCTATCATCTCTTAACGTTTCCCATCGCCAGTATGTAACTCTTACAGAAAAAAAGATACAAAAGATAGTGCCATACCTGGCCGCCTGCACAGGCAACAGACACTGGCCAGTCCCATCTCACAGAAGTGGACATCACTAACTCGAAATTGGGAAATGTTCATACCTTACTTCCGCTGAATAATCAAATTTCCTTATGTGCAGAACATTCGGATCCCTTAAAAAAATAAATAAATAAAATAAAAAAATTAGCCTAGCATAATTTAAAAGTCAATCAGCCACTTCGGGACGGGATGTGTCAGTCTGGTGAATGGGGGTCGAGGCAGGCAGGTTAGACAGAAAATGCTCCACGTCACTCGGCTGTTTGAAGAACTTAGCACCTTCATACTGCACTCTGAGGACCGCCGGATAGATCATAGCAAAGCCCACTCCCTTCTCGCGTAGGCGTTTTGTAACTGCCCCGAATGCCTGCCTTTTCCTAATGATCGCAGCCGAGAAGTCCTCGTAGATGGAGACGGTATGTTGCCTGTACAGCAGCTTTCCGGCAGCTCGAGCAGCTTGTAAGATACGGACTTTATCCTGAAAGTTATGAAGTTTCAGCATCACAGCGCGGGGTCTCTCACCTGAGGCAGGTTGGCACGCTGAGATGCAATGAGCACGTTCTATTTTGATCTGGCCATGTTTAAAGCTCATATTCAGCAGGCTAGGCAGCCAAGATTTGAAAAACAGAACAGGGTTAGTACCTTCCTTGCCCTCGGGCAGGCCAATTATTCTGATGTTGCACCTCCTGCTTCTGTTTTCCAAGTCATCTATTTTGTCAAAAGCAGCCTCGAGGGTCGCCTTCATCTTGACCAGATCAGCATTATCCCTAGCAACTGTGTCTTCCATCATGGATATACGTGATTCCCACCTCCACGACATGCACTGTCACAGCAGAGAGCTTCTCCATCAGTAGGTCAATTTTGTTTTCAAGCGCTTTGTCCACTCCTGCAAGGACTTCCAATGTAATACGCTTTTAACTAGCACGTTCATTTCACCAGCCATTAGTGATACATCCGCCATTTTAGGTGTATGCACGGGAGTTGATAGTTTCGATTGTTTTCATCCTCTGAGCATGTAATTTAAATTCCGTCTTTTCCCTGACATACCTTGCGTACACCACGCTCAAATTATCCCTGACTAAGGAGGACTACTCAGTCTGAAAAAGTTAAAATCAGAAATATGACTACTCTGCCATCTTGCGCCACGTGACTCCCTTCATTGTTTTTTTTTTTGTCTGAAAAGTGTCTCTTACATAATATGCTGCTTTCTTTAATGACATACAAACATTTTTCTGTAACATTTAATTTTGTGCTAGAAAACTAATGTTTGGCAATCTAAAATGTTTTTTGTACTGACTTGATAATGTAGAAGTCATAAAATAAAAAAATCTATAACAAAGTTTGAACTGAAAAAATAGGGTGCCTAAAACTTTTGCACAGTACTGTATGTAGCCACAAAAAATAAGTCTACCGAGTCGATTAATATTTACAGACCCCCAGGGCCATATTCTGAATACCTTTGTGACTTCGCAGATTTCATTTCGAACCTGGTTGTTTCTTTAGACAAAGCATTAATTGTTGGAGACTTTAATACTCATTTTGATAACCCGGAAGACCCTCTGAGAACAGCGGATGTGTCCATTCTAGATTCAGTAGGGGTCAATCAGAATGTAATAGGACCAACTCATAAATGTGGTCACACTCTTGACCATATACTATCGTACATATAATTACAGAAAATATAACTGCATTTCTTAAGTCTGAAGTTATCTCAGATCGTTATCTCATCTCGTTTAAAATGTACTTTAATCATAATATATGCATCTTGCCACTCTACCGTGTCAAACGCACATTGACGTCAGCTACTGCACAGAGTTTTATCAATAATCTCCCAGAGTCATCAACTATGATTGGATCACCTTCTGATCCAGAACTTGATCAGGCAACAGAATATCAACATTCTGCTACACGTTAGATAAGGTAGCTCCACTTAAAAGAAAAATAATTAGAGAGAAAAAGCTAGTACTCTGGTATAATGATCACACACACACCTTAAAACAGACCACTCGAAAATTAGAACGTAAATGGAGTCAAACCAAATTGGTAGTATTTCAAACAGCATCTCTTAGTACTGCTAGATCAATGTATCTCTCCACCCAAAATGAAAATAAAAATAATCCTATATTCTTATTTAATACTGTAGCAAAATTAACTATGAATAACACCAAAACAGAAACATGCACACAATCATTATATAGCAGCAATGATTTCATTTTTTTTTTTTGACTATCAGACAAATTCAGACTATTAAAACCAGACCTATAAATAACCCTGTAGATAATAATATAACAGTATCAGATGAGTGATTAGAATGTTTTACTCCACTTTGAGAAACTCCACTAATTTCCCTAATTTCATCATCAAAATCATCAACTTGTATACTAGATCCCCTACCTACATGTTTCTTCAAACAGATAATTCCAGAAGTAATCAAACCCCTTCTAAAAATAATAAATTCTTCCCTCTCGTGATAGACTAGAAAATGTTCCTGGCTCAGCTCTTCTTCACTGATAGTTATCAGTTTGTAGATGTAAATGGTGAATTCTCTATGCATACTGAGGTAAAGTGTGGTCTTCCGCAAGGTTCTTTTTTAGGCCCACTGCTCTTTTTTCTATTATTTATTTTTATACATGCTACCTCTGGGTCAAATTATTCATAAACATGGTATTAGCTTCCACTGTTATGCTGATGACACACAGTTGTATGTTTCAGCAAAGCCAGATGACAGACACCAGTTTAATAAAGTTGAGGAATGTGTAAAGGACATTAGACACTGGATGCTTATTAACTTCCTTTTACTAAATGCTGACAAGACAGAAGTATTTGTACTAGGACCACATGCAGCTAGAAGTAAGCTTTCTGATTACATAGTAACTCTGGACGGCCTTTCTGTTTCATCATGTGCAGCGGTAAAAGACCTTGGTGTGATTGACACCAGTCTTTCATTTGAAATATAATGTAACTACACAATGCAAAAAAAAATTAGTTCATGCATTTGTTACCTCTAGGTTGGATTATTGTAATACCTTACTGACTGGCTGTTCCAGTAGGTACATAAACAAGCTCCAGTTAGTCCAGAATGCAGATGTAAGAGTCCTCACTAGAACCAGAAGATATGACCACATCACCCCTATCTTATGCACACTGCACTGGCCCCCAGTTAAATTTTGCATTGATTATAAAATACTACTATTGACATATAAAGCACTAAATGGTCTCGCGCCACAGTACCTGAGCAAACTTTTGGTGCTTTATGATCACTTACTTCGAGCAAAAGGTGCAGGCTATTTGTTGGTACCTTAAATAGTGAAGGCTTTCTCTTAGAAAGACCCACAGTCACAGAACAGCCTTCCAATTAGTGTTTGGGACTCAGACAGTCTCAGAATTCAAGTCTAGGCTGAAAACATATGCTTGCAAGTTAGATCATTGGTTAAATCCCATTACGCAAACAAGTCATCTCAAAGCCATGGTTAACTTTCAATTTCCACTCAAGCTTAGGAGTACTGTGTATAGTACAATATTAAAGTTCTGCCATACTGCAGAAGACAGATGGTCAGCCATATGGTGAGTTGTTTACTCAGAAAGTTTTGCAGTTTGGCAAATTGAATGACATGTTGCCCCTGACAAAGCTGCTAGAGACTGAGCTTTGTTCCTTTCGAGAGCTTCAGCTTGAAGACTTTGTTTTGTAGGCTCCATTTTTAAGGTGGTGTACATGCTTAAAAAGAATAAACTTTTTGTATTAACAGCATTTACTTGTACTATTACTTTCAATACTTAAGTACATTTAACATAAAAAAAAAAAAACTTTTCATACTTAAGTACAATAAATATCAGATACTTTAAGACTTTTACTCAAGTAATATTCTAAAAGGTGACTAACTTCTACCAAAGTCATTTTCTGGTAAGATATCTGTACTTTTACTGAAGTGTGGCTTTCAGGTACTTCATCCACCACTGGTATTTGGACAGTTACACAATTTTTGTAATTTTGCCTCTGTACACCATCATAATAAAGTGTAGACATTCAGCTTTAATTCATGGGGTTTAACAAAATTATTGCATTAACCATTAATTACACCCATTTTTAACAGAGTCCCTCCATTTTCGCAGGCTCAAAAGTAACCGGACAATTGACAATCGGTTTCATGACCAGGTGTTTCCTCATTATTTAATGACAAATTGAGGAAATAAAAGGTCTGGGGTTGATTTCAAGTGTTGAATTAGCATTTGGTAGCTGTTAAAGGGAACTCTCAGGTGTCGATGCAAGTGAAGGAGGGCATCATTAGGCTAAAAAAACAAAACAGACATCTAAGAGAGATACCAGTAACTTTAGGAGTGGCCAAATCAATAATTTGGTACATTCTTAAAAAGAAGGACTGCATTGGCAAGCTCAGCAACACCAAAAGACCTGGAAGACCACGGAAGACAACTCAAGTGGATGATTACAGAATTCATTCCTTGTTGAAGAAAAACCCCTTCACAACATCTAGCCAAGTCAAGAACACTCTGGAGGAGGTAGGTGTTACTTTTGATCCTGTGAAAAAAAATGGCTGTAATTCATAAGCTGTTAATACAATATTTTTGTTAAACCCCTTGAATTAAAGCTGAAAGTCTACACTTCAATCACATCTTGATTGCTTCATTTCAAATCCATTGTGGTGGAGTAGAGAGGCAAAATTAAACAAATTGTGTCACTGTATAAATACAGGCCTGACTGGATGTTTGTTTTTAAGTGCAAAAACAAGAAAGTTGGTCCCCTAAAACTCCTTTAAATTTTTCCTGGACAGGTATGTAAACACAAACTGTATAAAGCTTTTTTGAATGGTTGCTTTACATAATGAATCAAGTAAATAGGTTTTTACCACTTAGTTGGTTTAATTGTTTGTAATTTAACACTATGCCAGCTACCATGGCTATTTTCATAGTGGGAAACAGGTTAAAATGTAGCAAAATATGAAGAATTCACAAAAGTTTTTTAAAGTTTATTTTCAATAAAAAAATCTAACACTAAATCTGACTTTTTACCACTTAGAAAGCCAGGTAAGGCAATGCGGTGGATGAACCACCTTCATAGAAATGTATGCAATGCTAGATAACTTCTTTACAGATAACAATGCTAATGATACCAACACCGGAGCTTAAAATCTCATGAGCGTTCATTATAAAGAAATGGCCTATCCCACGTCCTTGTGTAGTGGGCGTACTACATAGTGTCATGTTTCTGACTTGCAATATGGTTTGCTCAGTCTATTTTAGTAAAAATTAATTATAGTTATAACAGAGAAATAGAAGAAGAACTAATGCCTGTTCACCTTGATTGTATCAAGAATACTTGCCAAGACTATGCTTGCATAAGTTGTGAACAGGTGTACATACTGACTGATGTTAGAGACAGCGTCCAACCAGCTCCGCACTCTCACTTTGTTTCTGACATTGGGGGGGTTACTGAACTCATGGATAACTGCAATGTGGTATGGGTAGGGACCACTGAACAACCTTCTCTCCAGGGCCAATGAGTCAATCTGGAGAGCAGAAGTCACATTTATATAAGCCCATAAAAATTTAACACTTGCAACACATCACTAGTTTAAATGCAGTTTAAATCCTAATATGCATCAAGATAACAATCTATTTTAAAAGTCTCTGCAAACAGGGTACAAAACACAGAAGTAATTCATTATAGGACTGTAGGTGCTTTCTGAAAAGTAAAGGTTGATTCATGCACAAAAGAAACATGTATTATTAATAAACAGCTGTTGGTGACACAAGTGTCATAAAAATAGTTGATGTCTAACAAAGCATCTTTATTTAATGCAGTAGAGCCTGACCTTTTTCATAGGACGCAAGTAGACAATGCGATTTCTTTCGGCAGGTATGCGTAACACCTGATCCAAGACCTGTTCTATGTCCAGCTTCTTGCACTGGGCATAATCAAAGCGGTTCACTATGGGAGTATTCTGCACCTTTAGGTACTTCAGCACCCTGCAGCGAGTGGCTAGACAAATCAAAGTAGCAAAATCCAGTCAGCAGAGTTGGAGAAACTGGCTATAGACTATGTTTGTCTAAGGCTCCAAGATGATTTATGTAAACTTAACTAACTCACCATGGACAAACATCATTTTAGGGCAGTCCTTCACGACCAGGTCTGTGATGCCACAGTTTGAGAGTGTGATTCCCACTAGATTTTTGGATTTCAATGTGAGCACCTAAAAGAAGCAAAGTTTTCTAGTACAATAAATTCTGACACCTATAATTTAAAATTTCAGGCAGCCCACCTGTACATGGTCATCCTCAGTGACTGGGTCACTGGTGCTGGTAGACTTGTCTGCAGTGTGTTTTCTTTTCACTGCATTCCGTGGCACAGCTTTGGAAAGCCCTAAAGGGATGGTGGTAAGTGAATATACCAGACACATTTTAATGCCTTGTCATTTTCATTTTTGCTCACTTTTTTATTTGGCAATCATCTCTATTCAAAATCTTGGTGAATAAGTACTTAAGTCTGGAAAAGCTAACATCTTTAGAGTTACTGATTTTGGCTTATTGGAAAATATGGTATTATCTCCTAGACAAGCTCATAGTAATCAACTTAAATAAATTAAATAACATCTCATAAAATTTAATCAATTGTGGTATCCTTTCCCAGCTTAAAACACACCCATGTTTTCATAAAAATGAAATATACTAGAATCATTCCTTGACCGTTTCAACTATATACAGTCCCCTCCGAAAGTATTAGAATGGTAAGGCCCATTCTATTGTTTTTGCTATACACTGAAGACATTTGGGTTTGAGAACAAAAGATAAATGAGACAACAGATCAGATTTTCAGCTTCATTTCCTGACATTTACATGTAGATGCGTTAAACAACTTAGAACATGGCATGGCTTGTTTAAACCCACCCATTTTAGAAGTGATAAAAAAAAATACTGGAACATGTGACTGATAGTTGTTTCTTGTTGCCCAGGTGTGCCCTGTTAGATTGATTGTTTAAACAATTAATAGCCCTAAGGGTACACGTTTACACGACAACGATATACTAAAAACGTTGTCAAAATGATCTCCATTCACACGGATCCGCGATTTGCGCAGAACCTATTGCCTCGTTTAAAAAACAAAAAGTACCCTGTGGACGAAAGCCAAAGGAAGTTTGGGGGGGTGGGGGGGGGGGTTGCAAAAAAACCTCTTTCTAAAAAAAATGCATTAACTAAAAATGAAAAAATGGCTCTTTGGTGAAAAATGGTTCCCGACCCCTGCTATAGACTGAACACGTAATACGTGTGCGCATGACGTCATTGTTTTCACAAATTCACATTTTTGTATGTTTACACGGAGAGCATAGAGCTGACTATGGGAGAAAAGAGGGAAAATCGATCAGAGCCATTACAGAAGTATTGGGCATAGCCAATACAACAATTTGGAATGTCCTAGGAAAAAAAAAAAGAAACCACTGGTGTGCCAACAACCAGACATTGAACAGGTTGGCCAAGGAAAACACCAGTCAGTGACATCAACAGCCTCTATAGGGCAGAGGGAAATTATCACAATCCATCGTTTGAAGAAGACTTTAAGAGCAGAAATATAGAGGCCATACCACAAAATGTAAACCACTTATAAGAATTGGAGTAAGAATTCTTATAAGAATTCCGAGTAAGAATCGGAAAGGCCAGATTGGAATTCACAAAAAAATACAGATGCGCCACAAAAAGTTCTGAAACCAAGATCAACCTCTACCAACGTGACAGAAAGGCCACAGTGTGGAGAAAGAAGGGATCTGCTCATGATCCAAAACATACGAGTTCATGAGTCAAGCATGGTGGAGGTAGTGTCATGGCTTGCATGGCTGCTTCTGGAACAGGCTCACTAATATTTATTGATGCGATAATGATGGTTGCAGCAGAATGAATTCAGAAGTCTACAGAAACATACAATTTAGAGAGAAATGCATCCAACCTAATCGAACTTCATCATACAGCAAGACAATGACCCAAAACATACAAGACTGGCTGAGTCAATCACCAGACCTTAACTCAATTGAGCATGCATTTCATGTCCTAAAGAAAGGACTGAAGGGAAAAATCCCCCAAAACAAACAACTGAAAGAAACTGCACTACAAGCCTCAAAAAGCATCACAAAAGAAGAATGCAACAGTTTGGTGATGTAAGTGGGTTGCCGGCTTGATGCCGTTACTGCAAAGCAAGGAACATGCAAACAAATATTAAGTGTTTTTTACTCCAAGACTATCTTTTCCAATACTTTTGCTCATCTAAAAATTGGGTGGCCTGCCACCAAAAGTGCCATGCTCTAGATACAGTATCAGGAAATATAAATATCAGGAAATGAAAGCCCAAATTCATCTTTTAATCTCAAACCGAAATGTCTTCATCGTATAGCAAAAACAAAAGAAATGGCCTTGCCGCTCCAATACTTTCAGAGGGGACTGTATAATACATGTATATGAGAGAAGATCAATAACAGATTATATCAATTATCACAACAATCTGGGTTGTTAGTGTATACTATGTCTGATGCATTAAGGGTTTCTGAATTTCAATTAATATTGAATGATATAATTAAATCTTAAGCAGGACATAGAAGTATTTTCAACTCTAGGAGAGTTGGTATCATTAGTTTTAATGAAGTTTTCTGTTGCTTTATGGTCTTATTCTATTGTCCTTACCTGAGTCAGGTGCTAGGGGGACAGAGCACAGTCTACTGCAAGCACGAGTCATCGGTCGACTGGAAAACATGCCTCTGGAAGTTGTATGAGACACCACTCCACCTTGCTGTCCTATTGTGCTAGGTTCTGCTTTAGCTCTCTGCTTGGGAACATGGTGGGATGATCGGCTCTCCTCTCCTTCTGGCTGACTGAAGGCGGCATGAGTATTGCTCTCTGAGCCTAAGGGAGTCCTGCTACAAGTGCAGTGTGCCCTCAGTCTACCATCATCCCTTCCTCCTACATCTCTTGGCCTTCTGAGATTACCCGATTCCACTCTCCAGTCAACGGAGCAGACACATGCCCCATTATTTCTGTCTTGACCACCATCCACTGCTGTTTCTTTGGCTGCTTTTATGTCTGCTTTGATCTGCTCACTGGTCACCTGGCAGCCTTTCTCAGAGCTGGTATACTGCGCTCCCCATCGGCGCAATGGAGTTTTCCCTTTGTCTGTAAAACAGAGCAATATTAGTTGAGGGTAAGTTCCATATGCACATTTAATGAGGGTAGTGATATCAGAGTATGCGCTACCTCTTGTGGCTAGCTCTTGTGCATCATCCCTCTTCTCCTGCATGTCTGCCTTAGAGTAATGTTGAGAGGAGCAAAAGGCACCATGGGATTTGTCTGAAGCCGCATCATCATCACTGTCAGAGTCAGACACAACTACTGGAATTTTCCTACTGGCAGGCTGTACACCACTGGGCCCTACAGAAGTGTATCACAAGTTAATTTACACATTTATGACACAAATACAATACATGGCCAAAAGTATGTGAACACCTGACCATCACATGCATATGGGAGCCTTCCCCAAAATGTTACCACAAAGTTGGAAGCACACAATTGGATGTCTTTGTATGCTGTAGCATTAAACTTTCCCTTCACCGAAACCGAGAGGCCTAGCCCAAACATGTTCCAGCATGACAATGCCCCTGTGCACAAAGAAAGGTCAATGAAGACATGGTTTGCCAAGGTTAGCCAAGGTTAAACTAGAAAAACTCGAGTGGCCTGCACAAAGCCCTGACTTCAACACCACTGAACAGCTTTGGGATAAACTGGAATCCCGACAGCACCCCAGGCCTCCTTACCCGACATCAGTGCCTGCCGTCACTAATGCTCTTGTGGCTCAATGCCCACAGCCACATTCCAAAATCAAGTGAAAGCTTTTCCAGAAGAGCGGAGGTAATTATAACAGCAAAAGGGGTCTAAATCTTGAATGGGTTGTTCGAAAAGCACAAATGAGTGTGATGGTCATGTCCCCACAAAATTATGGCCATATATTGTAGGTCCCCCTACAAAATAATGGTCATTTTCAGCTTCCTACCTGCTTGTTCTTCATCTTGATCTGGTGCCTGACATGACCCTTTAGACTCCTTCTCTGGACTGGCATCTGTTACCTGTGGCTCAACCTCAATATTCTCCACCATTAAGCCCTCAACATCATGGATCTCTGCATGAAACATACACAACAGTTTAAGACTTTCCATACAGTAACAACAGATAAGCCTTATTTTTGTACATTACCTAAAGTATAGCATACCCTCAACTCTGTGTGGTGCCATGTCAACAGCATTGTCCCGATTATGTGGTTGAATATTGGCATCATTATTGTTCTGGTGATTGTTATTGTTGTTCTGGTTAGGGTTCTGGTTACTGACCAGAGCAGAGGATACACCAATACCTGTGCCTGCACTTAGACCAACCCGAGCACAACCCTGTAGAAGACAAACAACCTGTGTCAGGATACTGCACATTTACCTTATAGTTATAAGGTAAATGACACCCTGGGTCCTGATCAGTCTCAGTCCATGTTGTACAACCCCAATTCTGAAAAAGTTGGGACAGTATGGAAAATGCTAATAAAAACAAAGAGGAGTGATTTGTAAATGTACTTTGACTTGTATTTAAACAAAAAACGTATAAAAGACAAGGTATTTGATGTTTTACCTAATCAACTGCATAGTTTTTTTTTGAAGATAAACGTTTATTTTGAAATTGATGTGTGCAACACGTTCCAAAAAAGTTGGGACGGGGCAATTTAGGACTAATAGCGATGTGACAAGTTGAAATAAGAAGGTGATATGAAACAGGTGAGGCAATCGTCTAATCATAGTATTCATAGTATAATCATATAATCGTATAGTCTACACCATTTGCTGCTGCATCCACAGATGCAGGTTAAGGCTTTACTATGCAAAGCAGAAGCCTGTCCAGAAGTGTCCCCGACTTCTCTGGGCTTGGTCTCATCTGAGACGGACAGTAGCCCAGTGGAATCATGATTTGTGGTCCGACGAGTCAACATTTCAAATAGTTTTTGGGAATAGGAAAAGGATCATCCAAGCTGTTGTTAGCGTCAGGTCCAAAAGCCAGCATCTGTCATGGCATGGGGGTGTTTCAGTGCCCATGGCATGGGTAACTTGCACATCTGTGAGGGCACTATTAATGCAGAAAGATATGTACACATTTTGGAGCAACATATGCTGCCATCCAGAGCAGGACAACACCAAACCTCATTCTGCCTGAATGGTTGCGTAAGCAGAGAGTGCGGGTGCTAGCATGGCCTGCCTGCAGTCCTGACCTGTCTCCGATTGAGAATGTGTGCCACATTATGAAGTGCAATATAAGGCAACGAAGGCCCTGTACAGTTGCGCAGCTGAAGACATGCATAATGGATGAATGGGGGAAAATTCCACGGTTTAGACATTAATGGCTGTGTGTTGAGTTATTTTGAGGGGACAGCAAATTTACACTGTTATACAAGCTGTACACTCACTACTTTACATTGTAGCAAAGTGTCATTTCTTCAGTGCTGTCCCATGAAAAGATATAATAAAATATTTACAAAAATGTGAGGGGTATACTCACTTTTGTGAGACACACACACACACATATATATATATATATATATATATATATATATATATATATATATATATATATATATATATATATATATATATATATATATATATAAAATTTATTTATTTATTTTTATCTTTGATAAATAGGTGTGCAACAGTTATTGGCGCCCCTATGAATTCATATGAAAAAAATATATTTGAAGTATATTCCCATTGATATTTTACTTTTTACACCTGGGTGACTAGGAACAGGAAATTGTTCAACCATGACTTCCTGATCACAGGGGTATAAATATGAGGTAACAGAGGCCAAATTCCCTTAGTCATTCATAACAATGAGTAAAACCAAGGAATATAGCTGTGATGTGCGGCAAAAGGTTGTTGAGCTTCACAAAATGGGAAGAGGCTATAAGAAAATAGCACAAGCATTGAAAATGCCTGTACACTGAAAGTGTCTATATTGTCTCAACGCACTGTGAAGAGGATGGTTCGAGTGGCCAAAGAATCTCCAAGGATCACAGCTGGAGAAGTGCAGAAGTTAGTTGCGTCTTGGGGTCAGAAAGTCTCCAAAACTACAATCTGAAGTCACCTCTACTCCTCATCAAAAACAAACTCAAGCATCTTCAGTTTGCCAGACACTACTGGAACTTCAAATGGAATCGGGTTCCATGGTCCAATGAAACCAAAATAGAGCTTTTTGGCTCTCCAACCTCATCAGGCATTATAGGAGAAGACTCAGAGCTGTTATCTTAGCAAAGGGAGGTAGCACAAAGTATTGAGTAAAAGGGTGCCAATAATTGTTGCAGACCTATATTTAACAAAAAATTTTTTTATAGACACGTGTTTTATTTGCAATTGTTTGAGATCCATAAGCGCAAAGAATTTCTGTGAAGTTATTTTAACAAACGATCAAAAGGTTAAACAATAAAGACAATTTTTCACAGCCTTCTTTGCTCATATTTACCAAGGGTGCCAATATTAGTGGAGGGTTCTGTAATAGAATTGCAAATGACTCTTATGAAGGCCAGTTCCTAAACTGCTTTTGTTGGAGCTGCTACAAGGTTTTGAATTCTCTTTCAGATTTAGATTAGATTAGATTTTGTTCTTTTTGAAGGAAGATCAGCATCTTGGCCCTGTCAGCAGTTTCTACTCATCATTGATGTTAGAAGCTATACAATTCTCTCTCTGTCCACACTGGTGCAAGGGGAAAAAAGAAACTTTGAGCCAGTGAAGGAAACTATACCTGCAATGTAAGTCTGAACCTGAACTACTGAAAAGGCCCTGTCTGACACTACTAATGCTGCTGCTTTCTATGTTTTGACATGATTGCTTTTCCACCGGCTCTGCCTCTGGCACTTCAGTTTTATCAGGGGAAGCCACCTTGCTTCCATCTTCTCAACCTATTGTTGGAGAGCATCCTTTGCATGCTTAAAAATTATGTAAACATGCGAAGTATCTGAAAATACATTACATAAATATACTTCAATTTAAAATACATTCATGTGACAAAATAAGTACAACCCATGGATTTTTTTTATTATACATATTTGGACAAGCAAACATTTGATCCTCTTTGAAACAGTGCCTATTAATAAAGGTGATACACTATCAAAGGACACATAAAATTGACATTTTGTAGAAATTTTCACAACTTAAATTAACAAAAAAACAGAGCAGTCAAATGGAAAATGTAAGTACACCCCTACATTTATCACACCTTCAAATCCATAAAATAAGAATCAGGTGTTGAAGATTGGGTGCCAGTGATTAGAACCTGCTTAGGGAGTGCAGGTGGAATCTGTCTTATTTAAACCTCTCACATATAGTGTCTGGTGTTCCCTTTGTTATTGAGGTGTGTGGTGTCATCATGCCAAGATCTAAAGAGTTCTATAAGGCCTTCATAAATAAGGTTGTGGATGCCTATGAGTCTGGCAAGGGATTTAAAAAGATCTCCAAATTATTTGAAATACATTATTCCATTGTATGGAAAATCGTCTACAAGTCGTGCAGATTACAAACGAGTGCCAATTTGTCCAGGACTGGCCGTCCCAGCAAATTCAGCCCAAGAGCAGACCGCCTGATGCAAAAAGAAGTCTCCAAGAACCCATTCTAAAAAAGTGCATTTTCAGAGACGATTTAAAAGTACTCAAAGATTCATCATGCCTAACCTCAGAGGGAAGAGAGTTCCATAGTTTTGGAGCAAATAGAGCCATAGAGCATAGACGATAGAGCATAGACAAGAAGTGGGAACAGTTAACAAACCAGAATCACAGGAGTGAAGGACACGTTTTGGAATGTAAGGGGTTAAAGGTTCAGACAAGTACATAGGAGCCAAACCATGTAAAGCCTTGTAGGTAAGCATGAGAATTTTAAAATCTACATGAAACTTTACAGGGAGCCAGTGCAAGGACTCCAAAATAGGAGTGATGTGATCACCTGTCCTGGTCCTAGTCAAGATTCTAGAGGCAGAGTACTGCAACTTATTCAATGTGGATTTAGAGACCCCAACAATTAAAGCATTACAATAATCAGTTCTGGAGAATACAAAAGTATGGATCAGTTTGTCAGCCACAGAGAAAGAGAACATGGGGCGCAATCTTGCAATGTTTCTGAGATGAAAGAATGATGTGTTAACCAAATTCTTGACATGAGGATCAAACTTTAAATTTGCATCAAAGATCACTCCTAAATTCTTCACTTTTGTTTGAAATTCCAGAGCAGAGCCATTCATTCATTAATGGACCTGCTTTATGGAGCTGGGGGGTCAACCAAGGAGCATGACCTCAGTTTTGTCACTGTTAAGACAAAGAAAATTTAGAGACATCCATTCCTTTATCTCAGTAATACATTGTGCAAGAAAGGCAACAAACCACACAATCACCAGGTTTTGAATGGATGTAAATCTGGAGGTCATCTGTGTAAAAATGATAATTAAGACCAAGAGATCTTAAGAGCTGACCAAGGGGAAACATTTAAATGCTAAAAAGTAAAGGGCCCAAAATTGACCCCTGAGGAACACCACATTTAACCATGCCAACGTTGGACCTATATCCACCCAAGGAAACAAACTGCTGATGATCCGAGAGATAGGAGTTGAACCAGTTTAATGCAGTGTCGGTAACACCAAATACTGTTTCAAGATGAGCGAGTAGGAGAGAATGATCTACAGTATCAAAAGCGACACTGAGATCAAGATGAATCAGAATTGAAAGACAGCCAGAGTCCGAGGCCATTAACAAGTCATTTGTGACTTGAACTAATGACGTTTCAATGCTATGAAGTTTGTGAAAACCAGATTGAAAGGGCTCAAAAAGATTGTTTACAGTGAGGTGAGTGTAAAGTTGAGAGACAACAATACATTCCAGAATTTTTGCAAGAAAGGAAAGATTAGAAATGGGATGAAACTTAAGATTGTCCAACTCTAAATTTGTCTTTTTAGGTACAAGGGTTACAACAGTAGTTTTACAAGCTGCTGGCACAACACCAGTACACAATGAGTCATTTATTATACTCAGGACAACAGGGCACAATGAAGCAAAACATGACATGAACAAACAGGTTGGGATAGGACCAACTATGGAGGTGGCAGCTTTCATTTGTGGTACCTCATTTCCAAGTGAAACATCAAGTGGGGAGAAATTTGAAAGAAAAGTGCCTGAGAAATAAGAAATACTAATAGAGGAAGCAGTAGAGACAGGAGTATTAAGAATGGATTTACACAACTGTCAATCTTGGTGCTGAAAAAAACAAGAAATCTATTACAAAGGTGGGCTGAAGCAGGCACAGTAGGGGAACTGTTACATTTGAGCAATTTGTTTATGGTATAAAACAGAGAAATAACAGGACCTAACGGATGCAATTTCAGCCTTATATTCATGAAAATGGTCTTTCCAAGCCTGGTGATGCATGTCAGGCCAGAGGGATGCCACCTTCGCTCCATTTTGCGACAAGAGCGCAGATCCTCATTATACCAGGGATCAGAGTGTACAAAGGAAAAAGACTGTGACTTAACAGGAGCAAATGAATCTAAGCCAGACAAGAGAACAGTATTTAATGTGGAGATTTTGTCCTCCAGAGGGTCAGATTGAGAAAGACAACTTAAAGAAGAGTCAATGAAATAAGTAAAATCAGAAAGATCAATGGTTTTCCATTTGTGATAATTAATAGTCTGAGAAGAGGAGATGTTAGTGTGTGGGAGTTCCATATTAAAAAAGTGATGATCAGATAGCCCTAAATCAGCAGTGGACAGCTGAGACACAAGTGATCCATTTGCAGTCATAAGGTCTAATGTGTGACCTTTATTATGTGTAGCACAGTCAACAAGAAGTTTCAAATCAAAGCACTCCAGTAAAGACAGAAAATCCTTTGTCATTGCAGAATCTTTTATGTCCACGTGGATGTTAAACTCCCCCAGGATAAGGATTCTCTCAAACTTGAGGCTCAACATAGACAGCAGATCCACAAATTCTGATAAAAAATTAACATTTGTCTTAGGAGGCCTTTAGCTATGGCAGTAGTAAGTGGTGCGGGGGCACTCAGAACGAGGCATTCAGACGAATCAAACTGGGGAATAGCCACGGGACTCGTTGTATAGTTGATTATGCAGTACAATGATGCCACCCCCTCTGCCAGAGGGCCTCGGGAGATCAAACAAGCCAGCATGAGTAAGTTCATTAAACAAAAGTCCATCCGATTATTTGTGCCAAGTTTCAGTTAATAGACAAGGTCAAGTTTTCCTTCTGTGATGTCCGATAGAATGACAGCCTTGTTGCACACAGAAAGTGCATTAAAAAGCACCGATTTCACCAGACGCGGGGACACAGAGGATAATGCAAAACCTCTGTGCGTTTAAGCGCAGTCAGGTTGTTAAAATTAACACTAGAGCACAGCAGTCTATAACATTTACACTGATATGAAGGGACAGTGAATTAAGAGATTCCTACATTGCCAGGGCCTGAAAGGCTGTCATGCAAGGAAGCATAAAAAGCCTGACTGAAGTTTGCAGGTGATCGCCAGCCTTCTGGTCAGATGAAATAAAAATGGAACCATTTGACCATAATGATCAGCACTATGTATGGAGGAAAAAGGGTGAGGCTTTTAACCTTACTGTGAAGCATGGGAGTGGCAGCATCATGTTGTGGGGGTGTCGTGCTTAAAAAGGGACTGGTGCATTTCACAAAACAGATGGCATCATGAGGAAGGATGATTACATAGAAAAACTGAAGCAACAATTCAAGACATCAGCCAGAAAATTAAAACTTGTTCACAACTGAGTCTTCTAGCAGGATAATGATCCTAAGCATACCTCCAAAGTTGTAAGAAAATGGCTTAAAGACAACAAAGTGAAAGTATTGGAGTGGCTATCATAAAGCCCTGACCTGAATCAGGTCTGAATTCCCATAGAGAATCTGTGGACTGAATTGAAATTGCATCTCCAACCAAGGAGGCCCATAAACCTGAGTGAGTTGCATCTGTTTTGACAGGAAGAATAAGCAAAAATCTGGCAAAGTATTGTGAGAAGCTTGTGGAAGGCTACCCCAAGAATTTAATTTAAGTTTAAGCAATTAAAAGGCAATGTCACCAAATAACAATGTGTATGTACCATGTATGCAATTAAAATTATTCAACCTCCATTGCAAATCAGGTTTATTGTCAAAATTGACAGACTTTCAGCTGTTTGCAATGAACAAATCAAACAAAAGCAATTGAAATAGCTGAACACAACGAATGCTTCAAGTGGTTTCCCCAAATTCAACTTATAATGACTTTTCCAGTCTCAAAATTATTCAACCACCTGAACAGAATTCCTCACAACAGCACAGGTGTTGTCTCAAGCACACTTGATTCAACTAATGAAGGGCTTCAATTGTTGCACCAGGTGTGCTTGAGCCGGAACACATCAAATAACTGAACTGGCTAGGGGCAGAAAATACATGAAATACCTGGATGGGGCAGAAAAAGGAAGCTATATACATATATATATATATATATATATATATATATATATATATATATATATATATATATATATAACAGTGGGGGGGGGGGAGTATTTGATCCCCTGCTGATTTTGTACGTTTGCCCACTGACAAAGAAATGATCAGTCTATAATTTTAATGGTAGGTGTATTTTAACAGTGAGAGACAGAATAACAACAAAAAAATCCAGAAGAACGCATTTCAAAAAAAGTTATAAATTGATTTGCAATTTAATGAGTGAAATAAGTATTTGATCCCCTATCAATCAGCAAGATTTCTGGCTCCCAGGTGTCTTTTACACAGGTAACAAGCTGAGATTAGGAGCACTCTCCACCATGGCCAAGACCAAAGAGCTGTCCAAGGATGTCAGGGACAAGATTGTAGACCTACACAAGGCTGGAATGGGCTACAAGACCATCGCCAAGCAGCTTGGTGAGAAGGTGACAACAGTTGGTGCGATTATTCGCAAATGGAAGAAACACAAAATAACTGTCAGTCTCCCTCGGTCTGGGGCTCCATGCAAGATCTCACCTCGTGGAGTTTCAATGATCATGAGAACGGTGAGGAATCAGCCCAGAACTACACAGGAGGATGTTGTTAATGATCTCAAGGCAGCTGGGACAATAGTCACCAAGAAAACAATTGGTAACACACTACGCCGTGAAGGACTGAAATCCTGCAGCGCCCGCAAGGTCCCCCTGCTCAAGAAAGCACATGTACAGCCCCGTCTGAAGTTTGCCAATGAACATCTCAATGTTTTGTGGTCAGATGAGACCAAAATCGAGCTCTTTGGCATCAACTCAACTCACCATGTTTGGAGGAGGAGGAATGCTGCCTATGACACCAAGAACACCATCCCCACTGTCAAACATGGAGGTGGGAACATTATGCTTTGGGGGTTTTTTTCTGCTAAGGGGACAGGACAACTGCACCTCATCAAAGGGACACTGAACGGGGCCATGTACCGTCAAATCTTGGGTGAGAACCTCCTTCCCTCAGCCAGGGCATTGAAAATGGGTCATGGATGGGTATTCCAGCATGACAATGACCCAAAACACACAGCCAAGGCAACAAAGGAGTGGCTCAAGAAGAAGCACATTAAGGTCCTGGAGTGGCCTAGCCAGTCTCCAGACCTTAATCCCATAGAAAATCTGTGGAGGGAGCTGAAGGTTCGAGTTGCCAAACGTCAGCCTCAAGACCTTACTGACTTGGAGAGGATCTACAAAGAGGAGTGGGACAAAATCCCTCCTGAGATGTGTGCAAACCTGGTGGCCAACTACAAGAAACGTCTGACCTCTGTGATTGCCAACAAGGGTTTTGCCACCAAGTACTAAGTCGAAGGGGTCAAATACTCATTTCATTCATTAAAATAGAAATCAATTTATAACTTTTTTGAAATGCGTTTTTCTGGATTTTTTTGTTGTTATTCTGTCTCTCACTGTTAAAATACACCTACCATTAAAATTATAGACTCATCATTTCTTTGTCAGTGGGCAAATGTACAAAATCAGCAGGGGATCAAATACTTCCCCCCCCCCCCCCCCCCACACTGTGTGTGTGTGTGTGTGTGTGTGTGTGTGTGTGTGTGTGTGTATATATATATATATATATATATATATATATATATATATATATATATATATATATATATATATATATATATATTTACTTTATTTTTTTTTACACTGAATTCAAGTACATCAAGTACTTATCAAACCATACTTGTACAGAAATTAATCTACTTCAGTACTTAAACAAATTTGTTTGAAATCTTTGAAAATTAATTAAAAATAAAAAACGAAAAAAAAATCACATGTACATAAGTATTCACAGCATTTGCTCAATACTTTGTTGAAGCACCTTTGGCACCAATTACAGCCTCAAGTCTTTTTGAGTATGATGCTACAAGCTTGGCACATCTATTTTTGGGCAGTTTCTCCCATTCTTCTTTGCAGGACCTCTCAAGCTCCATCAGGTTGGATGGGGAGCGTCGGTGCACAGCCATTTTCAGATCTCTCCAGAGATGTTCAATCGGGTTCAAGTCTGGGCTCTGGCTGGGCCACTCAAGGACATTCACAGAGTCGTCCTGTAGCCACTCCTTTGTTATCTTGGCTGTGTGCCAGGTCATTGTCCTGTTGGAAGATGAACCTTCGGCCCCAGTCTGAGGTCCAGAGCGCTCTGGAGCAGGTTTTCATCAAGGATGTCTCTGTACATTGCTGCATTCATCTTTCCCTCGATCCTGACTAGTCTCCCAGTTCCTGCCACTGAAAAACATCCCCACAGCATGATGCTGCCACCACCATGCTTCACTGTAGGGATGGTATTGGCCAGGTCAGGCCTGGAGGGAAAAAGACGACAATTTGCCAAAAAAGGCTGTATTTTATATTCCACTAGCATCATATCCTTATCCATTATCAACCACAGAGATAACGCAAACAACTTTTAGTTTTAGTTTTAGTTTTAGCAGTGCCTGGTTTTCTCCAGACATGACGCTTGATATTCAGGCCAAAGAGTTCAATTTTTGTTTCTCATGGTCTGAGAGTCCTTCAGGTACCTTTTAGCAAACTCCAGGCAAGCTGTCATGTGCCTTTTACTGAGGAGTGGCTTCTGTCTGGCCACTCTACCATACAGGCCTGATTGGTGGAGTGCTGCAGAGATGGTTGTTATTCTGGAAGGTTCTCCACTCTCCACAGAGAAATGCTCTGTCAGAGTGACCATCGGGTTCTTGGTCACCTCCCTGGCTAAGGCCCTTCTCCCCCGATCTCTCAGTTTGGCCGGGCGGCCCGCTCTAGGAAGAGTCCTGGTGGTTCCAAACTTCTTCCATGTACGGATGATGGAGGCCACTGTGCTCACTGGGACCTTCAATGCTGCAGAAATTTTTCTGTACTCTTCCCCAGATCTGTGCCTCGATACAACCCTGTCTCGGAGGTCTACAGACAATACCTTGGCTTCATGGCATGGTTTGTGCTCTGACATGCACTGTTAACTGTGGGACCTTATATAGACAGGTGTGTGCCTTTCCAGATCATGTCCAATCAACTGAATTTACCACAGGTGGACTCCAATCAAGTTGTAGAAACATATCAAGGATGATCAGTGGAAACAGGATGCACCTGAGCTAAATTTTGAGTGTCATGGCAAATGCTGTGAATACTTATGTGATTTTTTTGTTTTTTTATTTTTAATAAATTTGCAAAGATTTCAAACAAACTTCTTTCACGTTGTCGTTATGGGGTATTGTTTGTAGAATTTTGAGGAAAATAATGAATTTAATCCATTTTGGAATAAGGCTGTAACATAACAAAATGTGGAAAAAGTGAAGCGCTGTGAATACTTTTCTGATGCACTGTACATCATCAATAAAGATTATTAGCCCATTCCAGAAGCAGCCAAGCAAGCTCAAGCAATGACATTACCGCCACCAAGGTTCACAGATGAGCTGGTATGTTTTGGTTCATGAACAGATCCTTTCTTTCTCCACACTTTGGCCTTTTCATTACATTGGTAGAAGTAACTCTTGATTTCAAAACCTTTGTTTCTTATCTCTGTATTGCTTTGTGAATTCCAGTCTGGCCATCCAATTCGTATGAGTGGTGTGGCCTCTACATCTCTGCTCCTGAAGTCTTCAAATAGTGGATTGTGATACCTTCATCCCTGCCCTGTTTAGATTGTTGGTGACGTCACTGACTGTGGTTTTTCTTCACAGCAGTTCTGTGATCAACTGCTGTTGTTTTCCTTGGCCAACCTGTTTGATTTCTGTTTGTTAGTACACAAGTGGGTTTTTTCCTTTTCAGCATATTCTAAATTGCTGTATTGCTGAATGGCTCTGACAGATATTCCCTCTTTTATCAGCTTCAAAATGGCTTGCTGTTCTTTCATAGACAGCTCTCTGGACTTCATGTTAGTTTATCCTTTTAAACAAATGTAGTTTTCACTAGTGAAACCCATAGCTCAAACCAAGAGTAGACATTCAGAGCTATTAATTGTTTAAACAATCACTCTAACAGGGCACACCTGGGCGACAAGAAACACCTGTCAGTCACACATTCCAATATTTTTCATTACTTGAAAAATGTGCGGGTTCAAATGAAAGATGTCATGCTCTAATCTGTTTAACACATCTAGATATAAACATCAGTAAATTAAAGCTGTAATTCTGATCTATCATCTCATTCATCTTTTGATCTCAAACCCAAATGTCTTCACTGTATAGCAAACAAAATTATTGGCCTTGCCATTGAAATACTTTCAGAGGGAACTATATGTTTAAGATTTTTATCAGGTTACTTGTATTGTTAAAAGATACAGTAAATATATTTGTAATAGCTCCTCTTGATATTTTCACAGATCACAGTTTGTAGTATGTTTTGCTTTAATGTGATACCTCCAGATAGCTGTCATTTCCTGTCGTCTGTTCATTAGCAAGAGAACATACACTAGTATTACGTCATATAGCACACGTGTAATAACTCACAGATATGTGTAATAACTCATGTACACGAACAATGCCACACTCACCTTTGGGGGCTCACGGAACATCTGGTCTAGGGAGATGAACTCCAGATTGGGCAGCATTTCAATACACTGGCTAAAGGACTCAAGCTTAACGGCATGACAGCGCACTAGTGTAAGATCCAGCAATCTGCTCCAGCGAGAATGATCTAATGGAAAACCAATGTAAGAATCATTCAGTCAACATGCACAAACAGGGTACATAGAACACAGCACTATATTCAAATATTATTAGTTGTCCACAAACACATCAATCAGAAACAACAGAATTCCAATGGATTTTCTTCACAATAAATAATAATACATATTAATGGATATTAATAGGGTAAATCAATTTATAATGCTTTATGCTCAGATCTGCCCTCAAATAAAAAATTAAATATAAATGAAATTTAAAATGTAAGGCTGAAATCATTTTTGCTGTCAAAGCGGATGCTAGATATAATATCAGTAAAGTTTTGAGGCAGGAAGCTTTAATTCTGCTGTGATAAATTGTGAGATTTATTAAATAACAGTATCTCACAAAAGTGAGTACACCCCTCACATTTTTGTAAATATTTTATTATATCTTTTCATGGGACAACATTGAAGAAATGACACTTTGCTACAAGTAGTGAGTGTACAGCTTGTATAACAGTGTAAATTTGCTGTCCCCTCAAAATAACTCAACACACAGCCATTAATGTCTAAACTGCTGGCAACAAAAGTAAGTACACCCCTAAGTGAAAATGTCCAAATTGGGCCCAATTAGCCATTTTCCCTCCCCGGTGTCATGTGACTCGTTAGTGTTACAAGGTCTCAGGTGTGAATGGGGAGCAGGTGTGTTAAGTTTGGTGTTATCGCTCTCACACTCTCTCATACTGATCACCGGAAGTTCACATGGCACCTCATGGCAAAGAACTCTCTGAGGATCTGAAAAAAAGAATTGTTGCTCTACATAAAGATGGCCTAGGCTATAAGAAGATTGCCAACACCCTGAAACTGAGCTGCAGCACGGTGGCCAAAACCATACAGCGGTTTAACAGGACAGGTTCCACTCAGAACAGGCCTCGCCATGGTCGACCAAAGAAGTTGAGTGCACGTGCTCAGCATCATATCCAGAGATTGACTTTGCAGAATAGACGTATGAGTGCTGCCCGCATTGCTGCAGAGGTTGAAGGGGTGGGGGGGTCAGCCTGTCAGTGCTCAGACCATACGCCGCACACTGCATCAAATTGGTCTGCATGGCTGTCGTCCCAGAAGGAAGCCTCTTCTAAAGATGATGCACAAGAAAGCCCGCAAACAGTTTGCTGAAGACAACCAGACTAATGACATGGATTACTGGAACCATGTCCTGTGGTCTGAGGAGACCAAGATAAACTTATTTGGTTCAGATGGTGTCAAGCGTGTGTGGCGGCAACCAGGTGAGGAGTACAAAGACAAGTGTGTCTTGCCTACAGTCAAGCATGGTGGTGGGATTCCAGTAGCAACCTGTGACGCTCTGGTGAACTCCATGCCCAACAGGGTTAAGGCAGTGCTGGAAAATAATGGTGGCCACACAAAATATTGACACTTTGGGCCCAATTTGGACATTTTCACTTAGGGGTGTACTCACTTTTGTTGCCAGCGGTTTAGACATTAATGGCTGTGTGTTGAGTTATTTTGAGGGGACAGCAAATTTACACTGTTATACAAGCTGTACACTCACTACTTTACATTGTAGCAAAGTGTCATTTCATCAGTGTTGTCCCATGAAAAGATATAATAAAATATTTACAAAAATGTGAGGGGTGTACTCACTTTTGTGAGATACTGTACATTTGCCAAATAATCCATTTTGCAAAAAAAGTCCTCATCTAACATCCTAGATAAACAGGTTTATTCATAATGTGAGCACTCATAAACAGCTTTGCTCTCACACTGTTTATCAACTGCTGTTTTTTTATTTTATTTTACTTTGACATCTGTTTCACTACTTTTGCTCACCTAAAAATTGTGTGGTCTGTCATCAAAGGGGTCATGTTCTAAGTTGTTTAGCACATCTAGATGTATATACCATGAAATTAAAGTCGAAATTCTGATCTATCTTCTAATGTTTTTGGGCAAATGGACTAGTTTCCAGAATAGTTAGAGTTCCTGATGAGCCTGAACATCCCAGAGGTAGGGTTCTAATACAGTTTGACTAGGACAGGGTAGTCAAACAAATTAGACCCAATGATTCTTAGCCCCAGGGACCCTAATGTCCTATGGCAAAGAAAAATCTATCTATGACATTTGTCAGGAAGAGCTAGGGGAAAAAGCTAGCCAAGTAATATCTAGGAGAGCTCAATGCTATTGCTGGAGGCAGCAGAGATGGCTTCTTCAGCATAATTCAGGATGCATACCTGTTTCAATCTTCCACCAAATGGCACTAAGCACCAAAACACAGATGTTCACTATATGGCCTGGTAAAGGGAAATAAGAGTGTGTACCAATGGCACAGCAAGTCTAGCAAATTCAGACAATTCTGTAGGGGGTATTGGTACCAAAGCCTGATAGTAAGACTATACCTTGAACACAAAATAATAAGCCCACCTTCATTTTCAGAGCTGTTCCTTTTAGTAAGAAAGGATGGGTATGGGAGGTCTGCTAAAATGGATAGGATGGAAAAACATGTAGGAAGTGTAAAGGCCGCTACATGTATTCAATCTGCCCACAGCTTACTAGTGGATGATGTAAGGTATCCACAAACAACAAAAAGCCAGCCATAAAAATACTCAAAATTGAGCAGGAGATAACAGAGCTGCAGAAGCAGGTGGCCACATTGTCAAAACAAGGAAGTGATAAAAGGGACATTGAGTTGAAAGGGGGTTTGCAGACCAGACAGTGGTTCACTGTTCTAATGACACTAACCCTGATCTTTTTTGCAAGAAAAATGTAGAGCTAAGAGAATGACATGAGCAGCTCACAAGTCATGGTTAAACTTGTAGCTGCTTCTGTTTTGGGATGACCAGGAGCTGCAAGTCCATATAGAGCTTGTCCCATAGGTGTGGCTCACAAAAACTCCTGAGAAGTAGTTTATAGCTCAAGCATATATAAGTTACTGCCTCAAGGTTTAGTTGGGCCACGTTGCATGACTATGATTTAGTACATGTAGAAGGCATCTTTACTTCTGAGAGACTCTGCCTCTCTAAGTTACTCTTTTTATACCCAATCATATTATTGACCTGTTGCTAATTACCCTAATTAATAGCAAAATGTTCCTTCAGCTGTTTCTTTTTAGTAACACAAACTTTTCCAGCCTTTTGCTGCCCGTCCCAAACATTTGATATGTTTTCTATGTGCTATTGTGAATAACATATGGGTTTATGAGATTTACAAATCATTGCATTCTGTTTTTATTGACATTTTACACAGTGTCCCAACTTTTTTGGAATTGGGTTTGTATATGATTCTATCAGTGAGTGTTCCTATGCAAATTATAAGGTTATAACCACCTTCTGAAGCCTAAAAGGGAGATGTAGAAACTTGTATATGCCTATGCCCTGCCTAACATAGATTAAACTTTCTCTGCCCTCAGTGAAGCCAAATGGTTATCCATAATGGACCTAAAATCTGGCTACTATCACATGGAAGTTGCAGAAGAAGATGAGCATAATACTGTTTATTTACTTGGCTTCTGGGAGTAACCTGCCTGCCGCAGGGTGTTACAAATTCTCCCAGCACATTTCAACACTTAATGGAGAAATCTCCACTTGAATTAAGTGCCTGTGCTCCTGGACCACCTCATTGTCCTTTCTTGTACACTTGAGGAGCATGGATCCAGGTTAATGAAGGTGCTGAACCATCTTAGGTATTTTGGCTTAAAGTTGTCTCCAGACAATGCCTTTTTTCACATCTTCTGTGCAATACCTGGGGGATGTTGTAGATACAGGTGGTGTACATACTGACCCAGACAAAATCTCTGCCCTGCAAAACTGGCCTCAACCCTCCAAACAAAAGCAGTTGAAAAGCTTTTTCGGCTTTGCCATCATTTCAAAAATAGTAAAGCATTTGAAATGCCTCACACTGGGTTATCAGCAACCCAGAAAGAATGTGAAACTATATAAGTGAGTGCGCACATGGCACACTTTGAACCCTGATCTTCCTTTCAGGGATGAGTGGACTGCTGAATGTGCAACAGCTTTTATGACTATTACCGAGAGGTTGAAATCTGCACCTATTCTTCCTTCTTCTTCTGCAAATGCTTCTGCAAATCCAAAGCTCCCTTACATTCTAAACACAGATGCTGCTTGAGTGGGGCTCAGTGTGGTGCTCTACCAAGAGCAAGAAGCTGTGAGTGATCACTTATGCCAGCTGAGGATCATCAAATTGTGAAGAAAACAACCCTACGCATAATTTGAGTATCTGGTTTTAAAATGGGTGGTTTGTGAAAAATTCAGTGAACTTTACTGTCTTTACTGTCAACAACCCTCTGACCTACATTCTGAGTTCAGCAAAGCACGATGCAGCTGGATACCACTGGCTTATGGCTGTCCTGGTGCCCACATGCTCCACTCCATGAAGACTAAGCATTCCTTCAGGAAAATGACAACTGAAAACTAAAAAGACACACTGGATGATGTAAGAGAAGAGATACCAAACACAGTGCTGTCTGCCATGTTGCAGTTGTGAGGGGTTTTTGTTCTGAGGTGTTTGCTCTTGATGTTTCTGGAATACCTGACAGCTTTATCTGCCCTGGGCAGGAGATTCTTGTACCAGGAGTGTCACATGATAATTGGTATAAAGCACAAAGAAAAGATCCTTCTTTCAGATATGTCATTAGTTGTCTGGAAAATGTCCAGAAGCCTACTTCAGAATCAAAACAATTGAGTCCGCCAAAGTTAAACTTTTCTGAGGGAATGTAATAAGCTGGAGCTCAGGGACGGAGTCTTGGCAGCGAGTGCACAACAGTGATGTATGCTATCAACTTGTCCTACCCCGACAATATAGAGAGACCGCCCTGCATGGTGTCCAAGATGACATTGAGCAACCTGGGCTTGAACGGGGCTGTGACACTCATTCAAGTTCGGGCAGAAATTAGGAAATTGGAGGCAGACTTCGAACAATTCAAAAGGAGCTTTATTTTTTACTTTCGCTTTTCAGCTCGTTTAATCACACACTCATGCACGCGCATACACGAGTCCATGCTGGTCATTTTCTCTCTCTCTCTCTCTCTCTCCCTCGGTGCTCGTCTCTCTCCTTTTTATCCTCGCCTGTGCTCACTGCAACACAGAACATTCATTAACAGAATTCCCCACAGGTGTGCATTCCTTACCACTCACCTTATTCAGCTCCACCGTAAATTCACAAACTGGCGCTCAAGCACACCCCCGCTTATACGGGGGCATTTATCTAAGACTAGATTTTACTGGCTGGGGATGACTAAATATATTGAAGAACAATGCTATATGTGTGAATGGTGTTTCAGGAGAAAGGCAAATTCTCAAAAAGCTGCCCCCAAAGAAAAACGGTCAGCATTTAGACCCTGGAGCTTGGACTGTCTTTCCCACAAATCAGACAGCAGAGACATTTGCAGTGTACTTGTCATTACTGACCACTTTACCAAATCCATTGTGTCACTGCCATTGCCAAAAACAGTTGCTAAAGCACTTTAGAAGAATTATGTTGTGTGCTATGGATTTTCTAGTCATCTCCACAGTGATCAGGGGAGAGATTTTGAGTCACAGACCATTCAAGAGCTCATTGACTGGAGCACAAAAGGTGAGAACTATTACCTGTGGGAATCCTGTTGAGAGGTTGAACTGAATGCTCCTGAATTTGCTTGGAACTCTAGAGGAAAAAGACAAATACCACTGGCGAGACTTTGCCAAACCTCTTGTTCATACACATAATTGCTTGAGAAATGACAGCACTGGATTTTCACCGTATGTGCTCATGTTTGGCTGACAACCTATGTTGCCAGTTGACTTCATCCAAGGTACCAGTCCTGCAGGAAAGGGGTACAGAAGCCTTTAAGAGTATGTTAAGCAGCTATGACAGCATCTTCAAGAGAGTTACTCTGTTGCAGGCAAGAATTCTCACAAAATGGGAGAAAACAACAAAGTGAGATTTGATGCAAGTGTTACAGCTACTGAGCTTTACCCTGGAGTTTTAATCAAGAATGTCAACATCAGAGGGAAGCATAAACATGCTGATAGATGGGAACATAGCATTCATACTGTAATAAAGAGGATTGCAGACAGTCCTTACATGGTTGGGCCAGAAAAGGGTGAAAAAGCCCCCATTGTACTCTCAATCAAGATCATTTTCTACTCTGTGGGTTTCTACCTGTGGAAGATATCCCAGTTGTAGTCCCTAAGCTTGAGAAAGAACTGGGGGTCACAAATGCACAAGGCGCCTACGATGAGGGTGTCTATATTTGGAGAACTTGTACAGAAAACTCTACCAGTGTACCTGTTTTGCAGGAGAAATGCCAACCAGCTTTAAGTCCCCAAGTGGATCATGAGGCAAAGTTATCAACAACTGAGCTAATCCCGCATGCAACAGAGGTTGTACCCAAGACTGACTTAAGCCCTCAAACTGCTGAGGCTGAAATTAGCACTGATCCCACAGCTGATGTTGCTAAACTGACACAAGAGGAACAGACCCATGATCCAGTGATAAATCTTGATGAGTATCAGGGGTGCTAAAAGTTTGCTGTAATACAGATTCCTGGAGAGCTAACAGTGCTTGACTGCCCACCTGCAGCTTAAGCTGTTCAGAAGAAGCTTTAGAAAGATATGCAGAAGGAACTCAGAGGCTCAACTTCAGAAAGGCATCCACCTAACCAATTGACCTATGAAGAGCTCCTATAAAGAGGAAACCACTCATACTAGCTCTAGCCTCTTTCTTAGAGAACTTAGGGGAAGACTTGTTCAGCCCATAGCCCTTTATGGGTTAATAAACCCTGCTGAGTACAACATTATTAATTTATTCCTGTCCCACCCAGATCTATGGTCATGAGCCACTACTGATTTCAATATAAAAAATTTGAGCATGTTTCAGCGTGGATGTTTGCCAAGTACACAGACATACCCAGGCACATAATAATCAACCTTCTCCAAATCCACAAAAGACATGTAGAGTGGCTCCTGTGCAGTGCAACAGAAAGATGCTTGCCTTATATTCAGGAGATTGAGAATCCTGAAAATGCCACAGCCATCTGTGGCCAGGAGAGAGCAAGGGATCAAAACTGGCTAAGCTCTCTGTGGGGTGGTGGCACACTATCGCTCCTGTGCCAAGGGGATGTCTATGAGCTAATGTGTGCAGATAGTGCTTTCCTTCAAGTGTGTTACACTGTCCTGTGTCATAGAATGAATAGCAGTTTCAAAACATACTGGCTGGCATCCCATGTCTGGGAGAAAGCACATGTTAGCCTTCACCCTCCCCGGTTGGTAGCTGATCTATGATAGCAGAAAGCTGGCTGGTGGGAGGGAATTATCAGGCAACCAATTTAGGGAGGGGGTGGGGGGGATAAGGGTGAGTCACTGCTGATCTACAGTCTAGGACCTCTGTGTTTCTCCTGAATTCTAGGTTCAACTATAGCAGATCACCTCTCCAGAACTATGGCACATGTTTTTTCTGGGAGGCTGAAGAAGTGTGATTGGAACACACCCTCTCATCCATTTTTAAGGATTGGGACCACCATCCTAGTTTGCGAGTCCAAGGGCACTGTGCCCTTGTGCATGGTCTCACCTCCCCCTATTGAGGTGTGTATTGGTTTGCAATTTTTGGGGCCACCCAATCATCTTTTTCCATGGCCTCTCCAAACTCCTTCCATGCATGAGCTTTTGCTTTTGGCTTCTGGAACTGCTTTTGCTGCAGCCTTTCTGACTCTTATACACCTCTCAATTTACTGTAAATGGCCTCCTTTGTTGGCTCCCCTCACTGAAGTTTCTGCCAGATGCTCCCTAGCAAAACGCTATCCAAGGTTCACCAGGTAAATCTGAAACATAAACCCTCAAGTCCGAAAATTCAAGGTGCTCTGGTACCAAGTACACTGACAATTTACCACTCTGGTTCAGATCTGGGAGGCTGGTTGTCCAAATCACATTCCTCAAAGTATCATCTATTTCATAGTAGTAGCAACTCTATGCTGAGACTCTCCCAGATTGTTAAGCCCACCTTATTGCAAAAGTAAACCCAGCAACCCTACGTAGGAACCCCATTTCCACCACCTATACTCTTTCAGTCACTAACCAAATCTTGTCTCCATGGGTAAGGATAGGGACAATCTTGCAATCTATTTTCCATCAATATACCAAGATACTTAAACTTAATGATCAGGGCAAAGTGTCACCTGAAGGGCATATCCAACCTTTTTCTGGGAGAGACAATGGTGACTTCAAACTGAGCAGCAAAGCATTGGAGAACATGTCTGGTTTGGATGGTGTCCACCCACCTTAAATGATTTCAACATAAAGCCTAGAATGTCGACCTTCTCACTGTGCTCATATATACAGTTGCAATCAAAATTATCCAACCCCCAGTGCAAATCAGGTTTATTGTCAAAATTTACAGACTTTCAGCTGTTTACAATTAACAAATCGAACAAAAGCAATTGAAATAGCTCAGCACAAAGAATGCTTCAAGTGGTTTCCCCAAATTCAACTGAAAATGCAACTTATAATGACTTCTCCAGTCTCAAAATTATTCAACCCCTTCATGGCAAGCATCTTTAGTACTTAGTAGAGCACCCTTTTGCTGTTATGACCTGCTGCAAACAAGATGCATAGCCAGACACCAGCTTCTGGCAGCGTTTCTGAGGAATCTTAGCCCATTCCTCATGAGCAATGGCCTCCAGTTCAGTAATATTCTTGGGTTTGCGTACTGCAACCGCCTTCTTCAAATCCCACCAGAGAAGTCAGGTGACTGATGGCCACTGTAGAATCTTCCAGGACGACATCTGCAACCAAGCCTTGGTGGAATTTGAGGTATGCTTGGGATCATTGTCCTGTTGGAAGGTCCAGTGATGCCCAAGCTTCAGCTTCCTCACAGACTGCATGGCGTTTTCTCCTAGCATTTCCTGATAATTCAATTAATCCATCTTGCCTTCCACACGCTGCAGGTTTCCAGTGCCAGAGGATGCAAAGCAGCCCCAGAGCATCACCGAGCCACCACCATGCTTGACTGTGGACAGTGTTCTTTTCAGTGTATGCTTCATTCTTCTTCCTCCAGGCATACCACTGATCCACTGTGCCGAAAAGTTCCACAGAACAGAATCCCAAAACTTTTGTGGCTTATTTTTATGATTTTGAGCATATTGGAGCCGACTTTTCTTGTGCTTTTAGGCCAGTAGTGGTGTACGTCTTGGGGTTCTGGCATGGAAACCTTCTACATTTAGTATGCGCCTTACTGTGCACTCTGAAACCCCAGTGCCCGTTGCCACCAAGTCTTGCTGCAGGTCTTTTGCAGTCACTTGAGGGTTTTTCACAACCTGCCTTCTCAGAAATCTGGTTGCAGCCATTGATAGCTTCCTTTTTCTGCCCGTCTAGGTAGTGTAACCACTGTTCCCTTAACTTTGAACTTGCAAACTATGCTTCCAATGGTGTCTCTAGGAACATTGAGTGCCTTCGCTATCTTTTTGTATCCTGTTCATTGTTTGTGAAGGACGATGATCACTACTCTTAACTTTTTGGACCATTCTTTTGACCTAGCCATATTTCTAACATGCAGTCAAACATGACACTCAACAAACTCCTAGCCAATTCAAGTATTTCATGTGTTCCAGCTCAAGCACACCTGGTGCAACTAATGAAGCCCTTGATTAGTTGCATCAGGAGTGCTTGAGACAACTTCTGTTTTGCATATTTGTGCTGTTGTGAGGGATTCTATTCAGGGGTTGAATAATTGTGAGACTGGAGAAGTCATTATAAGTTGCATTTTCAGTTGAGGGAAACCACTTGAAGCATTCATTGTGTTGAACTATTTCAATTGCATTTGTTTGATTTGTTCATTCTAACAGCTGAACGTCTGACCTGATTTGCAGTGGGGGTTTCATAATTTTGATTGCAACTGTACATACTGATATAACAAATAAAAAAAATGTCTGATTTAATTAACTGGTGTGTGAATTTCATTCCTTCTGGCCCATAGTCCTGACGGCATTGCTCTGCAACTGTGGGTGTTAACTACTACAGTCCTGCAAAGAACTTTTAACTTCTTATACTTTGGCTAGCAATCTATTGCCTTGCATTTAACCAAATCAAGTTAAGTGAAAACTAAGACCTAAGAGAGAAAACAGCCTGTGCTTTAGAGTTGACATCAGCTCTAGAAATTAAAAGGACTTACTAATTTTGTCTGTCAAGTATTCGAGCTGTGCAAATGAATCAAATATACATCTCTAGCTTCTATAGGCAACTAAGTGTGATGGTGCATTTATTGTTTACCACTCTTTTAAAATTTGAATAGACCCAGATGTCCAGTGGTCATTAAGGCAAAAGGCAGTGTTTTGTTATGAATGACATTTTTGAGACTGGACACTTAAAAAGCAGAAATTCAGATGAAATCTATCAAGATGGGCATCTGCATTCTTAGGTTGGTAGATAATATTTGAAATCTTTCATTATCCTCTGATATTGAGGTAATCTGTCACTAGAGTTACGCAGAGACAAAAGCAATGTGGTTTGTCTACTGGTTAGAAGATGCCTTTTTACTACAGGATTATTTCTATATGTAATATCTGTAATGTTTACTTTTATTTAATTTTTCTTCATTTTCTTTTATTCCATACTGCAGAGGTATTCAAATTGTGGGAAGGAATTGCAGGGTGTTCAGGGGTGCTGAAAAATGCCAAAAAATTAATATTTATATGACCGTTTCAGTCCTTTACACATTTTGCATAGAAGCTTATACATTTTAACAGCAGACCACAAAAATATCCCAAAAGATCTTCTTTTTGCCCCTATTACAAACAGAAGATGAGCCAATCATTGACCTGAAATGTGATCAGATCTTCTTCATCAAGTCCTAAATAAAGACAACCAAATTAAACAAATGACACAAAAACATGATAGTTTTTACATTTATTATGGAGCAAAATTATCAAACATTAAACATCAAATATTAAATTATCTAATATTAAATATCTTTGTCAGAAAAAGTATGTGAACCTCTAGGAGTACAAGGTAATTTAAAGGGCTAATTGAAGTCAGGTGTTTAAATTAAGGGGATGGCAATCAGACATGAGATTAGCAGGCCCTCCCATGTTTCAAGAACATAAACTTGGGTCTTCACTATCAAAGTGTGGTCTTCACCACACAGGATTATGGAAGTGTGCCATGCCATGATCAAAGGAGATTCCTGATGACCTCAGACCCTTGACCTCCACCAATCCACTGCAGATGATATAAAGAAATGGAGGAAATCCAGCACCCCGTTACTCTCCCAAGGAGTGGTTGTCCAGCAAAAATCACTCCAAGGCTGCGGCAAATAATATTATGTAAAGTCACAAAGAACCCCAGGGTAACATCTAAGGACCAACAGGCCACTCTTGCATTAAGTACAGTGATTATAGAAAAGAATCACCCCCTTTAAAACAATCATATTTTGTAGCTTTTCAGCCTGAAAGGAAGATGGACACAGTTTTTTGTTTTATCCAGCTGTATTTACTCAGTGCAACTTATTACATCCAAGTGAAAGATATAACACCAACATGTCAGAAAAAAAAAAAAAAATTAAAACCAGAATCACTGAGTTGGAAAAAGGATCACCCCCTGGTGTCAGTATTTTGTTGAACCACCTTTTGCCTTAATAACAGCCTTTAGTCTGTTAGACTTTGCACATCTAGACTTTACAATATTTGCCCACTGTTCTTTGCATAACTGCTCAAGTTTAAGTCTGGGCTCTGACTAGACTATGCAAGGCCATTCACCTTTTTCTCCTTCAACCACTGTGTGTTCAGTTTTGCTGTGTGTTTTGGGTCTTTGTCATGTTGGAAGGTAAACCTTCTTCCCATTGACAACTTTCTGGCAGAGGGCAGCAGATTTTCCTCAAGAATTTGACGGTATTTTGCCCCTTCCATTTTTCCTTCTATCCTGACAATTGCTCCAGTCCATGCTGCAGAGAAACACCCCAATAACAGGATATTACCACCTCCATGCTTTACTGTAGGAATGGTGTTATTTGGATGGTGAGCTGTATTGGATTTCCGCCAGACATATCGTTTGGTGTTGAGGCCAAATAATTCCATTTTAGTCTCATCTGACCATAACACCTTTTTCCACGTGGCCTCAAAATCTTCAAGGTGCATTTTGGCAAAGCTCAGTCGTGGGTGGCTTTTTTCTTGCAACCCTCCCATACAAGCCACATTTGTGGAGAATGTGTGATATTGCTGTCATGTGTTTTGTCATAAACTCCTGTAACTGCTTCAGAGTTGTTGTAGGCCTCCTGGAAGCCTCTCTGACCAGTTTCCTCCTGGCTCTTTCAACCAGTTTGGAGCGACATCCTGATCCAGGGAGGGTCTGTGTTGTACCAAATACCTTCCACTTCTTAATAATAGACTTCACTTTGCTTCTAGGCATTGATAAAGCCTTTGAAATTTTTTTTTATCCATCTCCTGACTTGTGCCTGTTCACAACTTTATCCCGGAGATCTTTTGACAGTGCCTTGCCACCCATAGTTGATTGTTTGCTTCCGTTGCTCTACCAAGGACTGAAAAATGCTCCAGGAAAGCTCTTTTCATGCTGAACTAATCAAAATGACCACAGCTGAACACCATTGAAAGTCAAATGGCTTTATGTGCCATTGAGAAGGTGATTAGCTACACCTTATTGAGTTTACAAGTCATTTTTAGGAGGGGGGTGATCCTTTTTCCAACTCAGTGATTGTTTTATTTTTTATTTTTTTAATTAATTAATTTATTTATTTCCCCTGACATGTTGGTGTTGTATCTTTCACTTGGATGTTATAAGTTGCACTGAGTAAATACAGCTAGATAAAACAAAAACTGTGTCCGTCTTCATTTCAGGCTGAAAAGCAACAAAATGTGATTATTTTAAAGGGGGGTGATTCTTTTCTATACCCACTGTAAGGTCAATGATCATTAGTCCACCAACAGGCAAACACTGAACAAGAACAGTGTGCATGGCAGGATAACAAGGAGAATGCCACAACTCTCCAAAAAGAACACTGCTATCCATCAGAAGTTTACTCAAGATGTGGATAAGCCAGAAGCCTAATGGAAGAATGTTCTGTGGATAGATGAATCCAAAATAGAACCTTTTGGTTTAAATGAAAAGCATTATGCTTGGTGAAAACCACACACTGAAATCTAACATAAGAACCTCATCCCAACCGTGAAACATGGGGGTGGCAGTATCATGGTTTGGGGCTTCTTTGCTGCCCCAGGTCCAGGACCATTACTGGATGCAGCATTATTGCATACCATTATTGGATGCAGCAACACAAAGACCCTAAAGCAGAAGAAATTTAATACAAGACACTTGAACTGGAGATGGAAGTTGAACATCAGACATGTAGCAAAATGCCTTTTTTTAGTTTATGAGAAGCTGAAAAGCTTCTCATGTGGGGGGACGACACCATACACACAAAAAGCTGAGGGCCAATTGTACATTTTTTGCCCCTGTGATTTCTTCAGGATTTTTTGTAAGTGCACCCTCTTATCCAGAGCTTCTATGATGGCAGGACCGAAGAGTGATCATGGCATACAAAGGACAACACCACTGACAACACATGAATCAAGGACAGACATATGGACAAACCAAACCTGCTATTTATGATATTAACCTGAAAGGGCATCAGAGAATTTGAGTGTGGGCAAGCTGGGGCCTTGCACTATGTCATAGCAAATGCTGTTATAAATAGGTGCAGTGTAAAAGAGTGCAGATCCCAAGAGCCTTTCACAGCCACATAAGAGCTGGCAGGGGCCTGCTACACCATCCCTAGGACATCATTGAGACCAAAGTTGAACATGCCTGCTTAGCTGGTAGGCCATTATCAGCCTATCTCCTAGACATGGCTGTAGACATGCTGGATTACAGAGGATGTAGAATAATCAAAGGATAGTAATGCTAATAAGGGGAAATCAATTTGAATTTCCAGTCCATTGGAAACATGGCTCTTTAAACCATGAACGGAATTTTCTGCTAATTATGTCCTTACACACCTCATACATTTTTAGAAATATACTGTACACTGTATGTTTAAAATACCCATTATACAGTGGGGGGAAAAAGTATTTGATCTCCTGCTGATTTTGTACGTTTGCCCACTGACAAAGAAATGATCAGTCTATAATTCTAATGGTAGGTGTATTTTAACAGTGAGAGACAGAATAACAACAAAAAAATCCAGAAAAACGCATTTCAAAAAAAATTATGAATTGATTTGCATTTTAATGAGGGAAATAAGTATTTGATCCCCTATCAATCAGTAAGATTTCTGGCTCCCAGGTGTCTTTTAAACAGGTAATGAGCTGAGATTAGGAGCACTCGCTTAAAGGGAGTTTGTTACCTGTAAAAAGACACCTGTCCACAGAAGCAATCAATCAATCAGATTCCAAACTGATTAGGAGATTAGGAGCACTCTCCACCATGGCCAAGACCAAAGAGCTGTCCAAGGATGTCAGGGACAAGATTGTAGACCTACACAAGGCTGGAATGGGCTACAAGACCATCGCCAAGCAGCTTGGTGAGAAGGTGACAACAGTTGGTGCGATTATTCGCAAATGGAAGAAACAGTCAGTCTCCGTCAGTCTGGGGCTCCATGCAAGATCTCACCTCGTGGAGTTTCAATGATCATGAGAACGGTGAGGAATCAGCCCAGAACTACACAGGAGGATTTTGTTAATGATCTCAAGGCAGCTGGGACCATAGTCACCGTGAAGGACTGAAATCCTGCAGCGCCCGCAAGGTCCCCCTGCTCAAGAAAGCACATGTACAGGCCCATCTGAAGTTTGCCTGAATGATTCAGAGGAGAACTGGGTGAAAGTGTTGTGGTCAGGTGTGGTCAGATCTCTTTGGCATCAACTCAACTCGCCGTGTTTGGAGGAGGAGGAATGCTGCCTATGACCCCAAGCCATAACACCATCCCCACCGTCAAACATGGAGGTGGGAACATTATGCTTTGGGCGTGTTTTTCTGCTAAGGGGACAGGACAACTGCACAGCATCAAAGGGACGATGGACGGGGCTATGTACCGTCAAATCTTGGGTGAGAACCTCCTTCCCTCAGCCAGGGCATTGAAAATGACCTTAATGACTTGGAGAGGATCTGCAAAGAGGAGTGGGACAAAATCCCTCCTGAGATGTGTGCAAACCTGGTGGCCAACTACAAGAAACGTCTGACCTCTGTGATTGCCAACAAGGGTTTTGCCACCAAGTACTAAGTCGAAGGAGTCAAATACTTATTTCCCTCATTAAAATGCAAATCAATTTATAACTTTTTTGAAATGCGTTTTTCTGGATTTTTTTGTTGTTATTCTGTCTCTCACTGTTAAAATACACCTACCATTAAAATCATAGACTGATCATTTCTTTGTCAGTCGGCAAACGTACAAAATCAGCAGGGGATCAAACACTTCCCCCCCCCACTGTAAGAATAAGACGTAAATTCAGTAACCCATTTGTGAGAACTTTAACTCATTAAAGTGGTGGTAGCTCAGTGGTTAAGAAGTTTGGCTACTGATTGGAAGGTCGTAAGTTCAAATCCTAGCAACGCCAAGCTGCCACTCTTGGGCACTTGAGCAAGGCCCTTAACCCTCAACTGCTCCCCGGGCACTGCAGCTAAAATGGCTGCCCACTGCCCCGGGTGTGTTCACGGTTTGTAGTGTGTGTGTTCACTACTCACAACTCCTAATGTGTGTGCACTAACTTGGATGGGTTAAATGCAGAGGATAAATTTCAAGTATGGGTTACCATACACTGGCCGTCACTTTAACTTCACTTTATGACTCACATTCTGCTCCTGTGAATGGTCCCACACAGATACCCTTGATTCAATGGATAATCCCACTTTGACACTGTAGACTTGTACCCAAGACCTACTGTTGTGATCATAAAAACTATGATGCCCATACTAAACATCATTTCAACACATTTAGTACTGTTTAGTACTGTCACACAGAAGAGGATTGGTTCCATTTCGATTCTGGTTCATCTAAAGGTGTCATCCCTTTGTCATCTCTTGGAGTTTCTCCCTTACAATTGTTTGTATCCAACTTGCTCATTACAGCTGGATTCATGTACAACTGTTTTTTGACAATGTCTATTGTTAAAAGTGCTATACAAATAAAACTGAATTGAATTGAAGTACAACCACAATTCCAAAAAAGTTGTGACGCTGTGTAAAATGTAAATAAAAACAGAATGCAGTGATTTGCAAATCTCATAAACCCATATGTTATTCACAATCGAACATAGAAAACATATCAAATGTTTAAACTGAGGAAATGTACCATTTTATTAAGGTAATTTTGAATTTGATGGCAGCAACACGTCTCAAAAAAGTTGGGTTGGGGCTAACAAAAGACTGGAATAGTAAGTTTACTAAAAAGAAACAGCTGGAGGAACATTTTGCAACTAAATAGATTAATTGGCAACAGGTCAGTAACATGATTGGGTATAAAAAAAGAGTATCTAAGAGAGGCAAAGTCTTTCAGAAGTAAAGATGGGATGGAATCTGGATGGAAGCATATGTTGCTCTAAAACCTGTATATACCTTTCCAGATGTGCAAGCTGCCCATTCCATAGGCGCTAATGTACCCCCATACCATCAGAGATGCAGACTTTTGAACTGAGTGCTGATAAAAAGCCAGATGGTCCCTCTCCTTTAGTCCTCTTCAGTTTAGAGGACACGGCGTCCATGGTTTCCAAAAATGATTTCCAATTTCCATTCCTCTGACCAGTTTTCCCACTTTGCCTCAGTCTATTTTAAATGAGCTTTGGCCCAGAGAAGATGGCGGCGTTTCTGGATCATGTTCACATATGGCTTCTTCTTTGCATGATAGAGCTTTAACCAGCATTTGTGGATGACACGGCGAACTGTGTTCACAGACAATGAGTTCTGGAGGTGTTTGAGGCCATGCAGTGATTTCCATTACAGAATCATGCCTGTTTTTAATGCAGTGCCGCCTGAGGGCCCGAAGATCACGGGCATGCAATATTGATTTTCAGCCTTGTCCCTTGTGCACAGATATTTCTTCAGATTCTCTGAATCTTTTGATATTATGCACTGTAGATTATGAGATATTCAAAGTATTCACAATTTTACGTTGAGGAACATTATTCTGAAATTGTTCCACAAATTATAGACGCAATTTTTCTCAGATTGGTGAACCTCTGCCCATCTTTACTTCTGAAAGACTCTGCCTCTATAAGATACTCTTTTTATACCCAATCATGTTACTGACCTGTTGCTATTTCTTTTTAGTAGCACTTACTTTTCCAGCCTTTTCTTGCCCCTGTCCCAACTTTGAGATGTGTTCTGGCCATCAAATTCAAAATGATCATTTGATATGTTTATGTTCTATTGTGCATAAAATATGGGTTTATGAGATTTGCAAATCATAGCATTCTGTTTTTATTTACATTTTACACAGCATCCAACTTTTTTGGAATTGGGGTTGTAAACCATGCAGGTGAATGTAAAATCTTTTTAGTTATATTGGCTGTGGATTTTTCTGGTCAATCTATAAGAATGTCTTACAAAATATACATGCAAGGTTCTCCTTTTATCATTCATTGAAAACAACACCGTTCAATAAATGTCTTGATAACACTGTTTTGTGGTTTAAGACATTTAATGTTATATTTGTTAATTCTACAGTTTCTCAAAGTTTTGAGCAAGCTTTTTAATATTTATGTACAGCAGTGAGGTATCAAACAACTGCAATAAACTATAGAAGTTCTATAGTGTAGCACAAAAACTATTACTCAGTTATCTACTTAGTTTTGAAATCATGAATAGCGGATAGATTCAGACACACACACACACACACACACACACATATATATATATATATATACACATTATATATATATATATATATATATATATATATATATATATATATATATATATATATATATATGTATGTGTATATATATATATATATATATATATATATATATATATATATATATAATGTGTATGTATATGTATGTATGTATATATATATATATATGTATGTATATATATATATATATATATATATAATGTGTATATATATATGTATGTATATATATATATATATATATATATATATATATATGTGTATATATATATATGTGTATATATATATATATATATATATATATATATATATATATGTATATGTATGTGTATATGTATGTATATATATATATATATATATATATATATATATATATATATATATATATATATATATATATATATATACATACATATACACACACACACACACACACACACACACACACACCCATCCATCCATCCATCTACATACATAGGTATACACACACACACACACACGCAGTACCTCACAAAAGTGAGTACACCCCTCACATTTTTGTAAATATTTTATTATATCTTTTCATGGGACAACAACACTGACGAAATGACACTTTGCTACAATGTAAAGTAGTGAGTGTACAGCTTGTATAACAGTGTAAATTTGCTGTCCCTTCAAAATAACTCAACACACAGCCATTAATGTCTAAACCGCTGGCAACAAAAGTGAGTACACCCCTAATTGAAAATGTCCAAATTGGGCACAAAGTGTCAATATTTTGTGTGGCCACCATTATTTTCCAGCACTGCCTTAACCCTGTTGGGCATGGAGTTCACCAGAGCTTCACAGGTTGCCACTGGAGCCCTCTTCCACTCCTCCATGATGACATCACAGAGCTGGTGGATGTTAGAGACCTTGCGCTTCCGTTTGAGGATGCCCCACAGATGCTCAATAGGGTTTAGGTCTGGAGACATGCTTGGCCAGTCCATCACCTTTACCCTCAGCTTCTTTAGCAAGGCAGTGGTCGTCTTGGAGGTGTGTTTGGGGTCGTTATCATGTTGGAATACTGCCCTGCGGCCCAGTTTCTGAAGGGAGGGGGATCATGCTCTGCTTCAGTATGTCACAGTACATGTTGGCATTCATGGTTCCCTCAATGAACTGTAGCTCCATGCAGCTCATGCAGCCCCAGACCATGACACTCCCACCACCATGCTTGACTGTAGGCAAGACACACTTGTCTTTGTACTCCTCACCTGGTTGCCGCCACACACGCTTGACACCATCTGAACCAAATAAGTTTATCTTGGTCTCATCAGACCACAGGACATGGTTCCAGTAATCAATGTCCTTAGTCTGCTTGTCTTCAGCAAACTGTTTGCGGGCTTTCTTGTGCATCATCTTTAGAAGAGGCTTCCTTCTGCGACAACAGCCATGCAGACCAATTTGATGCAGTGTGCGGCTTATGGTCTGAGCACTGACAGGTTGACCCCCCCACCCCTTCAACCTCTGCAGCAATGCTGGCAGCACTCACGTCTATTCTGCAAAGCCAACCTCTGGATATGATGCTGAGCACGTGCACTCAACTTCTTTGGTCGACCATGGCGAGGCCTGTTCTGAGTGGAACCTGTCCTGTTAAACCGCTGTATGGTCTTGGCCACCGTGCTGCAGCTCAGATTCAGGGTGTTGGCAATCTTTTTATAGCCTAGGCCATCTTTATGTAGAGCAACAATTCTTTTTTTCAGATCCTCAGAGAGTTCTTTGCCATGAGGTGCCATGTTGAACTTCCAGTGACCAGTATGAGAGAGTGTGAGAGCGATAACACCAAACTTAACACACCTGCTCCCCATTCACACCTGAGACCTTGTAACACTAACGAGTCACACGACACCGGGGAGGGAAAATGGCTAATTGGGCCCAATTTGGACATTTTCACTTAGGGGTGTACTCACTTTTGTTGCCAGCGGTTTAGACATTAATGGCTGTGTGTTGAGTTATTTTGAGGGGACAGCAAATTTACACTGTTATACAAGCTGTACACTCACTACTTTACATTGTAGCAAAGTGTCATTTCTTCAGTGTTGTCCCATGAAAAGATATAATAAAATATTTACAAAAATGTGAGGGGTGTACTCACTTTTGTGAGATACTGTGTGTATATATATATATAACACATACACACACACACAGTTGCGATCAGCCATTGATAGCTTCCTTTTATTGCCCTTCCTTTTTAGTGTAACCACTGTTCCCTTAACTTTGAACTTGCGAACTATGCTTCCAACTGTGTCTCTAGGAACATTCAGTGCCTTCGCTATCTTTTTGTATCCTGTTCCTTGTTTGTGAAGGGCGATGATCTCTTCTCTTATCTTTTTGGACCATTCTTTTGACCTAGCCATATTTCTACCATGCAGTCAAACATGACACTCAACAAACCCCTAGCCAGTTCAGGTATTTCATGTGTTCCAGCTCGAGCACACCTGGTGCAGCTAATGAAGCCCTTGATTAGTTGCATCAGGTGTGCTTGAAACAACTCTTGTTTTGCATATTTGTGTTGTTGTGAGGGATTCTATTCAGGGGTTGAATAATTTTGAGACTGGAGAAGTCATTATAAGTTGCATTTTCAGTTGAATTTGGGGAAACCGCTTGAAGCATTCGTTGTTTTGAACTATTTCAATCGCTTTTGTTTGATTTGTTCATTGCAAACAGCTGAAAGTCTGTAAATTTTGACAGTAAACCTGATTTGCAATAGGGATTGAATAATTTTGATTGCAACTGTATATGAAACTGAAAATGCAACTTATAATGACCTCTCCAGTTTCAAAATTATTCAACCCCTTCATGGCAAGCATCTTTAGTACCTAGTAGAGCATCTTTTTGATGTTATGACCTGCTGCAAATGAGATGCATAGCCAAACACCAGCTTTTGGCAGCGTTCATGAGGAATCTTAGCCGATTCCTCATAAGCATTGGCCTCCAGTTCAGTAATATTCTTGGGTTTGCATGCTGGTTGCAGCCACTGAGCTTCCTTTTTCTGCCCCGTCCAGGTATTTCATGTATTTTCTTCCCCTAGCCAGTTCAGGTATTTCATGTGTTCCAGCTCAAGCACACCTGTTGCATTAGGGGTGCTTGAAACAACACTTGTTTTGCATATTTGTGTTGTGAGGGACTTGAATTTGTTGTGTTGAACTATTTCAGTTGCTTTTGTTTGATTTGTTCATTGCAAACAGCTGAAAGTCTGTAAATTTTGACAATGGGGGTGGAATAATTTTGATTGCAATTGTATATATCACCGATTTGTTCTGTTTTTGTGTACATCATACTAAATAGTTTTAGATTTTAAAAAACAAAACAACATAAAAAAAGGCAACCTGGGTAAACATATAATACAGTTTTTATGTGTTTTTACTTAAAATAAATAAATAAATAAAAGTTATCCAACACCTATCACCCATGTGAAAACCCCCTTAAACTTTAAATCTAGCTGTGCAACCTTTAGCAGCAATAACTGCAACCAAATGCTTTCAATACCTGGAGATCAGTGTTTCACAGCACTCCAAAACTTTAATTTTGCTTTTATTGAGCCATTCAGAGGTGGACTTACTCCTATGCTTTGGATCATTAATGTTTCCCCTCAATTATCGCAAACTGCCCAGGCCCTGAAGCAGCAAAGCATCACCACACCACCATGATGTTCTTTTTGTGGAATTCAGTGTTTGGTTTACGCCAGATGTAACAGGACCCTTGATTTCCAGAAAGTTCCATTTTTGAATCCTCAATCCACAGAACATTCTCCCAAAAGGTTCAAGGATCATCAAGGTGTGTTTTGGCAAAATTCAGATGAGCCTTAAATGTTCTTCTGGGTTAGCAGTGGTTTTCTCCTCGCCACTCTTCCACTGATGCCATTTTTGCCCAGAGTCTTTCTGATAGTGGAGTCATGAACAATGACCTTTTATTGATGCAAGAGAGGCCTTTGGTTCCTTTGATGTTGTCCTTGGCTCTTTTGTGACTTCCTGGATGAGTCGTTGTGTGCTCTTAGAGGGATTTTGGAAGGTTGGCCACTTCTGGGGAGGTTCACTACTGTGCCATTTGGAGATAATGGCTCTTGCTGTGGCTCTTTGGAGTTCCCAAAAAACTGGTAACTGTAATCAGTTACAGTTACATCAGAAAACAAAGTACTCAGATTAGAGGTACATTTTGTAAAAAAAATGGGAATACTATCAGGATTACTTTTGCAGGGCTCCAAACTGTGCCTAAAACGGTCGGATTTGCGACCAAAAATATTAATTTGCGAATCATATTTTTGCTGAGATTGCCACTGGCGACAATATACATTTACACATTATAATTTTTAAAAATTGCATGTACTGTCTTTTTAACTGCGTGTTCTGTGAGGAGTAGCCTGTCGCATAATTTGTTGTGTTGACATAATAAAAAGAGGTCCTGCGCATGAAAGTTTCAGTGGGGGAAAAAAAGAAGTTCAAATTCATTCAGAGCACCAAAAAAACGCACGGGGAAAGTGAGAATCAGCTTTCCACCTCAAAAAGACATGTCAAAACGAAAAATATCCAACTTTTTCAAACAATCCTCATCTCTGTTGAGCATCAATGATGATGGCACACCTGTTAACAAAAAAGCAGGCTCCAGTTGTGCCAGCATGAGAGAGATAGAAAACGATGGAGACACAGAGGATCATCTTTCCATGTCAAAAATTGACTGGATGTGTGCAAGACGTATGACAATGACACATCATATGCTTTGAGCAGAATGCAAGAAAGTGAAAGTGACATGTGAAGGCCAATGTATGGTAACCCATACTTAGAATTTGTCCTCTGCATTTAACCCATCCAAGTTAGTGCACACACATTAGGAGTAGTGGGTAGTGAACACACACTGCGAACTGTGAACACACCCGGAGCAGTGGGCAGCCATTTTTTTGCTGCGGCAGCCGGGGAGCAGTTGAGGGTTAAGGGCCTTGCTCAAGTGCCCAACAATGGCAGCTTGGTGGTGCTGGGATTTGAACTCATGACCTTCCAATCAGTAGCCCAGCTTCCTAACCACTGAGCTACCACCACCCCATTGAGATACTGCTTGTCCTACCAACTTGGCTTTTCAGCCCAAGACAGGATAAAATCAAAAGTACGCAATTCAACTTTGGAAGACTTGATCAGGATCAGCACAGAGGCCCATCACTTGAACAGTTTGATCCTGAACCTTGTGTCAATCGCTGGCTTTCTGCAACACAGAGGAGGCCAAACTCCACTCAATGGCCAAGTGATGCTGACATAATGATGGTCAGTGACACTGGCTCAGATTCTGTGTAAAGAACAATTCTTTGTGACTGTATACAGTTCTCAAGTTGGAAAAGACATTCAGTTCCCACTTTAAATGAACTTGGATGAAAATGCTGATGCTGTAAAAGGAGTCCAGACGTACACACATGACAGGATGACTGAAAGTAAGCGTTTTAAAATTTTCAAATTCATTCTTATGTGGCACTTAAAAAAATCATTTGGCACCTTTTTTTTTTTTTTTTTTTTTTTTTCCTTATAGGAGCCAATCGCTCCTTAATAGATTTGTTTGTCTGGAGCCCTGCTTTTGACAGAACACAATATAGACAGCTGCATGATTATAGTTCTGGTTCTCTCTTGCCAGTTGTGACTCACATGAGCAACACATTTATTTATTTTATTAAAACAAATCCAAACATTGAACATATTTTTAAGCTCTAAAATAAACTTTAAATAAAAGTATTTTAGATCATATTACTTTTCTCTTGACTTTATTTACATATGTGTCCTTGAAGTAATCCAAAAGTAATCAGATTACATTACTTTCATATTGTGATACTTGGATTATGTTACAGCTTACATTTTTTAGGAAGTAATTTGTAACTGTAACGGATTACATTTTTTGAATTAACCTTCCCAACCTTGTGCGTTACCTTTTAACCAACTTCATGCTGTGGAAAAAAGTTCTATTTAAGTGTTGATTTGATTGAACAGGGTTTGCAGTAATCAGGCCTGACTGCATCTAGTCCAGCTGAACCCCATTATGAATGCAGTTTCATAGATTTGCGGAATTAGTAATTATGGGGCAAATACATTTTCACACAGGCCCAGTTGGTATTGGATAACTTTTTTGCTTCAATAAATAACATTATCATTTACAGACTGTATTTTGTGTTTACTCAGGTTGCCTTTGTTTTATCTTAGATTTTGTTGTAATTTATGAAACAATTTAGTATCAGATGTACAAAAACAGAAGAAATCAGGATGGGGCAAATACTTTTTTACAGCACTGTACATTCTTCTACATAAGGACTGTAACAACCAGTTTAACCAGACTGTTTAACCAGTTGGCTGAAAAACATTGCCAAAACAACGAAAACAAAATTGTGTCAAAGACAAATACAAACATTAAACTAATATTGTTTCCTAAAATATACCAAGTACAGCATAACCTGCAGTTAATACAAACTGTGCACCTACTGAATTGAAAAAAACGTTAGTGACTAAAATAATTACAGATGTGGCCATTGAAAATGCACGTCAAAAGAAAAGAGATCCTGTGATTTCATGCGATATCACGCGGAATAACGCACATGCTGCGGGCGCAGGAAAGACAAGACTAGTAGGGGCAGTCATGTTTCATTTGAACAAACACGGCTTGTTAGTAGATACAGTAGTTCAGCCAGGACATATACTATATACAGCATATGTCCTTTTACCAACCAAACCGTGCTGTTTCTTGTATTGAAGCCCATGATCTGCTTGTGCTTGGCCCGCATCTTTATGAACCTCTCTCAGAACCGTTTTGCAACAAGCAGCAGAGCACATTAAACATTGTTGAGCCTGAAAAAAATGGAATGTGTGGTCCATAGATTTAATAAAAAATATTATGTATGGTTTGCATAAACATATGTTTCTCATCAAAACTTATGATAAACCTAATTTAAACAAATTTCTAATTACAAGATTTAATTATATAAAGTGACCGTGAGCAAGTCACATACTTTGGGTACAATAACTATAGTATTTAAAATAGCACAGTGGTAACATGCAGTACACCAGCAACCAAGGTTCAAGCCTCAGCTCAGTTGAGAGTATTCATTTAATGAGCTTTTTTTCACTGTAGAAAGTTCCTCAAAGTAACTTTGAATGAATTCCATCTTCTCCTTTCTTTCCAATGGAAACTTTTGTTCTTTTCTTAGATTAAAAGTGTTACTATTTAAAAAACTGGTTTCAAGTGAACACAGAAGTCCCCACACTGAAAAAAGTGCAGTGAATTTACTTAATTCAAATTCATACATTTGAATTAAGTTTTCGTGCATCAAACATGATTTGATCATACATTTTCAGTGCCCTGGGGAAACCTCAGAGGAGACCTGTCTGCACTGCAGATTGAACTAAGAAAACTCCTACAAGAGAGGGAGAGTCTAAAGGCCCAGCTAGCAGCACTGGAAACACAGCTCTCACAGCAGACAGAGAGTCACTGGGTCCAGTTGGCAGCCCTGAGGGAGGAGATATGAGGACTGAAGCAGGAAAAAGGGACCCACCCCACAAAGTTCATCTCAAAAGTGGAACCAGTGGAGCAGGATACCCCCTACTCTTACCACAGCTCCCAGACCACAGAATCGCAGTCCAGCCAAAACCATCCTCCCCCATCAAACCCTTCCACCAGCTCACAGCCAGCCCGTGAAGCAGACGACCCTTCAACACCCACAGAAAACACACCAAAACTTGAAATTGTTCTCTTAATAGACTCAAATGGGAAGTTTATAGATGAGAAAAAGCTCTTCCCTAAACACAGAGTAGCCAAACTCTGGTGTCCAAATACCCACAGTGCCCTCAAACTGCTGAACTTGGACAAACTCGGGTCACCAAGCCACATAATAATTCACACTGGCACAAACGACCTGAGGGTGATTGAAAAGGCCACAACCACCTTCCGAAATGCCATCTCCACACTGCTACCGCAGAAGGACTTCCACCCAGACACAATCTAACAGGTAAATGCAAACCTCTCCCGAGCCTGTGCACTCAAACTTCACGTGCACCTGGCACATCACCCCACACACTGGACCTCACATTCCTCTATCACCATGTCCTCCTATACAAAGCAACTGTTGCTGTCTTCACCAAGACGCTAAAAGATGTTCCCCTGAACCCTCATAGAGCAACAGTTCAGTGGGGATAAAGACGTGGTGGTGGAAAGTAGTAATATAGATATCAGCAGGAATGACCAGCTTGAGCTGAGTGAATGAAAACCAGTAAACTAAAGCACTTTACTAGCGATTTAATTAACTCGCCCAAGCGCATCCTATAAGAGATTAATCAGATTCACAAACACAATATTACAACCTGCATCTGCACAAAATGATACGAATACACAACTATACACAGAGGTGGGTAGAGTAGCCAAAAATTTACTCAAGTACAAGCAAAACAACTTACAAAAATAATTACTCAAGTAACTTTGAGAAAATTTCTACAGTGGAAAAAAAAAGAGCTCATTAAGTGAACACACTCAACTGAGCGGAGGATCGAACCCTGATAGCTGGCATATTACACCCTGCATGCTACCTGCATGGGTACGTGTTTTTTTGTACTTTTCAGTAGTCACAGAAGATTTTATTCAGCTATATTTGTTGGTTGCTCTTGTGTGCTGTTATCAATGAAGTCCTCATGCTGATTGTTATGTTTAAGATTTAGCTATGTTTGTTTCTAGCAAACATTCTATAGCTCTGTTAATTTAAATACTATAGTTATTGTATCATACTATGTGACTCGTTCACGCTTATGTTATATAATTAAATCCTGTAATTAGAAACTTGTTTAAATTAGGTTTATCATATGTTTGATGAGAAACATAATATGCTTATGTGAACCATTCGACCACGCATTCAATTTTTTTTATTGTACTGCGTTCAGCTACAGTATGTTGTTCCATGCGCCACCTGGCGGTTATTGTGTGAAGCACAACAAATTAATTTAAATTCTAAGAAGCGTGCATGCAGGGTACTGTGATCACACGTGACGAATCGTGTGAAACCATGTGAAAAAATGTGCATTCTTAAAGGCCACATCTGTGTGTGTAAAACATACTTTTTTAAATGGTTTAAAAAGTTAAAAGAATTAAGAAATTTCCCATTTAGCAATTTGTAAGAAATACCTGTGATCCAGCTGTGTGGGTTATGAAGATGTGGGCAGTTGTAAATGACAAGATACTTGATGGAGGGAAACACTTCATTAACAGCCTTCATTCCAACATCAGTGATGATTCCTGGGTTTTCTATTACATCAGCAAGGCCATATTTGACCAACTCAGTATGACTCAATTTACCTATGAAAGAATGAGTTCCAATGAGTTCCAAGAAAATAAGAGACCAAATTTTAGATTAACTGCAATAATAAACAGGATTTTATAGAATCCTTTCTGAGCCAATATCTTAATATCAATATCAAAACCAATAATGTAATTTTAAATAAACAGAACAATACACAGAGCACAATTTTTGAAAGGAAAAGTAGCATACAACAATTTATAGTGTTTTCAAAGATTTGCACACGATGTCCCCTGTTCTAACCAAACATGATTTGACATAAAATGGCATGTTAATATTCAGGTGATCGGAGGAAAAAATAAATTAGATTAAATGCAAAAAATGCATTGTTTTTTGTATTGGCCCTAAGGTTTAAAAAAAAAATGTACCTACAAATATCCAGACACGGTGCATACAAACAGAAATTGTTCTCATTCCACTATGTGACTATAAGATACATCGTTACAGATCGGTAATACGTGATGCAGTCATCAGTTGAGTGTTCTCAGCTAAGCACTATCTGAACCAATATAAACACAGAAAAATGGATAGATTTGGAAAGACAATTGACTTTTTATGGATACCGACTTTGGTCCACTGCACTGCCATCTTGGATTGTCATAAAAGAAGACTCCAACAGACACTAAATGCCATCTTCTCCCACAGAGACTATATTGGAAATTTTAAATACATTCTGAATTCTAGAGACTCTGAATTGGCCACGAAAGAATCATTCAAACATACAAACATATGAACACTCACACATACATACACCCGTGGCCAAAAGTTTTGAGAATGACACAAATATTAATTTTCACAAAGTCTACTGCTTCAGTGTTTTTAGATCTTTTTGTCAGATGTTATTAACTGTTACTGAAGTATAATCACAAGCATTTCATAAGTGTCAATGGCTTTTATTGACAATTACATGAAGTTTATGCAAAGAGTCAATATTTGCAGTGTTGACCCTTCTTTTTTCAAGACCTCTGCAATTCGCCCTGGCATGCTGTCAATCAACTTCTGGGCCACATCCTGACTGATGGCAGCCCATTATTGCATAATCAATGCTTGGAGTTTGTCAGAGTTTGTGGGTTTTTGTTTGTCCACCCGCCTCTTGAGGATTGACCACAAATTCTCAATGGGATTAAGGTCTGGGGAGTTTCCTGGCCATGGCCCCAAAATGTCGATGTTTTGTTCCCCGAGCCACCTCGTTATCACTTTTGCCTTGTGGCAAGGTGCCCCATCATGCTGGAAAAGGCATTGTTCATCACCAAACTGTTCTTGGATGGTTGGGATAAGTTGCTCTCTGAGGATGTTTTTGTACCATTCTTTATTCATGGCTGTGTTCTTAGGCAAAATTGAGAGTGAGCCCACTCCCTTGGCTGAGAAGCAACCCCACACATGAGTGGTCTCAGGATGCTTTACTGTTGGCATGACACAGGACTGATGGTAGCGCTCACCTCTTCTTCTCCGGACAAGCTTTTTTCCAGATGTCCCAAACAATCAGAAAGGGGATTCATCAGAGAAAATGACATTACCCCAGTCCTCAGCAGTCCAATCCCTGTACTTTTTGCAGAATAGCAGTCTGTCCCTGATGTTTTTCCTGGAGAGAAGTGGCTTCTTTGCTGCCTTTCTTGACACCAGGCCATCCTCCAAAAGTCTTCGCCATACTGTGCGTGCAGATGCACTCACACCTGCCTGCTGCCATTCCTGAGCAAGCTCTGCACTGGTGGTGCCCCGATCCCGCAGCTGAATCAACTTTAGGAGACGGTCCTGGCGCTTGCTGGACTTTCTTGGGCACCCTGAAGCCTTCTTCACAACAGTTGAACCTCTCTCCTTGAAGGTCTTGATGATCTGATAAATGGTTGATTTAGGTGCAATCTTACTAGCAGCAATATCCTTGCCTGTGAATCCCTTTTTGTGCAAAGCAATGATGGCTGCACGTGTTTCCTTGCAGGTAACCATAGTTAACAGAGGAAGAACAATAATTTCAAGCACCACCCTCCTTTTAAAGCTTCCAATCTGTTATTCTAACTCAATCAGCATGACAGAGTGATCTCCAGCCTTGTCCTCGTTAACACAGGTGAGAGTGTTAACGAGAGAATCACTGACATGATGTCAGCTGGTCCTTTTGTGGAAGGGCTGAAATGCAGTGGACATGTTTTTTTGGGATTAAGTTCATTTTCATGGCAAAGAGGGACATTGACATTCTGCAAAAAGTACAGGGATTGGACTGCTGAGGACTGGGGTAATGTAATTTTCTCTGATGAATCCCATTTCCGATTGTTTGGGGCAACTGGAAAAAAGCTTGTCCGGAGAAGAAAAGGTGAGTGCTACCATCAGTCCTATGTCATGCCAACAGTAAAGCATCCTGAGACCACTCATGTGTGGGGTTGTTTCTCAGCCAAGGGAGTGGGCTCACTCACAATTTTGCCTAAGAACACAGCCATGAATAAAGAATGGTACAAAAACATCCTCAGAGAGCAACTTCTCCCAACCATCCAAGAACAGTTTGGTGATGAACAATGCCTTTTCCAGCATGATGGGGCACCTTGCCACAAGGCAAAAGTGATAACGAAGTGGCTCGGGGAACAAAACATCGACATTTTGGGTCCATGGCCAGGAAACTCCCCAGACCTTAATCCCATTGAGAATTTGTGGTCAATCCTCAAGAGCTGGGTGGACAAACAAAAACCCACAAACTCTGACAAACTCCGAGCATTGATTATGCAAGAATGGGCTGCCATCAGTCAGGATGTGGCCCAGAAGTTGATTGACAGCATGCCAGGGCGAATTGCAGAGGTCTTGAAAAAGAAGGGTCGACACTGCAAATATTGACTCTTTGCATAAACTTCATGTAATTGTCAATAAAAGCCATTGACACTTATGAAATGCTTGTGATTATACTTCAGTAACAGTTAGTAACATCTGACAAAAAGATCTAAAAACAGTGAAGCAGTAGACATTGTGAAAATTAACATTTGTGTCATTCTCAAAACTTTTGGCCACGGCTGTACAGGACATCACCTGCCTGTGACAATGATGCCTCAATCCAGATGCACTGAACAACAACTTTACTCGGCTTGAAACACAGAAGCCATGGGTCTTACCATGGCTGACCCATCCTTAAGAAGTGCTTCGAAAAGCTCGTCACGAGGCACATCAAGACCCTGCTGCCCCCTTCACTGGACCCACAAACTGTGTATTGTCCCAAGCACTTAACAAATGACACCATTGCCACCACACTCCATCTGGCCCTCACCCACCTGACATAAAGGACACTTATGTTTGAATTCAACACAATCATTCTTCAGAACCTGATTGGAAAGCTGAGCCTGCTGGCCTGAACACCTCCCTCTGCAACTGGATCCTAGACTTCGTGACTGGGAGGCCTCAGTCAATCTGGATCGGGACCAGCATCTCCAGCACCACCACACTGAGCACTGGGGCCCCCCAGGGCTGTGTGCTCAGTCCACTGCTGTTCACTCTACTTACTCATGTCTGTGCAGCAATGCACAGCTCAAATCACATCAAGTTAACTAGCAAGAATGACAAGTCAGCATACAGAGGTACAGTGGCTAATGAACTGGTGCAGAGCCAACAACCTGTCCCTGAATGTGGACAAAACAATATAGCTAGTTGTTAACTTCAGGAGAGCACGGAATGACCACTCTCCGCTGAACATTGACATCTCCTCCATGGAGATCGTCAAGAGCACCAAATTCCTTGGTGTTCACCTGGCAGAGAACCTCACCTGGTCCCTCAACACCAGCTCCATAGCCAAGGAAGCCCAGAGGCATGTCTACTTTCTACAAAGGCTGAGAAAAGCCCATTTCCCACCCCCATCCTCACCACATTCTACAGAGGGATTATTGAGATCATCCTGAGCAGCTGCATCACTGCCTGGTTCGGAAATTGCACAGTTTCAGATCGCAAGACCCTGCAGAGAATAGTGAGGACAGCTGAGAAGATCATTTGGGTCTCGCTTCCCTCCATCACAGACATTTTCACCACACACTACATCTGTGAACCCACCAGCATTATGGATGACCCCACACACCCCTCAAACAAACTCTTCACCCTCCTGTCATCTGGAAAAAGGTACCAAAGCATTCAGGCGTTCACTGCTAGACTGTGTAATTGTATTCGCCCAAGCCAACAGACCTCTCAATTCCCAGAGACTGGACTGACACCAACCCAGACACACACACACGCATGCGCACAAGCGAACACACACACACAACTGAACACCATTCCACTACCTGTGCAATTTTGCACATTTCCTTCTTAAATTGCTGCTAAAACACTGTAAACAAAATACTGTATTTTTGCTACCAATTAGTATGGTCTGTTTACATTTACCACATTTATTATTATATTGTAATATCTCTTTGCACATTATTCCACACAAGAATTATGTACTGGTCAGTGCTGCACTGTCCTTTACTGTGCCTACTGTCCTGTTTAGTAAATGTTGTACTGTCTTGCGCTGTTTGCACGTTTCCACACGTGGTCCTGTGTGTAGGTCTGTGGTGTCTTATTTAGTTCTGTGTTTTAGTCTTTTGTAGATCTGTCATGTTTTATGTAGCACCACAGTTCTGGAGGAACGTTGTCTCGTTTTACTGTGTACTGTACCACTGTATACGATTGAAATGATAATAAAGCCACTTGACTTTATTCACTGTTGATGCTCTGCCTTCTTCTTTTCTTGCTTGTTCTTGGGGAGTTTTGCCCAAAGATTTGGCTAGCTGTAGCAGGTTGTGATAATGCCAAGGAGACTACAGTTTAAAACCAACTACAAGGAGACTACACAGTAAAATTGTATAGTAGTGTGTAGTTTTATTAACCATATTTTAAGTAAAATACAATTTAATTATACATTTATTTACAGATAAACATAAAAGCTGTGATTGCATAAGTATTCAAGAGTCCACTATGTGCAATTAAAGTGTCATGTAATCTCAATATAAATATAACCAGTTTGTGTAAGTTTGTTGAGTTTGTTAGAGAAAAAAACCTAAGCAAATAGCACCAAGGAGCTATCAACACATGTCCAGGACAAAGTTCTAGAAAAGAATCAATCATGTTTTGGTTAAACAAAAGTCAGTGACTAGGCAGGACAGGCATTAATCAGAAAAAACAAAAGCAAAAAAAAAAACAAAAGCTCTGAAGGAGCTGGAGAGATATACAGTTCTGCTCATAGGAAAGCACAAACCACAAACACTAGACAAAACTGAGCTTTATGAAAGAGTGGTGAGAAGATATAAAAAGCTAGATGAATTTGGCTTGCTGAAGACACCAGCAAACATATGGAAGAGAGTTCTCTACAGGCTATACACTGAAAGGGCAGTAGTGTCCACAATAACTTTAGTGGGTAGTTCCTGTGATGTAGTTCCTGCTTACGAATCATTTGCCAGGAGCTTCTTGCCAGGGTTTTAAAGAACTTTTTCATCAATAATTTTGCTCCATCATTTTCTTTTGTTGCATTTTTCACTTTCCACTTCTGCCACATTTTCATTTACTCGAAGAACTGTTTTTTTTTTTTTTTTTTTTCGTCTAAAGACAGCAAGTGGATCCAAGTTGGATCTATCTAAAATAATCTCAACAAATCTTTGACTAAGGTACATTTAACATGGCAAACATTCAGCTTGTGCAGTTTGTTGAGTGCAGGAAGATTCTTCCTCTGTCGTTAGTAACAGTTTTATTTGTGATAAGTGTATATTAGTTAGCTCTCTGACAGAGAGGATTATAGCATTAAAGGTGCACTAGAGAGGGTTAGAGAGGGTTAGTGAGTGTGAGAGACTTAGAACAGGCCTAGTTAATCAGTAACAATTCAGAGCGAAGGCCAGGGAGTAGACAACAGGCTAAACTGACCAGCTGCTAGCTGCGTCGTCACTCAGGTTTTACCATATTGAGAGTCTGTTCCCTGAGCTAATTAAAAATGCAGAAATATTTAGAAAGTTTTTTTAGAAACCTAATTAACATAAAATTGGTTCAAACTGACTGCATAGCCAGAACCTTTGATCTGAGGCTAGGACTGTTAAATATGAGATCTTACTTCTAAAGCGCTTATTGTACATAAAACTATTATTGATCAGGAATTTAATGTACTGTGTGTAACAGAAACATGCATTAAACCAAATGAGTATGAGAATGTCCAGTAAAACCTGGACATAAATGCAATGCATTTGAAGTTCTTTATACAACATAATGTATGTAGCCACAAAAAACAAAAATGAATATAAAATAAATTAAATAAATAAATAAATAAATAAAATAAAGACTATCCAGTCCTTTCTACTAATTATTATTTACAGACCCCCAGGGCTGTATTCTGAATTTCTTTGTGAATTTCTGGATTTCATTTCAAATGTTTTTACTCTGCAGGTGTACAACCACCAAACACTTTCCACCTCCTCCCTTCGTGGCGAGCATCCCGGCATGTTTCGGCCAGCCACCATTGAACTATCTTGGGAGAAAACGCCGCAGAAGAAGAGGAAAGCCAGGAGGAATAGTGGTTAAACTGAAACTTAAACTGAAATCCTGCCTAGCACGTCTATCTGCTGATTGCACTTGGATGGCTTACTCAGCATGTTTGGTTGTGGCTGCTTTGTCTATTGGTGTTCACTGGAATTGGCTCACCACTAGGTACTAGGTCGTTCCTGTGAGCCAGGACTCTTCTCCTAGCTTTCCCCGATGTCGGTCGCCACGTGTTCATCGAGGTGGAATAACTCTTTGCAATCTTCGCCCATTGTGCCGTGTAGCAAAGCGGACTGGTGATCCAGTTACAGAGTTATACTCTAGCTTTGAAACTTTATTGTTCCACTTGGACAATGACCAAGCACTGGCGACTGCCAAAATTAAATGAATTATAAACGAATTTTCAATTTTTTTTGGAAAGGTTGTTCTTAAATATAGTTGCAATCAAAATTATTCAACCCAATCAGGTTTATTGTAAAAATTTACAGACTTTCAGCTGTTTGCAATGAACAGATCAAACAAAAGCGATTGAAATAGTTCAACACAAAGAATGATTCAAGTGGTTTCCCCAAATTCAACTGAAAATGAACTTATGACTTCTCCAGTCTCAAAATTATTCAACCCCCTGAATAGAATCCCTCACAACAGCACAAATATGCAAAGCAGGTGTTGTCTCAAGCACACTTGATGCAACTAATCAAGGGCTTCATTAGTTGCACAGGTGTGCTTGAGCTGGAACACATGAAATACCTGAACTGGCTAGGGGCAGAAAATACATGAAATACCTGAACTGGCTAGGGGTTTGTTGAGTGTCATGTTTGACTGCATGTTAGAAATATGGCTAGGTCAAAAGAATGGTCCAAAAAGTTAAGAGTAGAGATCATCGTCCTTCACAAACAATGAACAGGATACAAAAAGACAGTGAAGGCACTGAATGTTCCTAGAGACACCATTGGAATACACATGAAATACCTGGATGGGGCAGAAAAAGGAAGCTATCAACAGCTGCAACCAGATTTCTGAGAAGGCAGGTTGTGAAAAACCCTCGAGTGACTGCAAAAGACCTGCAGCAAGACTTGGTGACAACAGGCACTGAGGTTTCAGTGAGCACAGTATGGCACATACTAAATGCAGAATGTTTCCATGCCAGAACTCCAAGACGTACACCTCTACTGACCCAAAAGCACAAGAAAATTCAGAAGAAAAAACAGAAGTTTTGGGATTCTGTTCTGTGGAGCAATAAAACCTGAAAACTGGAACTTTTCAGCACAATGGATCAGCGGTATGTCTGGAGATAGAAGAATGAAGAAAGAACACTGTCCACAGTCAACCATGGTGGTGGCTTGGTGATGCTCTGTGGCTGCTTTGCATCCTCTGGCACTGGAAACCTGCAGTGGGTGGAAGGCAAGATGGATTCATTGAAGTATCAGGAAATCCTAGGAGAAAACGTCATGCATTCTGTGAGGAAGCAGAAGGGCATCATTGGAGCTTCCAACAGGACAATGATCCCAAGCATAACTCAAATTCCACCAAGGCTTGGTTGCAGAAGTAGTCCTGGAAGATTCTACAGGGCCATCACAGTCACCTGACTTGAACCCCATAGAAAATCTCTGGTGGGATTTGAAGGCAGTTGCAGCACAAAACCCTTGCAGCACGAAAAGATTCCTCAGGAACACTGCCAGAAGCTGGTGTCTGGCTATGCAGCTCGTTTGCAGCAGGTCATAACAGCAAAAGGGTGCTCTGCTAAATACCAAAGATGCTTGCCATGAAGGGGTTGAATAATTTTGAGACTGGAGAAGTCATTATAAGTTGCATTTTCAGTTGAATTTGGGGAAACCACTTGAAGCATTCATTGTGTTGAGCTATTTCAATTGCTTTTGTTTGATTTGTTCATTGCAAATGGCTGAAAGTCTGTAAATTTTGACAATAAACCTGATTTGCAATGGGGGTTGAATAATTTTGATTGCAACTGTACTCTTGATTGTTGGGGATTTTAATGTTTGTGTGTGTTGTGAATCAAATTCTCTGGCAAAGGATTTTATTAGTCTTCGTGACTCTTGATTTTGTACAAATGGTGAAAGGACCCACCCATGAACAGGGTCACACATTAGATCTTGTTTTGCAGCATAGACTTTCTATACGTGACCTTGAAATTGGTAATTTCCGATCATAAGCCTGTTGTGTTTACCTCTTCTCTTTTACATCATATCCCACAAACTAAGAAGCCTGTACACTGCTTTCATATGTTTAAATTCTACATCTGGTGATGAGTTTTCTGCTTTATTTGAGAAGGCTTGCCAATCTTATTCTCTTGATTGTCTTATTAATTTAATAATTTATAATTCAATAATTTAAATGCAGGTGAACATCTTATGTTTAATTCTATCTGCAAGGATGGAAAACTCTGCAACTCCTTTGAGGGAAAAAAAAAGTCTGAACAAGCCTGAACCCTGGTTAAATAACACTACAAAGGCCTGCTGAATAGCTAAACGTAAGTGGAAAAAAGACAAATTACAAGTCTCTTGAAATTTTACAGGACTCATTAAATAGATATCAG
>CM042561.1:19464445-19516945 GCA_023630585.1 Cranoglanis bouderius
TTCTTAAAAAGAAGGAATGCACTGGTGAGCTCAGCAACACCAAAAGGCCTGGAAGACCACACAAGACAAGTGAAGTAAATGGTGAATGTTTATATATATATATATATATAAGACTGCCAGTTCTGAAACAAGATTCTTTGGACAGATGAAACCAAGATTAATTGATTAATTTGTACCAGAATGGTGGGAAGAGAGGAATATGGAGAAGGAAAGGAAAGAGCATACCACTTCATCTGTCAAACATGGGAGAGGAAGTGTTATGGCATGGGCATACAGTATATGGCTGCCAATGGAACTGGGTAATTGATGTTTACTGATTATGTGACTGCTGATAGTAGTAGCAGGATGAATTCTGAAGTGTATAGAGCAATACTTTCTGCTCAGATTCAGTCAAATGCTGCAAAACTGATAGTGCTTCACAGTACAGATGGATAATGACCCAAAACATACAGTGAAAGCAACCCTAGAGCATCTTAAAGCAAAGAAATGGAATGCTCTTAAATGGCTGAGTCAGTCACCTGACCTCAACCCAACTGAGCATGCTTTTCACTTACTGAAGACAAAACTGAAGGCAGGAAGATACACAAACAAGCAGCAACTGAAGGTGGAGGAAAATTAGCATTTAGTGATGGGTTCCAGACTTCAGGCAGTCATTGACGGCAAATAACTTGCTTCCAAGTATCAAAAATAATCCTAATATTTATTAATATGTTAGTTTGTCCATTTACTTTTGAGCCTGTAAAAATGGAGTGACTATATAAAAAATGGATGTAATTCCTAAATGGCTAATGCAATATTTTTGTTAAACACCCTGAAAGTCTACACTTCGATCACATCTGATTGCTTCATTTCAAATCCATTGTGGTGATGTACAGAGGCAAAATGACAAAAATTGTGTCACTGTCCAAATAGTTATGGGTGTGACTGTAAGTGTACATGTAAAAGCAATATTTTTTATTTGTTTATTTATTTTCATATTATTATTGTTAATATTATTATTGGAAAAAAGACTAGGCAGTGTAACAGTGTACCAATAACATTGGAGAAGTCATTCTGCATGGTCATTAAAGAAAGTAATAGCATCCATTAATTATGAAACTGTGACAAGCACACAGAGAAGCTTTCATATATGAGGTAACTCTTGAGCTAAGCACCGAAAGACATGTGCAAACTTAGGTTTGTGCCTTCTCATTAGGGCCAACACTGTTCACAAGTCAGGGACAGTGGTAGCTCAGTGGTTATGGCATTGGTCTACTGCTCAGAAGATCATGAGTTCAAACCACAGCACCGCCAAGCTGCCACTGTTGGGCCCTTAACCCTCAACTAAGTCGCTCTGGATAAGAGCATCTGCCAAATGCCATAAAATATAAATGTAAGTCAACTTTAAATTGATACTTTGGTGGTGGGAAAGTGCGTTATATTACCCATCTTGTTTGTATCCTTGTCAACTTGTAAGCCTACAAACTCTGCAAGTGCTCAACACCTGAGTCAGAGTCCTCGTATACACAAGTATACTTGGCCAGTAAAACCGGAATCTGCTTCTATTAGAATAGCCAATGCCTCAACCTTTATGACTTCAGTTTTCTCATATTCTTTTAAAATCCTAATAGCTATACAATTAAACTGTTTAAATTCCTTTATTAATAATGTGCAAAAAGTACTCCCTAATGAAAAACATACACTGTGTAGGTACCATGCATCCACAGATAGACGGTTACCTTCCTTTATAGCACTGTTACAGTAACCCAGAAGGATGCAACTCAGTAAATCACACTAGTAACAAATGAAATGACCCTCCAAGCCATTGTCTCATGCTCTCTCTTGTCTGACCCTCTCACAAACAGATCTCAGAGTGTAAAACTCTTACTGGTTGAAAATCAAAAAACTTTCAACAACACTTTGGTTGTTCATTTGTTTTTTTCTCAAGTGTGCTTTCACTTTCAACCAAAGATGAAACAGCTGGCATTTAAACCTTGTTGCTACATATAAAGACAACTGAATAGCATTCCTAGGAGCAAATCCACAAGAGATTAACCCCAAAACTCTAGACACACACAGACAAAGCTTCTAAACATGCTGCATGACCATTCATTCAAAGTGCACAAAGGACAAGGATTGGAAGGCTCAAGCCGCATTCCTCTCATGCAATACAAACTGAATACAACTCCAATTAAGACTGGGTATGCCTGGTCAGGTAAAAATAGAACTATTCACTATTACTTGTATATAGTTTTACTACTTTGAGTAATATGATAGTGCAAAGTGATTCTTACAATCCGCATTCTGTTAAATAGATTCCCACATAAATTTCCCATGTAAATCTTTTACTGTTGTTATCTCTTTCACGCATACAATCTCTCACTCTCTTCTTACTAACAATCACTCAGTTAGTGATCTGTATTTTTAACATCAAATCAGTCAGAAGTTCATAATGTTATTCCCATTAATGCTAATATGCTTAAAAATCCATGTAATATTTTATCAGATTTACTTTCTTTTTTGTGTTCGTTACATTCCAGAAAGATCTGAAAAAATTGCTTTTTTGATGGACACACTGTCAGAATCTAATACAAAGCTAGGATGCAGTGCCCTGTGGGATCCCAGTCCTTATGTGCACCTCTAATATCAACCAGATGCCCTGTGAACCTTGCTGGCAAAAAAATAAATAAATAAAATAAAAAATCATGTGCGTATCTATTTAGAATGTATTATTTATTCAATCTGAATAAGGTATTGATATTCGGTTACATTCCTAGAATAGACCCATTTTCCCCTACACAATGATAACATTTACACAAGTCCTGAAGCACCGTTGGCAGTGTTTACAGCCGTCAGCCTTCATGGTTTGGCACATCTGAATTTTGAGAGCTTAAACAGATATTCAATCTGCTCCAGAAATAACTCCACAACATCCACACAAGTCCATAATTTAAAAAATTGTGTTAACAGTTGAGACCAGTGTGTTTTCAGGCCGGATCTGGTGTAACCCCTTTTGGCCTTTCAATCATCAATCATGGTCACTTTCATTTCAGACATTTTTTGAGACTTCAGCATTCCTGAAAAGGTGAATGTCATCTTGCGGTGTTGGTCCAGGATAAGAAGAACAAAGTTCGGAGTCTTTACCTCTCACCAAATGGTAGTACTCTTGTGTGTGGAATTATCTGTGTGCTCACTTCAGGGCCCCATGCTTGCAGATACTGTTTGTGTGATCAATTCACAGCTACTCTCACTTGTCTCCATTTTTCACAATATGGATTCTCAATTGTCCAATTATCAGACTGCTTGTGAATCAAGGCAATCCAAGTACAAAATGTAAGAATAATTGTGAATTCTGACACACAATAACACATTTTAACAACTGATTTAATATCCTTTCTCATAATCAATGTCCCAGTCTCATACTTACACTGTAATAGGAACTCATCGACATATCCAAGATGCAAAGTTTCAAATTGTGGAAACTCAAGTTCTGCCATTTTCAGCGCTGAGAAGACCCCATCTTTGGTTAAGGAAGGCTGGATTCGAACTTCATGCAATCTGAAATCCAACAAAATTGTATTAATTCTGAAAGTGTATTAAAACACTAATAAAAATCAAGAGCATATTTTCATGACAGAGCCACTCTTACCCATGTGCAGCAGTAATGATGAGGTAGCCTAAGTCCACTTCAAGAGCATTCTTACAGGCACCAAATACAATAGTGTGCAAATTGCGAAATCCTCCTAGAACATAAATCGTGTTACACTGACATAAAAACAACACAGCTACAAAGGTTGTTCTGTTATTATGCAAGCTATATCTATGAAACAGTAGACAATACATGCACACCCACGTACAGGAAAACTAAGATAAATAACAGAGGAAGGATTGATGTGAAACACTCTGCATAACGTGAATGAATGAACCACTAATAGGGGAAGTGGTAGCTCAGTTGTTAAGATATTGGACTTCTGATTGGAATATTGTGATTTCAAATACCAGCACCAGTAAGCTGCCCTTGAGCAAGGCCCTTAACTCTCAACTGCTCAGCTATATAAATGAGATAAATGTAAGTTGCTCTGGATAAGGGTATCTGCCAAATGCCATAATTGTAATTTAACAGCAATCTACAGAATTGTTTAGATTTATAAGAAACCAGATGAGTGCATAATTTAACCTTAGACAAATGTCACATTAATAACCTAAGAGCATGTCCAGTCTGCAGCCTGGCCCACTTCAGATGTTGCACATGATGAACTTGTGACGACAGGCCTCCGTACCACACACACGAACTGCTGCACACTCCTCACACTACTACTGACATGGTGCTGCATAGACAGCAGAGTTTCAGCAAACTGTTGTGGACCACAAAAGAGCACATGGCCAGGGGGCAGAGCGGGGGACTGAAGGATGGCTGGCACAAGATAGCTTTCGTCTATGTACTAATGCTGACACTGTTAGTTACTTTGCAGACAGCAGTGACTGTGACGCTCTGCCTCTGCTATGTGCCACAGCCAAGACCATTCACCCTCACTACCCTTGGAAGAGTCCTGGTCCTCACGTAGCCGTACCGTGCTAACTGGCCCGCGCCACACTGCCCAGCCAGCAGCGACCGCCACCACGCTCCACATTGACACATCCCCTCACTGCCCTCTGCACCTCGTCCTGTTTGCAATCTGCAAAACCCCACAGGTATCCACAGGCTTCAAGCTCCTCTTTGGGAGGAGACCCCAAGAACTACTAGATGTGGCCAAGGAAGCAGCCATCCCCATTCCACTCCGTAATTGAATACGTCCAAAGTATACAGGATCGGATAGAACGGGTAGCTCCCATCTTGAAGCAACACATGGAGGAAGCACAAGCGGAACAGCCAGGTGACCATGTGCTTTTCCTGCTGTCAAGTGCGAATTGTAAGTTCTTGGCTCACTGGCAAGGTCCGTACACAATCCCTAAAACGGGTGGACCCAGTGAACTACTGCCTACAACAGCCGGGTAAGAGAAAAGATGCTTAACTGCATCAAGTCAATCTAATAAAAAAAATTGACTAAACCTGCTCCTGTCTTGTCAGCCTTTATTGAGGTCTCCCCAGAACTTTTAGGGTGTACCCTAGTCCAAAAGGGTGAAGACGTCACCCCCTCCCAAGTGCTAGGGGAATTGGTGGATCTGTTCATGGCCTTTTTTTTCCCCCATCAGATCCAGGGCTGACACACTTGGTGCAACATGACATCGAGACTCCACCCAGAGTGGTGGTCCAAACAGCAGCCCTACCAAGTCTCAGGAGCCCACTGCCAGGCTACTGAAGAGGGAGTTGCCACTTCTGGAAACTAAATCAGGTGTCAGAGTTTGATAGCTATACTCTTCCATAGGTGGACGACCTGGTGGAGCATCTTGGGAGAGCCTGGATAATCTCAACCCCGACCTCACAAAAGGGTACTGGCAGGTAGCTTTAGCCCCCAATATAAAACCGAAGACTGTGTTCAGCACCTCCAGTGTCCACTGGCAGTACCAGGTTCTCCCCTTCAGAGCACCTGCGACATTCCAGCGACTCCTGGATGTCACCCTACAACCACACCCCTAGTTTGCAGCAGACTACCTAGACGATGCCACGATCCACTCACGCACATGGTCAGAGCACCTGTACCGTCTGAGGTAGGTCCTAGATGAGCTCCAAAGGGTCAACAACAAACCCACAAAAGTTTCATCTGGGACTGACCGATGCACAGTACCTGGGCTACGGCATCAGCTGGGGCCTGCTGAAACAGCAGAAGAAAATTGAGGCAGTCAAAGAATAGCCAGGACTCACTTCCAAGTGACAAGTACGTGACCTTCTTGTGGTTGGCAGGGTATTGCAGAAAGCTTTTCACTAACTTCTCTTCTCTAGCCTCCCCCCCTCAGACCTAATGAACAAAGAAAGGAAAGGAAAACACTGCATGTGTACTAGTCCGTGAGGTCAAAAAGGAACCCAGGGGAACTTCTAAGCAACCAAAGGCCACTATCACATTGGCTAATGTTAAATGTTCATGAGTCCACCATCAGGAGAACAATGAACAACAATGGTGTGCATGGCAGGGTTGCAAGGAGAAAACCACTACTCTCCAAAAAAGAACATTGCTGCCCTTCTGCACTTTGCTAACAATCATGTGGACAAGCAAGAAGGCTATTGGAAAAATGTTTTGTGGACAGATGAGACCAAAATAGAATTTTTGGTTTAAATGAGAAGGGTTATGTTTGGAGAAAGGAAAACACTGTATTCCAGCATAAGAATCTATCCCATCTGTGAAACATGGTGGTGGTAGTATCATGGTTTGGGCCCAGACGATGTACCATCATGTTCCATTGTGACATCATGGAGGCCTGCAGAAAGCAGGTTCAGATGGTGTCAAGCGTGTGTGGCAGCAACCAGGTGAGGAGTACAAAGACAAGTGCGTCTTGCCTACAGTCAAGCATGGTGGTGGGAGTGTCATGGTCTGGGGCTGCATGAGTGCTGCCGGCACTGGGGAGCTAATGCCAACATGTACTGTGACATACTGAAGCAGAGCTTGATTCCCTCCCTTCGGAAACTGGGCCGCAGGGCAGTATTCCAACATGATGACCCCAAACACACCTCCAAGATGACCACTGCCTTGCTAAAGAAGCTGAGGGTAAAGGTGATGGACTGGCCAAGCATGTCTCCAGACCTAAACCCTATTGAGCATCTGTGGGGCATCCTCAAACGGAAGGTGGAGGCGCACAAGGTCTCTAACATCCACCAGCTCTGTGATGTCGTCATGGAGGAGTGGAAGAGGACTCCAGTGGCAACCTGTGAAGCTCTGGTGAACTCCATGCCCAACAGGATTAAGGCAGTGCTGGAAAATAATGGTGGCCACACAAAATATTGACACTTTGGGCCCAATTTGGACATTTTCACTTAGGGGTGTACTCACTTTTGTTGCCAGCGGTTTAGACATTAATGGCTGTGTGTTGAGTTATTTTGAGGGGACAGCAAATTTACAGTTATACAAGCTGTACACTCACTACTTTACATTGTAGCAAAGTGTCATTTCTTCAGTGTTGTCCCATGAAAAGATATAATAAAATATTTACAAAAATGTGAGGGGTGTACTCACTTTTGTGAGATACATACATACATATATATATATATATATATATATATATACACACACACACACACACACACACACACACACACACACACACATACAGTGAGGGAAAAAGGTATTTGATCACCTGCTGATTTTGTACGTTTCAAAGAAGTTATAAATTGATTTGCATTTTAATGAGGGAAATAAGTATTTGATCCCCTATCAATCAGCAAGATTTCTGGCTCCCAGGTGTCTTTTACACAGGTAACAAGCTGAGATTAGGAGCATTCTCTTAAAGGGAGTGCTCCTAATCTCAGCTTGTTACCTGTATAAAAGACACCTGTACACAGAAGCAATCAATCAATCAGATTCCAAAATCTCCACCATGGGCAAGACCAAAGAGCTCTCCAAGGATGTCAGGGACAAGATTGTAGACCTACACAAGGCCGGAATAGGCTACAAGACTATCGCCAAGCAGCTTGGTGAGAAGGTGACAACAGTTGGTGCGATTATTCGCAAATGGAAGAAACTGTCAGTCTCCGTCGGTCTGGGGCTCCATGCAAGATCTCACCTCGTGGAGTTTCAATGATCATGAGAACGGTGAGGAATCAGCCCAGAACTACACAAGAGGATCTTGTTAATGATCTCAAGGCAGCTGGGACCATAGTCACCAAGAAAACAATTGGTAACACAGTACGCCATGAAGGACTGAAATCCTGCAGCGAAAAGAAAGCACATGTAGAGGCCCATCTGAAGTTTGCCTGAATGATTCAAAGGAGAACTGGGTGAAAGTGCTGTAGTAAGATGAGACCAAAATCGAGCTCTTTGGCATCAACTCAACTCGCCGTATTTGGAGGAGGAGGAATGCTGCCTATGACCCCAATAACACCATCCCCACAGTCAAACATGGTCAAGATCTTGGGTGAGAACCTCCTTCCCTCAGCCAGGGCATTGAAAATGGGTCATGGATGGGTATTCCAGCATGACAATGACCCAAAACACACAGCCAAGGCAACAAAAGAGTGGCTCAAGAAGAAGCACATTAAGGTCCTGGAGTGGCCTAGCCAGTCTCCAGACCTTAATCCCATAGAAAATCTGTGGAGGGAGCTGAAGGTTCCAGTTGCCAAACGTCAGCCTCGAGACCTTAATGACTTGGAGAGGATCTGCAAAGAGGAGTGGGACAAAATCCCTCCTGAGATGTGTGCAAACCTGGTGGCCAACTACAAGAAACGTCTGACCTCTGTGATTGCCAACAAGGGTTTTGCCACCAAGTACTAAGTCGAAGGGGTCAAATACTTATTTCCCTCATTAAAATGCAAATCAATTTATAACTTTTTTGAAATGCATTTTTCTGGATTTTTTTGTTGTTATTCTGTCTCTCACTGTTAAAATACACCTACCATTAAAATTATAGACTGATCATTTCTTTGTCAGTGGGCAAACGTACAAAATCAGCAGGGGATCAAATACTTTTTTCCCCTCACGGTGTGTGTGTATTATATACACACACACACACACACACACACACACACACACACACATATATACGTGTATGTGTGTGTGTATATGTATGTGTGTATATATATATATATATATATATATATATATATATATATATATATATATATATATATATATATATATATATATATATATATATATATATATATATACACACACACACACACACACACACACATACATATACACATACACATATATACACACACACACACACATACATATACACACACATACACACGTATATACATACATGTATACACATATATACACACATTATACACGTATATATAAGAGACCACTTTTCAGATAAAAAACAAAAACAAACGAAGGCTGAAAAATGAAGGCTGCTGGGTTTTGCTGCAAAAATAAAAAGCGAGTGCGAAAGTCAAAGTCTCCAGTAGAACTGTGGCTTGTTCTGCAAGATGCTCAATAAACTTACCAGCTAACTGCCTTATAAAACGGCACAAATTGTACCAGAGAATACTATTTTTATTTAAATTAAAAAATGTCACACCAAATATTGACTTTCATTTATTACCATTTAATGCTCTTTGTTTTTTTTAAATGTAGAAACATTTAATTTCAGCATTTCTTTGCATGTGCCTAAAACTTTTGCACAGTACTGTATATAAGGGTTCACAAACTTTCAAGCACCACTGTAGTTGTTCAGTCTTTTCCAATAGTGCGGTCATGAACAATGATTTAATGTGCTTACAGAGGCCTATAGGTCACATGATGTAGCACTTGGGTCTTCATTATATCTCTGACCATTAAATGGTCTGACCTTGGACTCAATTTGCTGAGATGCCCACTAATGGGAAGATTGGCATCTGTCTTGAAGGCTCTCCATTTGTAAGCAATCCTTCTGTACAACGGTGAATTTAAATTGTTTGGAGATGGCCTTATAACCCTTCCGGGACTGTTGAGCAGTAAAAGTTGCTTCTCTAAGGTCATGGCTGATGTACACTTTCTTGGCATGATATAGACACACACCTGAGTACCAAACTGCCAAAAGTTCTGCTTTTATAGAGGTAGTCACACTTCCTGATGATTATCTAATCTTTTTCATTTCATTACTAACACGTTACTTCTAATGAATCTCTTACTGATTGTAGAAGTAGGAAGGGTTTACTTATTTTTTCCCCCATCCGGTTTCTGAATGCTGGCTTACTTTTAGGGGGAAAATGACAACATATTGAAATCTGTTGTATTGTTGTTTTTGTTTTTTTGTTCTTACCTGGGGTTATTTGTTTATAAAAGTTGGTAAGGACCACACAATTATTTAGGCCCTGATAAATAAAAACAAAGAATTGAAGGGCATACTTTCTTTTTCCCATGACTGTAAAGGTGTAAGAATGACCCTGAATAAAAGAAACTGTATAAAATATTATTGATACAATAAATTGTTTTTCCCTCTAGGTAAACACATCTTCAATGCTGTAGTTTTGCCTTGATCTTGAACTGGGACAGTGCCAAATACATGCATTTATTGATCTTCTCTTAGTGATATTCTAGCATCATTGTATATTTCAGAGCCTACTCATCAGTGAGCCTTTTTTCAAGCTGTATTCAAAGTGTTTTATATTAGTTTTTGAGTACTTTCCTTCAGAACAAAAGTTCATATGTATTTAAGTGTAGAAGTTCTTGTTTCAAGACAAGATAATGTGACAGTTCAAACAAAATGATACAGTTGCTTTGCCCGAGTAGATGAATACCATCTTAAGATGAAGAGAATGTCACTCAGTGTGACATTATGATAGTGAGGAAGTGGAAGCTGCATCACACCACCCAAGCACTACCTAGATAAGGCCCTCCCTCATAACTCAAATAATAAACACAAAAACAAGATGGAAACTGATGAGAGAAAGCCAGAGGATGATGATCCTCAAAACCTGGGCTTCTTGTCAAAATTGATGAGAGAATGGATGGAGCAAAACACAGGGGAATATTACATGAAAACTAAAGCTACAAAAAACCTAAAGCTTGTGAAAAATGTCAACTTTCAGCAGGATAATGGTCCCAAACACAAGGCCAAAGTAATACAGGAGTGGTTCAAAATAAAAAGATGAATGTTCTACAGTGGGCAAGTCAAAATTCAGATCTGAATCCCACTGAGAATCTATGCCACTGTTTGAAAATTGCAGGCAGCAAACAACATCCAGCCAACCTGAAGAACCTGGAGCGAATCTGCCAGGAAGAATGGAAAGTCATTCCTAAACAGTGTGCAAAGCTGGTAGGAACTTTAAAAAGACTTAAAGTTCTTATTGCAGCAAAAGGTGGTTTTACCAAGTACCACTCTGAAGGGGTTGAGCAGTGCAAGCAGCAGTGTGTAGTTTTTTTTTGTTTTTTTTTTTTTTTTTTAAAGATCTGCTGATATAAATAAGTATGACTTTGAAAACTTACTTTAAGCACATTTTGGTTTGAAATAAAAATAATGGCTACAACAATCTGTGCAACTATCATTTGTTATCCAGACGAAAATTATTACTTTTAAGGGGGTTGATTTTTTTTTTTTTTTTACAAGGCACTATTATATACATTCATTCAGGTTTCCCTAGTATGCCCCACTAGTCATTCATAAACAAACCCCAAATGGTTAACATACTAACATACAGGTTAACATACAGCACTTTAATATGAACACCTTTATACCTACTCATTCTTGCAATGATCTAAACAGTCAAATCATATGGCAGCAACACAATGCATAAAATCATGCAGATACATACCAGCAGCTTTAGGTAATGTTCACATCAACCATCAGAATGGGGAAAAAGTGATTTCAGTGATTTTGACCACGGCATGATTGCTGCTGCTAGATGGGCTGGTTTGAGTATTTCTCTAACTGCTGATTTCCTGAGATTGCCATGCATAACAGTCTCTAGGGTTTACTCGATATGGTGCAATAAAGAAAAAACTTCCCATGAGCAGCAGTTCTGTGGACAAAAATGCCTTGTTGATGAGAGAGGTCAATGGAGAATGGCCAGACTGGCTCAAGCTGACAGAAAGGCTACAGTGCCTCAGATAACCACTCTGTACAATTGTGGAGAGCAGAAAAGCATCTCAGAATTCACAAAACATCAAACCTTCAGGTGGATGGACTACAACAGCAGAAGATAACGTCAAATTACACTTCAGTCAGCCAAGAACACAAAGATGAGGCTGCAGTGGGCACAGGCTCACCAAAACTGGACAGCTGAATACTGGAAAAATGCAGCCTGGTCTGATGAATCTCGATTTATGCTGAGGCACACAGATGGTAGGGTCAGAATTTGGCACCAACAGTTCAGGTTGATGGATGTGGTGTAATGGTGTAGGGAATGTTTTCTTGGCACACCATGTAGAACAGGGATGAGGGATGTGGTAGAACAGGAGATTCACATCATGAAAATACACCTGAAAAATCTGCAGGAATTGTGTGATGCAATCATGTCAACATGGGCCAGAATCTCAAAGGAATGTTTCCAAAATCTTCCAAAATCCAGAGCAAATATTGGGCCCTACCCAATATTACTACAGTCTTCCTAATAAAGTGTTCAGTAAGCACATAACCATTGTATCACTTGGATTACCTACTATAATATGACCAGTTGTAATAACCCCAGGTAATGTATATCCCATCAGAATAGATTTGCTGGTCAATATTTCCATTATAACCTGTTGGGAAAAGAGACTCCACGGCATAATAGGAAAGCCAAAGCTAACGTTAAGGCTCACCACACAGGAGCACCACCCCTCTCTGCTTCACATGTCCAACAGGTTTGCTCTCCTCAGTGAAGCACCTGCCGAGAAACCTGAAAGAGCTATGGTTATAGGAGACTCTATCTTAAGGCATGTGAAATTAGAGGCACCAGCAGCTTTAGTTAGGTGTATAACGAGAGCCAGGGCTCTAATCTTAGGGTCTTAGGCCATCGTCAGTCAGAGGTTACGAAGAGTTTTAGTAACCTAATTAACATCAGATGAGATCATACTGAATGCACAGCCAGCACCTTTGATCTGAAGCTAGGACTGTTAAATATTAGCTCTCTTACGTCTAAAGTACTTATTGTTAATGAAACAATTACTGATCAGGAGTTTAATATAAAGTGTTTATCAAAAATTTGGATTAAGTCAAATGAGTACATAGCATTAAATGAAGCTAGTCCTCCTGGATACAGTTAAAGTGGTGCTTGAAACTGATCAACAGTTACCAGAAATGTTTAGTTGCAGTTATTGCTGTACAAGGGGGTCACATCAGATACTGAAAACAAAGGTTCACATACTTTTGCCACTCTCAGATATGTAATATTGGATCGTTTTCCTCAATAAATAAATGACCAAGTATAATATTTTTGTCTTATTTGTTTAATTGGGTTCTCTTTGCCTATTTTTAGGACTTGTGTGGAAAATCTGATGATGTTTTAGGTCATATTTATGCAGATATATTGAAAATTCTAAAGGGTTCACAAACTTTCAAGCACCACTATATATACAGTGCATCCGGAAAGTATTCACAGCGCTTCACGTTTTCCACATTTTGTTATGTTACAGCCTTATTCCAAAATGGATTAAATTAATTATTTTCCTCAAAATTCTACAAACAATACCCCATAATGACAACGTGAAAGAAGTTTGTTTGAAATCTTTGCAAATTTATTAAAAATGAAAAACGAAAAAAATCACATGTACATAAGTATTCACAGCATTTGCTCAATACTTTGTTGAAGCACCTTTGGCACCAATTACAGCCTCAAGTCTTTTTGAGTATGATGCTACAAGCTTGGCACATCTATTTTTGGGCAGTTTCTCCCATTCTTCTTTGCAGGACCTCTCAAGCTCCATCAGGTTGGATGGGGAGCGTCGGTGCACAGCCATTTTCAGATCTCTCCAGAGATGTTCAGTCTGGGCTCTGGCTGGGCCACTCAAGGACATTCACAGAGTTGTGCCGTAGCCACTCCTTTGTTATCTTGGCTGTGTGCTTAGGGTCGTTGTCCTGTTGGAAGATGAACCTTCGCCCCAGTCTGAGGTCCAGAGGGCTCTGGAGCAGGTTTTCATCAAGGATGTCTCTCTACACTGCTGTATTCATCTTTCCATCTATCCTGACTAGTCTCCCAGTTCCTGCCGCTGAAAAACATCCCCACAGCATGATGCTGCCACCAGGTGACGCTTGCTTTTCAGGCCAAAGAGATAAATTTTTGTTTCTCATGGTCTGAGAGTCCTTCAGGTGCCTTTTGGCAAACTCCAGACGGGCTGTCATGTGCCTTTTACTGAGGAGTGGCTTCCGTCTGGCCACTCTACCATACAGGCCTGATTGGTGGAGTGCTGCAAAGATGGTTGTTCTTCTGGAAGGTTCTCCACTCTCCACAGAGAAATGCTCTGTCAGAGTGACCATCGGGTTCTTGGTCACCTCCCTGGCTAAGGCCTTTTCCCCCGATCTCTCAGTTTGGCCGGGCAGCCCGCTCTAGGAAGAGTCCTGGTGGTTCCAAACTTCTTCCATTTACGGATGATGGAGGCCACTGTGCTCACTGGGGCCTTCAATGCTGCAGAAATTTTTCTGTACCCTTCCCCTGTGCCTCGATACAATCCTGTCTCGGAGGTCTACAGACAATTCCTTGGACTTCATGGCTTGGTTTGTGCTCTGACATGCACTGTTAACTGTGGGACCTTATATAGACAGGTGTGTGACTTTCCAAATCATCTCCAATCAACTGAATTTACAACAGGTGGACTCCAATCAAGTTGTAGAAACATCAAGGATGATCAGTGGGAACAGGATGCACCTGAGCTCAATTTTGAGTGTCATGGCAAATGCTGTGAATACTTATGTACATGTGATTTTTTCGTTTTTTATTTTTAATAAATTTGCAAAGATTTCAAACAAACTTCTTTCACGTTGTCATTATGGGGTATTGTTTGTAGAATTTTGAGGAAAATAATTAATTTAATCCATTTTGGGATAAGGCTGTAACATAACAAAATGTGGAAAACGTGAAGCGCTGTGAATACTTTCTGGATGCACTGTACATCAGCCCCGTCTAACTGGCAGAGGAGGAGGTGTCGCAATCATTTATAATGATAATCTAGGTGTCACACAAAAACCTAATCAAAATTCAACTCTTTTGAAGTTCTTTATACTAGTATATGTAGCCACAAAAAAAAAAGTCTACCGAGGCAATTCCGCTATTTATTATTTACAGAGCCCCAGGGCCATATTCTGAATTCCTTGGTGAATTTTGTGACTTCATCTCAAACCTGGTTGTTTCTTTAGACAAAGCATTAATTGTTGGAGACTTTAATATTAATTATGATAACCCAGAAGACCCTCTGAGAAAAGCAGTTGTGTCCATTTTAGATTCAGTAGGGGTCAATCAGAATGTAATAGGACCCACTCATAATGGTGGTCACACTCTTGACCATATACTAACATACGGATTAAATATAGAAAATACAGCTGCATTTCAGATCTCTATCTCAGCCGCTATCTCAGATCATCATTTAATCTCATTTAAATTGTGTAGTAATCATAATATATGCATCTTGCCACGCTACTGTGTCAAACCTACATTCACATAAGCTACTGCACTTTATCAGTTTTATCAATAATCTCCCAAAGATATCAACTATGATTGGATCACCGTCTGATCCCAAAGAACTTAATCAGGCAAGTGAATGCTTAGAGTCAACGTTCCGCTACGCGCTAAGGTAGCTCCGCTTAAAAGAAAAATCCTTAGAAAAAGCTAGCACCCAGGTATAATGATCACACACACACCTTAAAACAGACCACTCGAAAATTAAACGTAATGGCATCAAAGCAAATTGGTAGCATTTCACACAGCATGGAAGGAGAGCTTCCCAAACTATAGAAAACCTCTTAGTGCCACTAGATCAGTCTATCTCTCTACCTTAACTGAAGATAACAAAAATAATCCTAGATTCTTATTTAATACTGCAGCAAAATTAACTAAGAATAAAACCACCACAGAAATGTTGTTGGCATTAAGGGAAAGCCCCTCTCCTTGCACAGGTCTTATTTGACTGATCGTTATCAGTTTGTAGATGTAAATGGTGAATTCTCTCTGCATACTGAAGTAAAGTTTGGTGTTCCACCAGGGTCTGTGTTAGGCCCACTTCTCTTTTCTTTATATATGCTACCTCTGGGTCAAATTATTCGTAAACATGGTATTAGCTTCCAGTGTTATGCTGATGACACACAGTTGTATGTTTCAGCAAAGCCAGATGACAGACACCAGTTTAATAAAGTTGAGGAATGTGTAAAGGACATTAGACACTGGATGCTTATTAACTTCCTTCTACTTAATTCTGACAAGACAGAAGTACTTATACTAGGACCACATGCAGCTAGAAGTAAGTTTTCTGATTACATAGTAACTCTGGATGGCCTTTCTGTTTCATCATGTGCAGCAGTAAAAGACCTTGGTGTGATTAATGACTCAAATCTTTCATTTGATGCTTGTGTAGATATTAGCCTTCTTTCATCTCAGAAATATTGCTAAGATAAGAAATATAACGTCACTACAGGACGCAGAAAATTTAGTTCATGCTTACGATAACTCTAGGTTGGATTATTGTAATGCCTTACTGTCTGGATGTTCCAGTAGGAGCATAAACAAACTCCAGTTAGTCCAGAATGCAGCTGCAGGAGTCCTTACTAGAACCAGAAGATATGAAGATACCCCTTTTCCACACTGCATTGGCTCCCAGTAAAAATTTCGCATTGATTATAAAATACTACTATTGACCTATAAAACACTATGGTCTCGCGCCACAGTACCTGAGTGAACTTTTGGTCTTTTATGATCCGCCACGCCTACTTCGATCAAAAGGTGTAGGCTATCCGTTGGTACCTTGAATAGTGAATACTACAGCAGGGGGTAGAGCTTTCTCTTACAAAGCCCCACACAGTTATGGAACAGCCTTCCAATTAGTGTTCAGGACTCAGACACAGTCTCAGAGTCCAGGCTGAAAACATTTGTTTAGTCAAGCTTTTTGTGAATAGTTTTTTCTTAGGTAAAGGAGCAGATCTAGAGGGCTCACAGGCATGTCACCTAGTTGAGGATGGGTTCCCCTTCTGAGTCTTGTTCCTCTCAAGTTTTCTTCATATCGTCTCGGAGTTTTTCCTTGCCACCGTCGCCTCTGGCTTGCTCATTAGGGATAAATTCATACATTTAAAATGTATATCCTGAATTTATACATTTCTGTAAAGCTGCTTTGGGGCAATGTCCATTGTTAAAAAAGTGATATACAAATAAAACTGAATTGAATTGAATACGGAACACAAGCTATTATCCCATAACATGGAGCAAAAATCAAGAGCTGAGAGAACAACTCGGCAAGAGGCAGTCAACAACATAAGGGCAATAGAGGGACATGCACACTCCAACTCTGTTAGCGACAAAAGCTTCATGGATGAGAAGGAAATGGAGGGACACATATGTTCATATCCCCTGAACCTGAACACTGTAGGACTGCAAGTGAACAGGCAGCAAGAAAACCACAGAAACCTGGACCAAACATTACAAAAGAACTCCACTTAGCTTGCCACAGGAACCATAAAACAATGAATCCTCACCCTTAGACCCTGAGGAGCTGAGTTCTAATTTCAGTTCTAATTTCTAACTTCTAATTTCAGAGTGAACAACAGAGTAAATATTAGGACATTCCTGACCAAGTGATGAACCCTCTCAGCCAAAGAAAACTCTGTCAAATGCACTGAATTAAGCCATTGGCCAAGACCAAATAGCTTACCCAACAGGATGGTAAAGCTGATAACTTCAGGAAAAAGGGGTGGTTTCATGGAATGTGACCTTTGTTCTTTCCCCCAGGAACACAAAGTTTACCCCATTCTCACCACCATTCGCAATACCTCCAGATTCTGGCGAACTGGTGCATTTAATACTAAGTTTAAAGCCCTTCTAAACGAAGTTAAGGTTAAACTGATAAGTTGATGGTTCGTTCAGGTCATAGTCTGGAAATAGCATACAGTGATAGAAACTTGGGATTTCATTCACTGTTCAAAACCCCTTTGTTGACATTTGTGTGTGTGTGTGTGCATTTATGTGCAAGATTAGTTTTTGTGTCTTAGAATAGTGTAATACAGTCTTGTCTGATTCTAAAGGTAAGTGTCATGTTTGCTTTATAATTTATTGCATTAAGCTGCTTTTAATATAGTGTTTTCACTATATTTAGGATATTATTGCTGGTATTGCAACTCATAACTGGACGAATAGTTGATCATCTATTAAAATATTAAGTTTGCAAAAATTCCCTTCTGAGCTGATCTGATAGTCTCCCCTACATATTTTTATGTAAAATGTGAGCAACGTAATCTAAATAGCTAATTTCCCTAGAGCACCCAAGTGAGGAGCTTGATGGATATGGTCAACAGCACAGGACACTGAACTAGAGCAAGCCACTGAACAATACTATATATCTCAGACACAGCAGAGTGTAAGCCAACACTATTCACTAGCAAGTCATAGACTAAACACTACAGCAGAGAATGAAATGAAAACACTCACCGTGGTGAAGAGAAGGAACACACTGCAAAAATGATATCTTTTAAAAATATTCAATTAATATTTCTCTTTATTAAATAGAATAAAACTATTTTAACCATGAAATTAGTAAATATGTCTAGAAATAGGCTTTATTGTCTTAAATTTGTTAGATAATAATCTCATTAGAAATATTTGATAACTTTTACCTTCAAAATATCTTCCCTTGCTAAGATATCACTATTTGCAAGATAAGAAAACAATCTATCATAGTTTTGGAAGACAGAAAACTGTAGCTCGGACTGGACAAGGACAGCTCCAATCTCCAAATCTACATGTGGTATAGCATGTGTATGTATGCAAGAAGGGAAAATGAAAATAAGTGACATGCTGTGAAGGTATTTATAGCAAATACTATAGCACGGTCACATCATTGCTTTGTTGAAGGACTTGGCATGCATGCACATGTGCAAGATAGGATTTCCAGTGATTATGACACTGTCTGTGGAAGTTAAAAAGGGTGAAATAGGAACAAAAAGATTGTGCTGGTCATCTCTGTGCCACAAATAGGACTTAGTGGCCAAGTTGCAAAATTCTGTGCAACACGGCCAGAATCAACAGTAGAAGCAGAAATGCATATGCTGGACAGTAAGGCCAGTTACAGACCAGTGTGTCCTATCCCAGCAGGCAGGCTAGCTCCACCAGGGAGAACCACAGTCAGCAATGAGTTGAGATCCCATCAGTCAAAAGGACCATTGTGCAGTCCAGCTGCTCTCAGTGAGGCTAACCTCCAGGCAGTGAGGGAGGTGTCTGTGGTGACTCTCTCTTTCCAATAGGGCATCACTACTAAGCAGACCTCTTTCATGAGAAAAGTCTCAAGCCTCAGGGAGCTAAAGATTGTGCCCCTTGCACGTGTGTCTGTGGTATTTGGGGTCTAGCTGCAAATACTTTTCAAAGTTACAGGAGACCCAAAGGAACTACCACTGTACCAATGCACCTGCAGTCAGCAAACCTAGCATCCTCAATGGGCAACTGTAACACACCTAGTAGCCTGTCTGTATTTTTAGGTTCAGACTATGCTCAATATTTTGCACCAGTGACCAATTTGTGAGATTGTATAGGTTACGAACATATGATTAAAGTTTTATAATGATAACTCAATGCTCAATTATATGGAAGCCCTAAGTGGCCATGCATTATAAATTTTTCCTTTCGTTTTCTCGTGATCTTAACTTAATTTTGTCTGTACTGAAATAAGGTCTGTGGTTAACACATCTCTCATTTCACATTTTATTCTACAACAAAATTAATCAGTAATACCCCACTCGTGATTTTGTTAAGCTTTTACGTGTTTCGAAAAAGGCAGTTGCAAACAAGTGGCTAAATAGGACTACAGAGGTTGTCGGGGACATTAAACATTATTACTTATTTTGCGGTTCATAATGCGCCACACATTCCTAATCGGAGACTGGTCAGAACTGCAGGCAGGCCATGCTAGTACCCACACACTCGGCTTACACAACCATGTGCTTGTAATCCTGGCAGAATGGGGTTTGGCGTTGTCCTGCTCTGGATGGCAGCATATGTTGCGCCAAAATGTGTACATATCTTTCTGCATTAATGGTGCCCTCACAGATGTGCAAGTTACCCATGCCATGGGCACTGACACACCCCCATACAATGACCGGCTCTGGCTTTTGGACCCAACACTGAACAGCTTGAGTGGTCATTTTCCTCTTGGCGTGGACTACATGACGGCCGTTTTGTCCAAAACCATTTGAAAGGTTGACTCATCGGACAAAACATGATTCCACTGTGCTACTGTCCGTCTCAGATTAGACCAGCTCGGTCTAATCTGAGAGAAGTGGGCGGAGCTTCTGGGCAGTGTTAATGTATAGCTTCTGCTTTGCATAGTAAAGCCTTAACTTGCATTTGTGGCTGCAGCAGCGAATGGTGTTGGCTGACGAAGGCTTACCAAAGTATTCCTGAGCCCATGTCAGGATATCCATTACAGACTCATGACAGTTTTTAAGACAGTGACGTCTGAGGGATCAGAGATCACACGCATTCAGAAGTGGTTTTCGGCCTCGCCCTTTACACACCGAGATTTGACCGGATTCCTTAAATCTTTTAATTATATTGTGCACTATAGCAGGTGAAATGCCTAAAATCCTACCGATTTGTCTTTGGGGAATATTGTTCTCAAAAGTGTTGGATTATTCGCTGACGCATCTGTTGGCAGATTGGCGACCTTCGAACCATCCTTGCTCTTGAAGGACTAGGCCTTTTTTGGAGGCTCCTTATATACCATTATTAGATGATTGCCTCACCTGTTTCACATCACCTTCTTATTTCAACTTCTCACATCGCTATTAGTCCTAAATTGCCCAGTCCCAACTTTTTTGGAAAGCGTTGCATGCATCAATTTCAAAATAAACGTTTATCTTCAAAAACTATGCAGTTGATTAGGTAAAACATCAAATATCTCGTCTTTATACGTCTTTTGTTTAAATACAAGTCAAAGTACATTTACGAATCACTCCTCTTTTTTTTTTATTAGCATTTTCCATGTTGTCCCAACTTTTTTGGAATTGGGGTTGTACTAAGGATCAGAAAGGGAAAAAAAATCAGAAAGAGAGCTGTGAGAGGAATTTGACTTGGTAAGTGAAGCTTCCAGTTCATACACAAACATGACACCAAGAAACATAAGATAATATATATAAATACAAATTAAAACCCCATTTCCATAAAAGTTGAGATTTTTTCTAAAATGCAATGAAAACAAAAATCTGCGATTTGTCAAGTTTTTTTGAAACTTTAATTAACTGACAAAAGTATAAAGAAAAGATATTCAATGTTTTCACTGACCAACTTAATTGTATTTTGTAAATATAAACAAATTTAGAATTTGATACCTTCAACGCACTCCAAAAAGTTGGAACAGAGGCATGCTTACCACTGCATTACAACACCCTTCCTTTTAATTACACTTTTTAATCATTTGGGAACTGAGGACACTAATTGTTGCAGTTTTGCAAGTGGAATTTTTGCCCATTCTTGCTTGATACAACACTTCAGCTGCTCAAGAGTCCTTGCTTGTCATTGTCCGATTCCCCTCTTCATGATGTGCCATAGGAAACAGATCTGGATTGCTGTCAGGCCAGTCAAGCACACAGTCTGTGTCTACGAAGCCAGGCTGTTGTAGCACGTGCAGAATGAGGCCTGGCATTGTCCTGCTGAAATAACCATGGACTTCCTGGAAAAAGACATTGCCTTGATGGCAGCATATGTCTCTCTAAAATGCATATTATATATATATATATATATACACACATATATATACACACATATATACACACACACACACACACACACACACACACACACACACACACACACACACACACACACACACACACACACACCAGTTCTTTTGAACTGACTGACAATTCTCTCATGATGTTTGGCACAAGTGGTGAGTGGTGAGCCAAGACCCATCCTTGCTTGCAAAGACTGAGCTTTTGGTGGATGCTACTTTTATGCCCAATACTGATACCCTCCCCTATTACCAATTAACCTGATCCTCCAAAATAGTGTTACTTGAACATTCTATAAACTTTTCAGTCTTATTTTGCCATTGTCAACTTTTTTCCGAGTGTGTTGAAGGCTTCAAATTCTATTCTAATTTGCTTTTATTTTCAAAATACAATTAAGTTGGTCAGTGAAAACATTGAATATCTTTTCTCTGTACTTTTGTCAGTTAAATTAAAGTTCCAAGAGACTTGACAAATCACAAATTTGAGTTTTTATTGCATTTTAGAAAAAATCCCAACTTTCATGGAAATTGGGTTGTGTGTGTGTATATACAGTGGGTATAGAAAAGAATCACCCCCCTTTAAAATAATCACATTTTGTTGATTTTCAGCCTGAAATGAAGACGGACACAGTTTTTGTTTTATCCAGCTGTATTTACTCAGTGCAACTTATAACATCCAAGTGAAAGATATAACACCAACATGTCAGAAAACAATAAAAAAATTGAAAAACAGAATCACCGAGTTGGAAAAAGGATCACCCCCCATTTTGTTGAACCACCTTTTGCTTTAATTACAGCCTTTAGTCTGTTGGGATACGTCTCTACTAACTTTGCACATCTAGACTTTGCAATATTTGCCCACTCTTCTTTGCAGAACTGCTCAAGTTCAGTTAAATTTGATGGTGACCGTTTGTGGACTGCAGTCTTCAAGTCATTCCACAGATTTTCAATGGGGTTTAAGTCTGGGCTCTGACTAGGCCATGCAAGGACATTCACCTTTTTCTCCTTCAACCACTGTGTGGTCAGTTTTGCTGTGTGCTTTGGGTCATTGTCATGTTGGAAGGTAAACCTTCTTCCCATTGACAACTTTCTGGCAGAGGGCAGCAGATTTTCCTCAAGAATTTGACGGTATTTTGCCCCATCCATTTTCCTTCTATCCTGACAAGTGCTCCAGTCCCTGCTACAGAGAAACCCTCCCATAACAGGATATTACCACCTCCATGCTTTACTGTAGGAATGGTGTTATTTGGATGGTGAGCTGTATTGGATTTCCGCCAGACATATCGTTTGGTGTTGAGGCCAAATAACTCAATTTTAGTCTCATCTGACCATAACACCTTTTTCCATGTGGCCTCAGAATCTTCAAGGTGCATTTTGGCAAAGCTCAGTCGTAACTGCATGTGGCCTTTCTTGAGGAGTGGCTTTTTTCTTGCAACCCTCCCATACAAGCCAAATTTATGATATTGTTGTCACATGCACACAATGACCACTCTTTGTCATAAATTCCTGCAACTGCTTCAGAGTTGCTGTAGGCCTCTTGGTAGCCTCTCTGACCAGTTTCCTCCTGGCTCTTTCATCCAGTTTGGAGCGACGTCCTGATCCAGGGAGGCCCTGTGTTGTACCAGATACCTTCCACTTCTTAATAACAGACTTCACTGTGCTTCTAGGCATTGATAACGCCTTTGAATTTTTTTTATATCCAGCTCCTGACTTGTGCCTGTCCACAACTTTATCCCAGAGACCTTTTGACAGTGCCTTGCCACCCAAAGTTGATTGTTTGCTTCAGTTGCACTACCAAGGACTGAAATGCTCCAGGAAAGCTCTTTTTCATCTGTGGTCATTTTTATTAGCTCAGCATGAAGTCAAATGGCTTTGTGTGCTATTGAGAAGGTGATTAGCTACACCTGATTGAGTTTACAAGTCATTTTAGGAGGGGGTGATCCTTTTTCCAACTCAGTGGGAAAATAAATAAATAAATAAATTCTGACATGATGGTGTTATATCTTTCACTTGGATGTTATAAGTTGCACTGAGTAAATACAGCTGGATAAAACAAAAACTGTGTCCGTCTTCATTTCAGGCTGAAAAGCAACAAAATGTGATTATTTTAAGGGGGGGGGGGATTCTTTTCTATACCCACTATATATTATATATAAAAAACACACACACACACAGAGACAGTACTGTGCAAAAGTTTTAGGCAAGTGTGAAAAGATGCTGTAATGAATGCTTTCAAAAATAGACATGTTAATAGTTTATATTTATCAATTAACAAAATGTAAAGTGAGTGAACAGAAGAAAAATCTACATCAAATCAATATTTGGTGTGACCTCCCTTTGCCTTGAAAACAGCATCAATTCATAAATTCTTCTAAGTACACTTGCACATAGTTTTTGAAGAAACTCGACAGGTAGGTTTGCCCAATCATCTTGGATAACTAACCTAACCTAATGACTTTTGCTGCATAGTGAAGTCGCTTGGCCTTGTTTCCACGTCGGAGGTATGGCTTTCTGGCCACAAGTCTTCCATGAAGACCACTTCTGACCAGACATCGCCATATAGTAGATGGGTGTACCAGGGTCCCACTGGTTTTTGCGAGGTCTGAGCTGATGGCACTGCTGGACATCTTTTGATTGCAAAGGGAAGTAAGCAGTCCTCAATGTTGCCCATTTCTTTGTGCTTCTACAAAAGTGCGTGGACAGCACATCTGGAAATCCCTGTCTGCCTTGAAATTTCTGCCTGGGAGAGACCTTGCTGATGCAGTATTCTTCAGAACAGAACAGCTTCAAATCTGGGATTTTGGTGGGCTGTCTTACATGAACTGCTTGCTTTATGGCCTTCTACTTTTCTAGACATTTCTACTGGATTACTGTCAGGACATTAACTTGGCCATTCCAAAACATTAACTTTCTTCTTCTTTAACCATTCTTTGGTAGAATGACTTGTGTGCTTAGGGTCATTGTCTTGCTTTGTCCCCACTTGCTGTGTCCCCACTTTCTGTTTAGATTCAGTTCACAGACGGATGTCCTGACATTTTCCTATAGAATTTCTATTATTCTGTACTCTCCTTGGTCAGTGACACCAAACTAGCCTAGTCTCATGTTAGGTGGCCAAAAAGTTTTATATATCTTATCAGTCTGGTAGTCCTGCAAACAGTGATAACACCCAAGGCAAGTTTTATGATAAAATCAAGTTTTTGTCCAATTTTTAAAACAATTAGCCCTCACATGCAAGAAAAAATGCATGAAAACAGTCTCTTTAGAAGGTGTTTTTTTTTTTTTTTTTTTTTTGATGGAGAAGAATCTGGGGTCAGCCCTGGATGATGTTCAGTTAATGCCTCTGGTTAAATTAATTAATTTAATACATTTAAATAAATTAATAAAAGGCACCGCCTGTAACAGAATGTCACCCACAAATATCAATTATTATCTCTACTACTGTAATTGAGTATTTATTCAAGCATAATTTATTCAAGCAATGTATTACAAACAGAAACATGTGTACTACAGAGAAATTTCATGTCAGAGTGGGATTTGAGTGAACCTTGTTTTACCGGTGAGTGGGAGCGGTACATGAGTGGAGCGTTCACTTGGGCCGTGAGCGACTGAGCGGAGCACACACACATAGAGCAGAATATTAAGCATCGTGTCACACTGATCCGCTTCGCTCACATGCTCTGGACTACAGTATCATAAAAACAAGCCATTAAAAGTTTCAATTAAAAACTACCGTCATTGATTCAAGATGGGGTGGAGAATTGAAATGCATGGCGGCCTGGCAAAACCCTTCACATGGTCAAATGTGACAGAGCAGGTGCATCACGAACATTTTGACTGCCGGTATCTGATCAAAAACTGAAATTTTGTTTCACTATGTTGTGTATTTTTCATCAAACCTGATGAAAACATGAGAAAAGCACACTTAATGACATGACACAAGATGAGTCATGTGAGGTCATCACAACACGCATTCAGCCAAAGCGCTCTTCGATTCACGTGCGTTGAACATGAGTACAGCGAAAAGGTCTCATTTACCAACAAACAGCAATCTGAAATACTGTGCAAAACAATTTTGTGCAATTGCAATTCGGTTAATTCAAGCAGTTTTCTGGAAAAAAAAAAAAAAAACACAAAAAATTTTAATTTTAAAACACGCAAAATTCATTATATATAGCCCGAAGCGGAAATCAGTCAAGTCTGGTTCCTGAGTAACAGCTATTTGAACTAATCTCTGCCCCCTTTGATGACCACACTCCAACCTTTGCTGATTTCCTTTTCCAGCAGGACTTGGCACCTGCCCACAGAGCCAAAACTACTAGTAACTGGTTTGCTGACCATGGTATTACTGTGCTTGATTGGCCAGCCAACTCGCCTGACCTGAACCCCATAGAGAATCTATGGTGTATTGCCAAGAGGAAGATGAGAGACACCAGACTCAACGATACAGACGAGCTGAAGGCCGCTATCAAAGCAAGATGGGCTTCTATAACACCTCAGCAGTGCCACAGGCTGATTGCCTCCATGCCATGCAGCATTGATGCAGTAATTTGTGCAAAAGGAGCCCCGCCCAAGTATTGAGTGCATAAATTAACATACTTTTCAGAAGGTTGACATTTCTGTATTATAAATTATTTATTCTAATATTTTGAGATACTGGATTTTTGATTTCCATGAGCTGTAAGCTGTAATCATCAAGATTAAAACAAAAAAGGCTTGAAATATTTCACTTTATGTGTAATGAATCTAGAAAATATGGAAGTTCCACTTTTTGAATTAAATTACAGGAAAAAATTAACTTTTCCACGATATTCAAATTTTTTAGATTTTTTTTTTTTTTCAACTTTAGGAACTTTAGTTTTCTCGATTATGATTTTGTTTTTTATAGTTTTGTTCTGACATTATAACGCAGTTCAAAACTTATCCAATTTAGTTATGAAATTTTTATGTATTAGAATGGACTTGGAATGGTTGTCAAAAGTACTTGTACTTCGGTACGAAGTCGGGACAAAAAATTAATTTTAAAAAATGTATAAATTTTGACGCTACCAGATACCGTACCAGTACCCGTAGTACTGAGTATCGGGTCAACCCGGTACTGACGCGCTGTGTCCAAAACACATTATTACATCAATAAATACCCATGGACTATTGCTGAGTCATTTCAAATTATAGGCAGATGTGCCTAAGCTTTACCGGTACCTATTTAGGTATTATTTACTTGAAGGGAGGCCAAAACTTAAAGCATTTTTCAGAAATACACATATACATTTGTTTAATTTATTTTAATATTTAAATTTATAAATAAGAAGTGTGTGTTGTCCAATTATGGCATATTTTTGTGTTTTGCATGCTTTTATTTTTTTTGTTTATTTATTGTTATACATTTAATTACTTGAATTACTTTATACCTTTAATTACTTAAAAAAAACTTGAACGTGCCCAAGTCAAAAATGACAATTCCAACTGGCAATTTATCGCTTAGATGTAATGCAGCATTATATTTTACATAAACCTGTTCATCTGACTTTTCAAACTTGTGCCAATTCCACCTCTGAAGTGATATTTGAACATTTTTCTACGAGCTCAGTCCTCAGCAAAGTGCTGACTGTTTATCTTGGCGTGTTTTTTTGTTTGTTTGTTCTAAGCACACAGTGTTTGAGAGTAGCGCAGGCTGTAGGAGGCGTTTATCAGGTTAAGAAGGCTGTGTTTTTCCTTCATATCATTTTAACTTTTAAATAGCATTTATGGATGTTTAATTAAAAATGTAAATATGCATATACAGTGCTGTGAAAAAGTATTTGCCCCATACGGATTTCTTCTGTTTTTGTGTCATACTAAATAGTTTTAGATCTTCAAATGAAATAGCAAAAAAATGTTATCCAACACCTATCACCAAATGTGAAAAACTAACTGCCCCCCTTAAACTTAAAATTAGTCAAGTCAATCAGTCAATGGTTGTGCCACCTTTAGCAGCAATAACTGCAACCAAATGCTTCCGAGTTTTTCCACTCACCCATAGGACTAGGATTTACTCCTATGCTTTGGATCATTGTCTTGCTGCATAATCCAGTTGCGCTTGAGTTTCAACTTACAGACTTGCAAACACCGGACGATCTCCTTTAGGATTTTCTGGTAAAGAGCAGAATTCATGTTTCCTTCAATTATTGCAAGTTGCCCAGGCCCTGAAGCAGCACAGCATCCCCACCCCATCACCACGCTTTACCGTAGGTATGATGTTCTTTTTGTGGAATTCTGTGGTTGGTTTACACCAGATGTAACGGGACCCCTGTCTTCTAAACAGTTCCTCTATCAATCAACAGAACATTCTCCCAAAGGTTTGAGGATCATGTGTTTTGGCCAAATTCAGAAGAGCCTTAAATGTTCTTCTGGGTTAGCAGTGGTTTTCACCTCACCACTCTTCCATGGATATCATTTTTGCCCAGTGTCTTTCTGATAGTGGAGTCATGAACAGTGACCTTTATTGAAGCAAGAGAGGCCTGTAGTTCATTTGATGTTGTCCTTGGCTCTTTTGTGAGTTGCTGGATGCGTAGTTGCTATGATCTTGGATGAATTTTAGAAGGTTGGCCACTTCTGGGAAGGGTCCCTACTGTGCCGAGTTTTTCCATTTGGAGATAATGGCTCTCAGTGTGGTCCATTGGAGTCCCAGAGCCTTTAAAATAGTTTTATAACCCTTCCCAGACTGATGTATTTCTCATCATCAGTCTTCAACAGTTCTAGAATTTCTTTCAACTCTGGTATAGTGTGTTACTGGGTAAGACCTTTTAACCAACTTCATGCTGTTGAAAAAGTTCTATTTAAATGTTGATTTGATTGAACAGGGTTTGCAGTAATCAGGCCTGGTTGTGTCTAGTCCAGCTGAACCCCATTATGAATGCAGTTTCATAGATATATATTTGTTTGTATATATAATAGCACTGTTTGTATCACGCTGCCTGTCTGTGTTTACTACACAAAATTCCAATTCTAGCAATAATTCGTTACGTTAGTAATGAAACCATTACAACACTTACTATGGGCTGTCAGTCAGTCTGTGCATCGCATGACAACACACTTCTTTGACAACTATTTCATTTGATGGAGTAAAAATAAACAAATAAACAAAATAAATAGACATTTCAGATATATTATGTCTGAAATGTCAGTTACTTAATATTAATAGAACTGTTGTATAAAAGCAATATCACATTCTCACAATCAGCATGGCTGTGATTACCTGCAGCTTTGTGCCTACAGCTGAATTACAGCCATGCTGATATTCAGTACAACAGCATTCTTGCTCATGCAATATTGCTTAATTAAATACTCACTCAACTGTCAATCACCTTTCCATGTATTGCACTTTTAAATACTGAATACATTAGCAGAAGTGATGCATTTTTTTATTTAACATTTTTAAATATCGTATCCATGTTTGCTTGTTTTCATTACAGACATAATTGTTTACATTTTCTTGAGAAGTGCACTTCATGAAAATTTGTCTGAAAAAGGACTTTGGCCTAAGGTGTCTGTTATTCTTTTTCTTAAGGGTATATTTCCTTATAGAGCTATAATGTCATGAGTAGGGAAATTAATTTGGTTGCTCAGTTCAGTAACTTTGCACAGTAGTCACAAAAAACATTTTTTTTTAAAAACTGTGGATCATGATCCAGCCTGAAAAAATGTGCTAAGATATTTCTATCAAGTTGCCCACCCCACTACATTATTACACTATACTGTATATGCACTGAGTCACACAAGAGACATGAACAGACACCGACAATTTAAGCTTTCCACTGTTTAAGAACTACTGTGATTAAAACAGAAGAGGTCCTCACCTGACCTCCAGCTGTCCTCCACCACATGTTGTATCAGTCCTCCTAAGAAAGGAACCCTTACAAGTTCTAGCTGCTCCAAGTTGCGTGCAGAGGCCAAACCTGTCACCAGTGGGACATACTTCAAGGAGTTGGTGGGACCAGCACAGTTCCTCATGACAAATGTGCGCAGATTGACACACAAAAAATCCTTGAATGGCTGAGGTTTTGTAAGACGAACCCACTTCAGATACAAGTGTCTGAGCATGGACACACAAGGAATTTCTGGGACATTGACACCTGAGGAATTAAATTATTTTAGACATTCATAGAACCACTTATTATGTTTTGCTCAAAAAATAAAATGCTTCCAAACCATAAAAATTTTACATTGTAAACAGTTTGTAGCAGTTTTAACCCTACCAACAAGATGAAGGGTCTGAACTTTAGCTGCAGCTGGAATTGTAAGTTTGTTTTCTGGGGGAATAGGAAATGCTCCATTGCGGTTCCTGAACTTTCCAAGGATGTGAACCTGAGGCATGTAGTTCCATATTGCTTCCACCAGCTCCAAATGAGATGTCTCAACACCCTTTAAAAAAAAAAAAAAAAAAAAACTTAATTTGAGCAAACAAACAAAAAAAAAAAAGCTTGGGGGGGGGGGGGGGGAAGCAACTGATCATTTTCATTTACTTGCATGTCCTACACTCACCAAAAGACTGGGACAAGCCTGAAGAGCCTCCAAAACACCAGGAATACTGAAAGCTTCATATCCCCTGACCCTTCTACGCTCTAAATAACGTGGGTGCAAACCATACAACTGCTCCAAATCAGGCATCTTCTTCAGCAGGGTGAGGAAATTTGTGTCCGTAAACCCTATGTGAAATGCACATACCAGAAAACATTTTAAAACTGCTCAATATGCCATTATCAAGATGCCATCTATAAAATTGTATCAGACTTGCACAAATATGGACACAAAAATATGCTTATAAAGGCAACCTGACTGGGCTTGCCTGGGCAAGACTAGGCCAGTCACGATAACTAGTTTAGTTGGACAATATATTGTCCCAGATATAATTGTAATAAAAATATTGGCATTTTAAGACCATCTTATGCCACTGATATAATTTTCACTTAAATATTTCCAAAATTCTAATTATATTCGAATTCTGAAGACAATCTTTCAGTTAGGGGAAAATACTAGCGAAGACCAGATTTTTAAATCAACAGTGCACATGACATTATAATGTTTATTGCAAAGAACAAACCTGGCTGTTAAAGTGCATTTATTTTTAAAGGGGTCATATGATGCTTTTTAATGTTTTCCTTCTCCTTTAGTGTGTAATGTATCGGTTTGTGCATGTATAAGATCTGCAAAGTTACAAAGCTCAGTCTCCCACAAAGTGATTTATTCTATCTAACAGAACACTGCTCCAGACCTGCCCAAAACACCTCGATCTAAGTCCAGATATTACTTCCACAAATGTCTACGTCAATATTTTAAATATCAACATAATCCTGCCCAAAGGCAGGAGCGAAGAAAGAAGGCGAGCCTTCACTGAACTGCGTTGGCGGCATGTCGTGGAGATGCTGTGTGTTTTGATGCAAAAGCACAACCCCTTTTTTTGGCCTTCCGAAAATGGACGAAATTAGGAATCAGTAGTTAATATTTATTTATAACGCTGTTCCTGAGCAGTACAACCCAAAAGTCTGCTTGTGCACAGCGCATATCATAGAGGACAGCTTCCTGAACCTGGGAGAGTACGACGCAGGCTATACACGAAGGCTACTCCTGAAAAATTGGGCAGTTCCCATTTTGCTCAGACAATCTTGAGCTTCTGAATCAGAACCTGTAAGTATGTTTGATTATTTTCTGCTATTGACTGTTCAAATGCAGAGTTTCGTGTTGTGGCCCTGGGCTCAGTTGTAAACCTCTGCTAATGTGCTAACTAAAGTTATTGTGTTGAAGTAGTTTTGATATTCGGCTGTGAGAATTTTTACCTACAAACTGTCCGATTGAGCTGCTTGATCATCCGCATTTTCTGAATCACACTCAAACTGATAAGGTAAAACCGACAACATTATTAACTGTGTTGCTTAGAAGGTTAGAATTGCTTTAGAAGCCTTGGTAGCTGAAGCTCGTCATTATGGTAAGGGACGTTACATTTCCGAAACACGCTTGAGGTTTTTGGCCAATCACAACACAATGGGTTGTGTCCAATCAGAGCACTCTGGGCTTTTCAGAAGGAGGGGCTTTGGAGAAACCGGAACTCAATCGGAGCGTTTCAGGCAGCCTGGGAATAGAGGCACTGCAATAATGTACAGTATGTGAAAAATAATGTGATTTTTGAACGTTAAAGCATGTTAACATATTCTATTACACCCATTAAACAAAATAATGAACTTTTAAAAAGCATCATATGACCCCTTTAAACTAAAGTGCATAAAATTATCAAAAGTTTTAACCTAGGCTTTCAGGCCAGTTCCAGTGTTAATTTTCACACTGTTTTTAGTCATAGTTTTTGTCCTCTGATGAAAATATCCTTTAAATTTAGTGAATATTTCATCGTCATATTTATTCATGTCAATTTTACTCTAATATTCAATGCCATTTTAGTTAATCAACACTATGTTAGTTTATATTTATATATTAACTTAAATATTAAAAACGTATCAAATACGTGAAAACCGCCCTAGTTGTAAAAACCTGATCTCCCGAAATATTACAATGAGTACACTATTGTAATGCAATATTGTGAATTCTTTATGCTTTAGTTATTCACTGTACATGTTTTAGTGCATTGTTATGGAAAGAGCATATTCACAACGTGACTTACTATTCTACCTAACATGTTACTGAAGTTCAGGTCCACTTGTGCATTTGCAGTTTTTGGATTCAAATGTGCATTTTTATCTTAAATTCGACGAATATTTCAAGTTCAAATTTTAATTTGACAGCCCTAGAGGAGAAGTGAGGACAAAAGCAGCACGACTGGCTAAAATGTTGGTGACATTCATTCTTATGTAAATAAAACATGCATGTAAACACAATGGGCAATATCGAGGTCAGCAATAATTATCAAGGTCATGTCCATATATCATACAATAAGTCGATAATGTAATCATCATGACAGACCTAATACAAACATCTATAAACCTGAACTCATGTGCTCACAATTTAGTCATTGCTAGTTCCTGTCTACTCAGCTACCAGCCTGGAAGGGCAAATTGAAAATGCCTCCACCGAGAATCAAGCAAATCAAGCCAGCTACTTTACCATAACTACTGCCCTTGCAATGTCACAAGGCAGCTGAACATGCTGTGAAATTCCCACTTCCACACAGAATAGTTAATGGACACCTAAAATTGGCAGGATTCTGAACAACAAAGGAGAGCAGGGCCAATTACACGCTCTTGGATGTCTGACCATGGATGGCAATGGCATCACTGGATGACAATGAAATTCAAATATGTGACCTAACAAAAATAGGCTGAACATTAAGACTGCTGCATCCACTTGGAGCTGTGCATGAAACACACATGGAACCATGTTCATTAGATGATCAATGATCATTAGAAAACATAAATATGCTTATAAGCCAACCCACCTGGCATAATAAGTTCTACTAACCTGAAGGCATGTACTCCCACCACCGGCTGGCACACAGGTCCACCATTTTCACCACCCGCAAATACAGAGTTACTGCCTCTTGTAGCTTTCGAGATAGACATTCCATGCACATAATGTCTGGCATAGGCAGATAGCTTAAGAGAGGAGAAAATTTAGATAGTAATTATAAATATGATCAGTAAGTATATGTACATTTTTTCCAGCAAGCTATAAGCTTGCAGTGAGTTGCTGATAGGGAAATAATTAAAAATTCAGTTCCACAAGACCATAAGACCATATACAGTTGAAATTAGCAAGTCCTTTTTCAGATTAATTTGAATGAAACAATATGAACCCAATTTTTATTTTCCATTTGCTCCAAGTTCTATGATGGATGGTGTAAGCATTCTTTTCTCAAACACACTACTGTAATTCTTTACAATCAGAAAGATACTGCACTGTAGATGATTAGAGTGAATAAGTGGTGTAATATGTATACATTACTAACCGGAATATATGGCAAAGCACCTCATGTGAAAGCTCATTTATGTAATCTTTTGATTCCTCTTTTTGCAAAGAAGTGCAATTTGTTCCTCCAACCACACTTGTCTTAGTGGATTTTCGCCTAGGGCCCATCATGTCCTGGATAGTGTTGTAGTCAGTCAAGAATGGCAGGCTACTCAACTCATCAAAGGCAGGCCTCTTTAGGCATTCACATCTGCTATGGTTTCTCTGAGAAAATTACATAAAATAAAAATATATAAAAAAAAAAAAAAAAACAATAAAATACATAAAGTAATTTTAAAGGAACAATTAATAGACATGGATCATGTATGATACAGTATCTCACAAAAGTGAGTACACCCCTCACATTTTTGTAAATATTTTATTATATCTTTTCATGGGACAACACTGAAGAAATGACACTTTGCTACAATGTAAAGTAGTGAGTGTACAGCTTGTATAACAGTGTACATTTGCTGTCCCCTCAAAATAACTCAACACACAGCCATTAATGTCTAAACCGCTGGCAACAAAAGTGAGTACACCCCTAAGTGAAAATGTCCAAATTGGGCCCAAAGTGTCAATATTTTGTGTGGCCACCATTATTTTCCAGCACTGCCTTAACCCTGTTGGGCATGGAGTTCACCAGAGCTTCACAGGTTGCCACTGGAGTCCTCTTCCACTCCTCCATGACAACATCACAGAGCTGGTGGATGTTAGAGACCTTGAGCTCCTCCACCTTCCGTTTGAGGATGACCCACAGATGCTCAATAGGGTTTAGGTCTGGAGACATGCTTGGCCAGTCCATCACCTTTACCCTCAGCTTCTTTAGCAAGGCAGTGGTCATCTTGGAGGTGTGTTTGGGGTCGTTATGTTGGAATACTGCCCTGTGGCCCAGTTTCCGAAGGGAGGGGATCATGCTCTGCTTCAGTATGTCACAGTACATGTTGGCATTAGCTCCCCAGTGCCGGCAGCACTCATGCAGCCCCAGACCATGACACTCCCACCACCATGCTTGACTGTCTTTGTACTCCTCACCTGGTTGCCGCCACACACGCTTGACACCATCTGAACCAAATAAGTTTATCTTGGTCTCATCAGACCACAGGACATGGTTCCAGTACTCCATGTCCTTAGTCCGCTTGTCTTCAGCAAACTGCTTGTGGGCTTTCTTGTGCATCATCTTTAGAAGAGGCTTCCTTCTGGGACGACAGCCATGCAGACCAATTTGATGCAGTGTGTGGCGTATGGTCTGAGCACTGACAGGCTGACCACCCACCCCTTCAACCTCTGCAGCAATGCTGGCAGCACTCATACGTCTATTCTGCAAAGCCAACCTCTGGATATGATGCTGAGCATGTGCACTCAACTTCTTTGGTCGACCATGGCGAGGCCTGTTCTGAGTGGAACCTGTCCTGTTAAACCACTGTATGGTCTTGGCCACCGTGCTGCAGCTCAGTTTCAGGGTGTTGGCAATCTTCTTATAGCCTAGGCCATCTTTATGTAGAGCAACAGTTCTTTTTATCAGATCCTCAGAGAGTTCTTTGCCATGAGGTGCCATGTTGAACTTCCAGTGACCAGTATGAGAGAGTGTGAGAGCGATAACACCAAACTTAACACACCTGCTCCCCATTCACACCTGAGACTTTGTAACACTAACGAGTCACATGACACCGGGGAGGGAAAATGGCTAATTGGGCCATTTTCACTTAGGGGTGTACTCACTTTTGTGAGATACTGTATATATTAATACTACATTTGTAAGAATAAATTGTAACTAAAAGGAATAAAACAGCAGAGAGTAGTGCTGTGGAATGTAAGTTCTCTGTGATCTTATCACTACATCAGATAACAGTTTGTGTATTTGTTTGCATTCATAAATAAAACTACTTTACAAAAATCAAGCATAGTGACCTGTAACTAGTAAATAAAACTAGTTTTATTTAAGAGTAAGAGGAAGCTTCAAGGAAATAGTTCCAGTTAATGTTCACATAAAACATCAGTTTGGGGAAGAAATGTGACTCATTGATCTCTGTCTCTTTGACTGAGGTAGGGTTGCTGGTGCCATATGGACTAGTTTGCGCACTGCAAAATACTGGAACTGTCTCTCTCTCACACACACACACACCACAGTTCATACTGTTTACATAGAATGGTGTAAAAACATCCAATGAGCAGCAGTTAATTTCACAATTCTGGTGAGCAGAAAATCATCTACGAATGCACAATAGGTACTTTATGTGGATCTGGAACCACATCAGGTTCCACTCCTGTCAGCCAAGAACAGGAGCCTGAGGCTACAGTGGCCAACGGCTAAGCAAAACAGGCATTTGAAGATTGGAAATACATTACCTCATCTTTTTTTTCTTCAAGTGTCCCATTTCTGTGAGCCTGTACCCACTGTAGCCTTAGATTCCTGTTCTTGGCTGACATGAGCGGAATCCGTTTTGACCTTCTGCTGTTGTAGCCGATCTGCCTTAAGGTTTGACATGTTGTGCATTCTGAGATACTTCTCTGCTCACCACATTTGAAAAGGATGGTTATTTGAGGTTCAGTAGCCTTCCTGCCAGTTCATCAATAAGATAAGTGCAGAACGGTCACTTGCTGGATGTTTTTTTTTGTAGAACGAGAGAGCTAAGGGTGGTAGGTAGCAGATGGCTTTACAGTCAAGCTGATGCAAGTGAGTGAGATGAATATAACTGTAAATGAAATTGTATTCGTCTTACATTAAATTCTTATTTGAAACAAACAATTAAGTGCGACAAATATGCAAAAATAAAATGAATCAGAATGAGGGTAAATACACTAGATGCTGATAGTAAAGGTGTTGGACAGGGTTACATTTGTGAAGAGTATATATAGTATGACTACACTTATTAAAAAAGGCTATGAGCTTTACTTTTGTTGTACAGTTGGTGTGCATGAGCAAGGGCTCCTCACATTTGTTGCACAACATACACCATCAAATTTAGAGCTTTGCTCAGAAATACTCAAAAGTCAATGCCATTTGCAATCCCAATTATATGGCATTACTTCTGTCTCACCAATGTCTCCAGCTTCCCTGCTAAAAACAAGACATTTTTAAAACAAGAAATCCAATTTCAGCCCCCCACCATGAGGCCAATGCCTCCCAATACTGAGGCCACAAGAGACATGGAGCATAGAAGGAGCCTTTGAAGATTAAATGATGTACGAGCCTGAAATGGGAAGAGACACTGATCCATATATTAAACCATATACATGGACTAGACCTCATCTCATAACAGTCAGAGTTAAATGTTGTTCAGGGACTGGGGTTTGTCAAAAGCAAAAGCAAGTTCAAGTGGTTTTATTGTCATTTCAACCATATACAGCGGGTACAGTACACAGTGAAACGAAACAATGTTCCTCCAGGACCATGGTGCTACATAAAACAACACACTAAACCACATGAGATGGAACAGAACTAAAGAGCTACACATTCTACATAAAGTGCACGTGCAAACAACACAAGACAGTACAGTAACTCCTAAACAGGACAATGGGCACAGTGAGTAACAGTGCCGCACCGACCAATACACAGTTCTAGTGTGAAAGTGTCAAGTATACAGGTAGTGCAAAAAGATACAATATAATTAAAAATAACAATATAATTTAAAAAATGCTATGAATCTAAACATAACACACTATGACATAGTATTCAGCAGATTAGCTTATACCATATATGGACATAGCAGTTATTGCGGTAGCAGCCAGGTAAAAGTGTAGTGACAAGAATTTAAACATAATATTTAGTTTAAAAGTTTAGCAGCAAAAGCAAAGGTGGCCGTTACAAAATGTGCAAAAATAGCAAGGGGAGTGGGATGGTGTTCAATTTAGTATATATATATATATATATATATATATATATATATATATATATATATATATATATATATATATATATACACACACACACACACACACAGGTGCATCTCAATAAATTAGAATGTCGTGGAAAAGTTCATTTATTTCAGTAATTCAACTCAAATTGTGAAACTCGTGTATTAAATAAATTCAATGCACACAGACTGAAGTAGTTTAAGTCTTTGGTTCTTTTAATTGTGATGATTTTGGCTCACATTTAACAAAAACCCACCAATTCACTATCTCAACAAATTAGAATATGGTGACATGCCAATCAGCTAATCAACTCAAAACACCTGCAAAGGTTTCCTGAGCCTTCAAAATGGTCTCTCAGTTTGGTTCACTAGGTAAATCACAAACATTCACTGCCAAAGAAGCTGGCTGTTCACAGAGTGCTGTATCCAAGCATGTTAACAGAAAGTTGAGTGGAAGGAAAAATTGTGGAAGAAAAAGATGCACAACCAACCGAGAGAACCGCAGCCTTATGAGGATTGTCAAGCAAAATCGATTCAAGAATTTGAGTGAACTTCACAAGGAATGGACTGAGGCTGGGGTCAAGGCATCAAGAGCCACCACACACAGACGTGTCAAGGAATTTGGCTACAGTTGTCGTATTCCTCTTGTTAAGCCACTCCTGAACCACAGACAACGTCAGAGGCGTCTTACCTGGGCTAAGGAGAAGAAGAACTGGACTGTTGCCCAGTGGTCCAAAGTCCTCTTTTCAGATGAGAGCAAGTTTTGTATTTCATTTGGAAACCAAGGTCCTAGAGTCTGGAGGAAGGGTGGAGAAGCTCATAGCCCAAGTTGCTTGAAGTCCAGTGTTAAGTTTCCACAGTCTGTGATGATTTGGGGTGCAATGTCATCTGCTGGTGTTGGTCCATTGTGTTTTTTGAAAACCAAAGTCACTGCACCCGTTTACCAAGAAATTTTGGAGCACTTCATGCTTCCTTCTGCTGACCAGCTTTTTGAAGATGCTGATTTCATTTTCCAGCAGGATTTGGCACCTGCCCACACTGCCAAAAGCACCAAAAGTTGGTTAAATGACCATGGTGTTGGTGTGCTTGACTGGCCAGCAAACTCACCAGACCTGAACCCCATAGAGAATCTATGGGGTATTGTCAAGAGGAAAATGAGAAACAAGAGACCAAAAAATGCAGATGAGCTGAAGGCCACTGTCAAAGAAACCTGGGCTTCCATACCACCTCAGCAGTGCCACAAACTGATCACCTCCATGCCACGCCGAATTGAGGCAGTAATTAAAGCAAAAGGAGCCCCTACCAAGTATTGAGTACATGTACAGTAAATGAACATACTTTCCAGAAGGCCAACAATTCACTAAAAATGTTTTTTTATTGGTCTTATGAAGTATTCTAATTTGTTGAGATAGTGAATTGGTGGGTTTTTGTTAAATGTGAGCCAAAATCATCACAATTAAAAGAACCAAAGACTTAAACTACTTCAGTCTGTGTGCATTGAATTTATTTAATACACGAGTTTCACAATTTGAGTTGAATTACTGAAATAAATGAACTTTTCCACGACATTCTAATTTATTGAGATGCACCTGTATATAGTGTGTGTGTGTGTGTGTCAGTCCAGTCTCTAAGTATTGAGGAGTCTGATGGCTTGGGGGAAGAAGCTGTTGGACAGTCTGGCCGTGAGGGCCCGAATGCTTCGGTACCTTTTTCCAGATGGCAGAAGGGTGAAGAGTTTGTGTGAGGGGTGTGTGGGGTCATCCAGCAGAGCTACTGGGCTCAAGCATTCAAAGATGAAGTGTGCTGTCACCAAGTACAAAAATTTCAATCTGTCACAGCCGCCAAAAAGATCTGAATTTCTTTGGTCAGCTTGACAATATGTTTCTCCACTGACATTGATGGGTTGATCGTGAATTTGGGTTGTGTACATGGCCTACAACAGTGACGTCTATTTTATTTATTTGTGGATATGTGGCTTCTGAAAGCTGTTGTAAAATGGCAATATCCATGAAGGAAACATACAAATATGGAAGTCTTGTTGAAACATACAGTACAGCAAATATAACTGGAACATCTGTACTGAACATCTGTGCTTCTGCTGGGAATTCACTTGGTTACACCTATACTGTTGTTTCATTTGTGAATGGGAATGCCACACTAAAGAGTAGAGATGCACGACTGCAATTTTTTTTGTCCAATTCCGATTTCTGATTTTTTTTTGTAAGTGACCTGCCGATACCGATTTTTGCCGATTCTGATTTTCTTTCTAAGAACTATAATTAACAACATATACAAACAAATCTACTTTTCTTCAATGCAAAATTTTATTTTCATAATAAAAGAATTATTAAACATTACAATTTCCCCCAAACTGCAGTAAGTTACAGGATCTTCTCTCACTTAAACAACTCTCAATATAAAGAGCTCTGTGACTGGAAAGAGGTGGAAATAACAATTAACTGAAAATGAGTTGCTTTATAGAACAAAACAGATATCATTTTCCACTGTGTTTATAAACTGACCTTTTTCTCTTTTTTACTCGTCTCACAAAAGTCCAAAGATTACAAGCCTATGAACAAAACTGAAGTGTACAAATATTAAATATAAATATAATATAAAACTCTTCCAAATATGAATAGGTGCAGTGGCTAATAATTAAATAACAAGTGTAACAAGTAGAATTAGTTACTGCTCCTTTAAGGCGGAACGCTCTCTCTTACTCCCTCACTGATGAGTGGGCAGTCTGTAGACGGAGTGCGAGCTGTGATCATCACATGTATGCATGTAAAGCCTGGTTATATTTCTGTTGCTCTTTGCCTTGTTTTATTTATGTTCAGTAACGCAGTTGTTAGTGGAGTGTTTTGCAAACTGCCCCATGTGTGCGGGGGATCGACAACGCCGATAATAAACCACTGTGAAATATCAGATACGTGAGTTTTGCTTACACCTGGCTACAACCATTCAGGATATCCGGCCTCTCTGTGTAAAGCGTTACACAAGGCACCTTGTCTTTGTTGCCAACATACTGTATGTATACTTGAGCATTAATGGCAAGTTTTTCTTCACAAACAGAAGCATCTCTGCCTCGTCACCTGATAATCAGTTTCTCCTTTCATCCATCACATGTCCAGCCAAGCTAAACAAGCCATCACTTTCAACACTTGTACATGGAGCAGAGAGGTATAGGGGCTCGGGCAAGTGGAGCAAGCGCAGGGAAACCATCTTTGTTGATCCTCCAGTAGGTCAATGGGTTTTCACGTTTTTGCATGCGGCTGTGAGCGTGGCTGTGACGTTATTGTCTGTGCCGCTGGCAACAACACGGAAATCGGAAAGACGTGAGACTGACCGGCCGGTCACGGGTCCGGGTCGAGCATGCGGAAAATCGTCCGATTCCGGTCCCTGGCCGGTCGATCGGTGCATCTCTACTAAAGAGTCTGCAAGGATTGATCATACAATAAGCATTTTGCTCCAGAACAGAAAAGTGTGGTACATAAAGCATTTATCACCCCAATAAAGATATTTCTGCTTTCTCTTCATATAAGGATGGTGAAGGATTTCCATAATAGAGACAGATGTTTCCCTAAATAACTGATACAAAGATAAAGCAAGGAATTTTGGTTGGTCAATAAACCAAACAGGTCCTCAATAGCCATGTTTCCATCCAAGTTGCGAATTTCACTTATGCGAAAAATTGGAATATCGCATAACATTTAAAGCACCGTTTCCATCCCATGTGTTCAAGAGTACAAAATCATCACTTCTGGGAAAATTAGTATCAATACAAATGGAAGCTGCTGCAACTGGGGAAGCCACTGTGGCTCTTTTTTCCAATATAGTAAATTATTTGCCCGTCAGAATGTGCAGAAGAAACGCCATCACAAACCTCATGTTATCTTGCAATCGGAGGTGGATGCCTGATATTTGGACATCTGCCTTTGGACAGACTTTGGCTCAGGCATTTTCAGCCAAAACATTTGAGATGCTGTGCAATGAGGTTGGTCCTCTGTATGTCCAGATTAGTCCAAATATGCCGACCCACCCCGCCCCAGTTCCCGCCAGACAAACGCATTGCCATTGCGCTGTATAAGCTGCACACATGCACTGAATATCCACATTCACATCAGCCAATTATCCAATCATGACTGGTTGAGGCAAAGTGACATGACTTTTTGATGCGCATTGAGGAATTTATTGAGTAAATGCACTTCCATCGGTTTATGTGCATGTTTTCTTATCGAATAAAATAATTTAGTTTTTAACTATTTTAATTAAAGTTTATGCACATTTTGGAGATTTTATTCGCATCTGGTGTTTCTTTTATGTGACATTCCTAAATTTTTTAAAAGTTCTCTTACAATACATGATGGTACATTCACTCTGTTAACTCCATCTAATCTGTGCTTTTCTTCTGTCTGCCATGTGGGTGATGACAAGCACGAGTCTGACTGCACAGAGCATCTGCTGCCTGAAGCACTTGCCTCTGTTCCTAAAACTTTATGGGCAAAGCATACTAATGTAGTAGTAATGAAGTAGGCCTTATTCAGGTAACCCCTTATGCTGCGAACCTCAAAAATACTCGGCCCATTTATTGTAAGCAATATCTGCTATCAGCAGAAAAGGAGTTCGGCATACAGCCGGTGATTGATTCTTTACTCACGCAGAGCGTAGTCGTTCATACGTCGCCCTACAACACAATTGTTAACCCTGAACGCAAGCCAAATGGAAAGGGATGGCGTTTTACTCAGGACCTTAGGTGAATTAATGGTCTAGTAGTTCCAATAAGCCCTCTTGTACCTGACGTGGCTTCTATTCTCACCACTATTTCTCACACACACACATTTCATGGAGCTTGATTTATGTAGCACTTTTTTCAGCGTCCCTGTATCTGAGCAGACACAGCCTATCATTGTTTTCACTTTTAAAAATCAACAATACACATTGACACTTCATTGACTCTCCCGCTGTGTTCTCGTCCGTGGTGTATCAATCCCTCTCCTCACTCGTTTACCCGAGGGCTGCTGCCTTGTTCAGTACACAGATGACATTCTTTTATCTGCTGAAGGACCCAAGCTCTGCACAGAGGGCTCTCTACAACTCAGTTCCACCTGTATGTTTCTGAGGACGGGAGCACTGTGGTGGGGGTTCTGGCCCAGGAACACAGTGGTAGCTATCGCCCAGTAGCATATCTTTCCAGATCTCTAGAACCTGTAGTTCAAGGTATGCCTGTCTAAGGGCTGTTGCTGCGTCCGCTCTCATGGTTGCCGACGCTGAAAAGGTGGTTCTTTCACACCCACTCATACTCACACATCTCAGGTTTTATCTATCCTGAATAACATTCAGACAACAGATGACCGCCCAGGGGAGATCAGAATAAGAAGCTATCCTTTGCGTTTCCGTACTGCCAATGGTAAGCCCATATTGCATGCCACGCTCGTTTCTGATCTTTTAGAAGCCTCACTTTTACCTGACAGGCTTGCTATTGTTAACGTTAAAGGTCACGACCCCTCCAACACAGAACAAGCACGTGGTAATTCAATCGCTGATGAAGTAGCTAGGTGGGCCTCGAAAGAGGGCTCGCCCAGCCCCTTTGTCCAGAATAATGTCTCAATTTTTCACGTTTTCACATTCTCTGACTCCTTCTAACACTGATTTAGCTTTTTTACAGACACAGGCCTCTCCAGACGACCTCATGTTTTGGTCCACTGAAGGTTGTACACCCTCACTCACTGATGATTTAATATGCTGCCCTGATGGCCATCTCACTCTTCTGTCGTCAGTCCTTCCCTTCCTCATGCGCCATTTTCACGGCGTTTCTCATGTCACACAAAGAGGGGTGATCTCCGTGATAACATCAAGGTTTTGTATTCGAGACACAAAACTGTTCAATTACTCCTCGATGCATGTTTAACATGCGCAAGAGTAAATGTACAGGGAAAACCGCCAAACATGATGCATTACCACCACCTAGTGGTCCTTTTCAGGCACTACAAATTGACTTCACTCACATGCCAGTGATCAGAGGTCTCAAATATCTTCTAGTTATTGTGAATAGATTCTCTAAATGAGCAGAAGCCTTTCCATGCTCAAAGGAAAATGCCAATACTGTCGTTAAAATTCTCACAAAAGAAATAATCCCATGGTACATTATCCCCTAAACTATTGATGGTGACAATGAGACACCTTTTGTTTCCAAGGTACCAAGGTGCAAGTACCTGAATATTGATTGGCATCTTCATATTCCAGTCATCCCCAGAGCTCAGGGATTATAGAAAGAAAAAAAAGAAAAGAAAAAAAAAAATCACACCACTGAGGAACACCTTACTAAGGGGCTCTTAGAGGACCCCTCCAGCAATTGGGCTGATCTATTACCTGCCATCCTATGTGAACTTAGCATGACTCCTAATCAGAAAACTAAATTGTCTCCTTTTGAGATCATTATGGGCAGACCATTTCCCACTCCATGGACTAAGGGTAACCCAGGTGTTTTATACTCAAGCTCTCATTGAAAATTGAACAGTACACATGGTGATGTTTCTGTTTCTCTCCCTCTGCCCACAGAACAGCCTTCTCACCCTTTCCTTCCAAGTGACATAGTTCTCATCAAGAGCCTGAAACCACAAAAGGTTGGGGAAGCAGCCTTCGCTCATCCTACACGTGTGGTGGCTGTTACCCATACTGATGTCCTCACGGATTCACAACCCCAGTGAATTCACACCAGCCGCATCAAGCGCTGTTCAGTGACAAGAGACAATACTGCTATCAAGTAGCCCTCAGGGGGCTTCATCACATCTCACCTCAACATATCCTCAACAGATGAGAAAGGGGAACACTCACAATCAAGCTGCCCTTAAGGGGCCTCTTCTCAGCTCACTTTAACACACACAGCCTTGTTTTGTATTAGACATACATACGCAGAGTCTGTTATTCACATCGTTATTTTGATCCTTTGTCATTGCGCGACCTTAAAAGGTGACTGTAGTTTAGGGTAATTAATACTTGGAAGTAATGGATTCTGTAGTGCGTCTCCTCTCAAGTCATTTAGGGTAATTAATACCTGGAAGTAGTGTGTGTACCCTCAGGCAACTTTTGATTTCATGTCAGCCCGAAACAAGAATGTCCCTAGGCACTGGCTCTGTCGTCTTTTTGGACATAGTCCTAGCTGTTGTCACTGTGATTCAGATAGAGGAACACAAGCCTTGTTCTCCCACAATGACCCGCCTCAGCATGTGCATGCTCATACTAATGGTGTCACACAGCCACGTGCACACACTCACACCCTCACAATGGTGCGGAGGTAATTTGGCCTGCTTCTTTTCACTAGAAATTGCGCAAAGCCTTACTGTCATGCACAATGACTCATGTTGGATTTGCCACCACATGGGATCAGCGGTCTTCGATGCCTCTGCACAACATCACCGCCGCATCAGCCAATGCACAGAATGACTCTTGCTTAGTTCCCATTCCCATAGTCTCAATACTATATCTCACCGCCGCTGTTAGGGCTGGTACACCTTTAAATCAACCCATACCTGGCTGTAATCATACTGATAATCTGTGTTGGGATCTTCCTGGCACTTCCTGTAGCCCATTACAACAAGTATTATGGAATACATCTCAGGTCTTTGGTGTGTCCTGGCAAACAGGTGATACGTGTATCAGCGCCAGTAGTACCAACTCTACTCTAGTGTTGGGACGCTGTCTGTCAGACCTATGTAGACGTGCAATCCACTTCTCAGGGTTTAGCACCCAGATGTTCCATTAATAGCACTCAATTCTACGGTGGCCGAGAAGTACAAAACAAATCACAAGTATGAAAACAAAATAAATCATGAACACAATGGCAAATCTAAAAACAAATTAACAACTCAGAAAACAATGACAAGTCAGACAAAACGGAAAAGGTAGGTATAATTTGCGAATGGATTACTTACCGCTGATAGGACGACACATCTGTCAATCAAGATACACAGGAAGTACAGCAGGCTGCGGCAGTATTGGAAAGTCAATTCGTTTATGCATATGTTTTGTCTGTACTGCGGTTGAAATAAAAAATGTAACAAATCTACGACGTGTCCTCTGATCCATCACCTGTGGGTTAATTTCCTGCAGCAACCCCATAACATGTTTTACACGCAGCTTGTGTTTCTACTGAAGCGCTAACCAGCTTGTCCGGTAGCTGAACAATTGTCCTGATCCACGCAGCTCTGCTTTTATAGCAATCCTTACTTCATTTAATGGGGAATAGTTTTTTTCTTCTAAACAGAGCTGTGTCCTTTAGGTGTGTTTTTAGAGAGCACAAGCTAATCTTGTCATGGTATGTTAACACCATATCCAAAATCACAGCATATGAATGTCCTTCCTCAAAGTAGCACTGAATAAATTCCATTTTTTCCTTTCTTGCCAATGTAAACGTTTATTTTCTAAGATTTAAAGTTTCGCTATGGACACAAATGATTTAAAGTAAACACAAAAGTCCACTAATATACAAGAAACAAAAGTTGTTTACAATTACTGTGTATCTTGATTGGCGGATGTGTCGTCCAATCAGCGGTAATTAATCCATTCGCATAATATACCTACCTTTTCCGTTTTCTCTGACTTGTCATTGTGTTTTCTGACTTGTTATTTTGTTTTTAAATTTGCCATTGTGTTTATAATTTGTTGTTTTGTTTTCATATTTGTGATTTGTTTTGAACTTCTCGGCCACTGTACAATTCCCTCTTAATGGTAAATGCCTGTTCACCAAACTGTATAGCACTAATACTGTGTTATGGGTATTTGGTCAGAGAGCCTTTACAGAAACCCTGAGTGATTTCCTTTGGACAGGATGTTATCCTGCTTTCGTGATCCCCAATCTACACCACCGATCCCTGGGCCCCTCCCTCATATAGGATAACCAAACGTGGTGTCCCTAGCAAATTCATGGGGTATACGTTAGCCGACCCGTGGACCACCACTGGTCCCAGCATAGGGTGGTCTCTATTTTTTAGGTGGTGGCACTACAGCTACTTTAAATAATATCAATGGCTTAACCTATATAAGTCTCTCTTTGGCTAACGACACTGAGGAGGCATTAACCCTAATCAATAACGAACTGAAGGCCCTTCGTGAGGTCATGGTTCAGAATAGACTGGTCCTAGACTTATTAACCGCGGAGCATGGAGGTGTGTGTAAAAAGTTGAACGCCACGTGTTGTTTCTACGTCCCAGAGAACTCACACAATATAACTAACATCATACATCAATTGAAACAGGCCCTAATGATTCCTCCCGAGGCGAATGATTCCTGGCTTTCCTGGTTCTCATCCCTGTGGGGAGAATGGGGTTACTGGATAATGCACTCTCTCGTGCCTGTCTGTCTGATTGCTCTTCTACTATTGCTGTTCCTCCCATGTTTTCTAAAATGTTTGATGTCTGTGCTGTGCTGGCTCTCCGTGACTAGTAATTACGCCCTGGTCGTCGAGCAGAACGCTGCTCTGTAGAGTCCACAGAGATCACACACAGTTCACTTTGTGAACTAAGAGGGCAATGTTGAGTTTTATGGCATGATCTCTGTGTCTCAATTCTGAAGGCCTCTAAGTTTGTGTCACGATGTACCTGAACAGAATTGTTTTGTGTTCTTGGAATGTGTTTTGAGCAGTCCTAATCCCCCGCCTGCTCTCACTCTCTCTCCCTCTCGGTTCTTATTATCATCTGGTAGAATCTTTAGTTCTTATATCACTCAAATCTACGTAACAGATGTTCTGACTCTGTGACCTGTTCTGACATTTATTATTCTTTAGCAATATATACTATACTCTCTGTATCATTAAACTAAGAAGGTTTCACTGAACTTTGTGTCGGTGTAAGTTCTTCCTGGTACCGGACAAGAGGAAATCAGCCCCTGCAGGGTCCAAATTCTGGTTCTGTGACGGGTATCGGATAAGAACTTAAAGTATAAACTTTTTTTTTGCTAGGGAGTAATTCTTGTGGATTTTAACAACGATAGTAGACAGAGAAAAATATATAACTACTGTAGCCTATTTACAACTAAAGAAAGTGCCAACCTAGCTAACTTACATAGATCTTCATGTACTGACTTACGTTACATTATCCACAGATACTAATTAGTTGACATTAAATAAAGATTTCTCAAATGAACTAACGTTAGTATCTAACATGGCCATGGCTTGGTAGCTAAACAAAGTTAGGCTGTGTTCACATAATGTCTTTTTCTGATGGAAACCCTAGTCAAAGTGTTTTTTCATATATATATATATATATATATATATATATATATATATATATATATATATATATATATATATATATATATATATATATATATATAAAATAAAATTTAAAAAAAGAATCTCAGGGCGTTTTTGTAAACACTGTGTACTCCATAGGATTATTATGTACAACATTTAAATCATTAAATCTCAAACGTGTTATTTGGTAAAATTAATAGACTTTTGTACAATAAGTGTTGCCAGCTTTTTCACAAATATGGTAAGGATAATGTTCGAAAACAATGTGAAAAAAAAAATTAATAACTTAAAATTTCCTTCGAACTTCCTCCTTTTGCAGCCTTCACAGGCAAACCCAGGAGTAGATATTCAGATATTCATTAATTGTTTAATCACTCACTCAAAAACCATTTTAAGGTATAGCTTTAGTATAGTATGAAAAACACACAAGACAACAAAAGTCAACACAACATGCTAATTTAAATACCTGAAGAGGTAGATCTTCAATAACTGCTTGAAGACAGTCAGATAGGTTGGTGCTGGTCCTTTTTGGTTTTGTAGGCAAGCAGTGTTTTAAATCTTTCCTCATTAAAATCATAGATTTGTGTACTAGATCCATTACCAACACATTTCATCAAAACAGAAGCTATCACGCTCCTTCTAAACATAATCAATTCTTCCCTGAGCACTGGCTATGTACTTAAATGCTAGCGGTTATTAATCCCCTAATTAAAATCCTGACCTCAGCTCCTGTCAGCTTCCCAACTACAGGCCAATATCAAACTTCCATTATCTCAACGATCCAAGAAAAGGCTGTACCACAGCAGTTATGGTTATACCTACATAGGAATAACATTCATGAAATGAATCAGTCAGGATTTAGGTCTCATCATAGCACTGAGTAGGGTTGTCACGGTACCAAAATTTCAGTAGTCGGTACCAATACCAGTAAAATTCCACGGTACTCGGTACCAATTTCGGTACCAAAGCAAAACACAAAAACATGCTAATTGAACAACACACTATTTTATTAATAAAGTTAAATATCAGTATAAAATGTATTTTTTAAAAACAGTGCCATTCTGTTTACTTCAAGTATTTCAAAGTGTTTCAAGTTTTTTTTTTTTCCCACAAGTAATTAAAGGTATAAAAATAAACAAAAAAATTAAAAGCATGCAAAACACAAAAATATGCCATAATTGAACAACACACACTTATTTATAAATTTAAATATTAAAATAAATTAAACAAATGTATTTGTATATTTCAAGTATTTCTGAAAAAGATTTGGCCTTAGGTCAAACTATTGCTGAGTCATTTCAAATTATAAGCAGATGTGCCTAATCTTTCAGGTTTTCTCTATTATAACTCCGCTTCGCTTTCAGCACTTCAGTTTAAAAGTCTGTGTGTAAAGACGCCTAACGAGTGGCAAGTGTTTCATTTCTGAAACTTTTTACATAGTCTGTGTTTTTTGCTTGTAATTTATTTAGTTATTATTTACTTGAAGGGAAAAAAAACCTAAGGCCAAAACTTAAAGCATTTTTCAGAAATACTTGAAATATACATTTGTTCAATTTATTTTAATATTTAAATTTATAAATAAGAAGTGTGTGTTGTTCAATTATGGCATATTTTTGTGTTTTGCATGCTTTTAATTTTTTTGTTTATTTTTATACCTTTAATTACTTGTGGAAAAAAAAAAAAACTTGAAACACTTTGAAATACTTGAAGTATACAGAATGGCACTGTTTTTTTAAATAAATTTTATATTGATAATACTTTATTAATAAAATAGTGTGTTGTTCATGTTTTTGTGTTTTGCTTTGGTACCGAAATTGGTACCGAGTACCATGGAATTTTACTGGTATTTGTACCAACTAATGTTTTGGACTAAATTTTTTTATTAAGTGGATCGTTTGGACCTTTGCCAGTGTAACAAGAGCTGCCTCAGTTTTGTAAGTGTTGGTTTATATCAATCGAAGAACAAGAATCTTATCTTTCCAAAGATATATCACATGAGTACCTATGTAAAACACAGCAGCTGTGTACAACATAGTTTTACACTTAACAACGCAGCGGTGCACCAGTGTGCCATGGAGGTTTTTAAAAGAATTAAATGGTTAATAAGGACACATGACCGTATTACCATTACACGCGTGTATGCTAACCATTAAGCAAACAAAAACGAGGATGTTTTTTGCAATTCCACACTTGAATTAAACTATGCTACAACATCCATAATGAAACCGCTACCCTAACTGCACGGTGCACCTATGAAAAGTTCCCGACCGACTACCTGTCTCACAGCGCATCAGTACCGGGTTGACCCGGTACTCGGTACTACTGGTACTTGTGAAAATCAAAAGTACTGTCAACTTTTTTATTTTTTAGTACTGACTTGGTACCGAAGTACCGGTACTTTTGACAACCCTAGCACTGAGACAGCGCTGGTTAAAGTGGTAAATGACCTACTATTGGCCACTGATCAGGGTTGTGTCTGTTGCTTGACCTTTGTGCAGCTTTTGACACCGCTGATCATATTCTCCTTGATAAAAAAGAAAATTAAGTTGGAGCTAAAGTAATGGTTGTCTCCTAGTTCAGGACTTACAATGGATATAAAAAGTCTACACACCCCTGTTAAAAATCGCAGGTTTTTGTGATGAAAAATTTTTAACTAAGATAAATCATGCCAGAACTATTCCCACCCTCAATGTGAAATTATAACATATAAAAATTAAGTGAAAATCAATCAAACATTTCAGGAGAAAAATAAAGTTACAATAACCTGGTTGTTAAGTGTGCACACCCTTTTATAATTGGGGATGTGGCTGTGTTCAGAATGAACCAATCACATTCAATCTCATGTTCAATAGTAATTATCAAACAGCTGTCAATGAAATTATTCTGATTAACCCCAAATAAAGACCAGCTCTTTCTGTAGGATTTATGACATTGAGTTTCATCTGACTGCTGAAGCTGTGGCTGACAAAGTGCTGATAAAGCATGTATAGTGTCTCACTATCAAATGGAATCAATCAGGAGAGCAGTACAAAAAATTTCCAAAACATTAGATGTACCCATGGAACACCGTGAAGGCCATCATCAACAAGTGGAGAAAATGGAACACCATAGTGACATTACCAAGAACAGGATGTCCCCAGGCCTGTAACGATAATTACTTTGTCAACTTATCATTCAGTAAATGGACATGACCTCAGTAATTTTTGCTGACCTCGATAATGCCCGTTGGGTTTACCTGCGTGTTTGTTTACATAAGAATGAACGTCACCATTTCATGTTCGGCAAGTAGAGACGGATACACATGCAGTTTAAGCATTTTATCTGACAGGCAGGCAGACAAATCCAAATCATGAATCAAAATCAATAAAAAAACACAGGCACAGGTCATACAATCAGCGAACAGCAAAAGCAGGGATAATTCAAAATACACAAATGAGAAAACGGAACCAGATCAATAACTTGAAAAAGCTCTGGCAAAGTCAAGCGACGAAACACTGAACTGCACGCAGGGCCCTGCATGAGGGGGAGATTCCGGACACACCAACATTTTAGGCATTCCTGCTGCTTCTGTCCTGTCGTCTGCTCTAGAGCTGTTCATTTAAAATTAGAACTTTAAATATTTGTCCAACTTAAGATGAAAATGCACATTTGAATGCAAAAACTGTGTATTTGAATTTAAGATGTGTAGTAAGCACAAGCACCAATTAAAACATAAAAATACATACTGCTTTAAAAAAAAAAAAAAAAAAACTTTGTATCGTAGTAGTATAAATATTACTAAGATAGTAACAATGCACTAAATGTTTTTTGAAGAAAAATCTAAAAAGAATAGTTCTTGTGTTTCAAATAATCCAGTCAATAATGTCAGAGATTGAGCCACCTAAACTGTGAGATGAAGCTGAACAGTGAATGCACACAGGTAAACTGATGCACATATAAGGTTAATCAGACATATACGCAACATAAATGTAAGCTTGCTTCTGCCCAAAATGATGCAAATGCACAAGTGAACTTGAAATTAATTAAAGCGCGAGCTAGAGTCACGTTATGAATACGCTCTTTGCAACAATGCACTAAAACACAGACAATGAATAACTAAAGCATAAAGAATTCACAGTATTGTATTACAATAGTGTACTCATTCTAATATTTCAGGAGATCAGGTTTTCATAAGGGCAGTTCTCACGTTTTTAGATGTTTAATTTAACATATAAAATGTGTGAACATTTGGTTTATTTTATGCATTTTCAGCTATTAACTAAAATTCCACCGAGTAATATTCAATGCCATTTTAGTCAGAGTAAAATTGACTTAAATTAATATATATGACAAAATATTGACTAAATTTAAAGGATATTTTGATTAAAAGACAAAAACTATGTAACTAAAAATTACATTATTATACAAGTGGCATAAAATGGTCTTAAAATGACAATAACATCGTTCAGCAATAATTTCTGGGATAACAGAACTATAAATATAACTAACAAAATTAGCTATTGTGACAGGCCTAGGCATCCCTCCAAAATTTACAAAGGGACGAGACAAAAAGCTTACAAGGAAGTCTGCCAAGAGACCAACTGCAACATTAAAGGAGCTGCAGCAATCTGACAAGTACTGATTACTCTCTGCATCGTATTCTTCACATGTCTGGGCTATGGGGTAGGGAGGCTAGATGGAAGCCCATTCTCACAAAAAATATCCAAGCCCAATTGAATCACCCAAAACCATGTAGCAAAACGTATTATGGTCTGTTGAGACCAATTCCAAAAGGTATGTTTGGAGCAAAAAAGCACATCAACAAAAGAACACTATACCCGGTGAAGCATGGTGGTGGCAGTATCATGCTTTAGGGCTGCTTTTCTTCAGCCAGAACTGGGTTTTTTTTTTTATCAAGGTGGAGCTAATCACAAATAGCTACAAATACCAGCCGAATTTAGTGCAAAGCATTCAGATGTCTGTTCGTAAGATGAAGACAAAAAGGAATTTCACCTTTCAGTACGACAGTGACCCAAGGCATACATCCAAATCAACATAGGAATGGCTTAACAAAAAGAAAATGCATGTTTTT
>CM042561.1:19521945-19526945 GCA_023630585.1 Cranoglanis bouderius
AATGCATGGCCTCACTAAACTTTTTTGTACCACAGCGCAGGTGAATGCTTGAATCTGGTTGGTCAGAAAGTGTACATTATTTTTTATGTAATAGCACAGGTAGTTCTGGTTGAACTTTAAAATTAATGTGTTCATTCTGTTATTGTTTCTTTATTAACAGCTAATACACAGGGACTTGTATGGCAGACATTCCACATAATCTAAGACTAATAACATTAGGTGGTTTAGATCCTTTTTAGGAAGGCTCAACCCAGCTAACACAGTTACATTGTGAAGACGTAACCGGACCGGACCATATTCGTCGCAACAACGTACCAAATAACATTCCAGCTATGTAACTTTGTGATTCCTGTATTCGTCGTGGTGACGTTGCTGGAATGTAGCAAGTACACCCCAACGACCATGGTCAGGAGTCTGATCATTTAATACTTTCAATCACAACTCAAGAATATATGAGCAGCTGCTTACCTGTCTCCCGTGACAATTCTTCAGCCTCAGTTCCACCTTTATTTCTAAGATATCTCACTCCTTTGGTCAGGGGTGGATATGCGATACTTAAACCATTCCTTTATGGACAGCAAGCGAATTTGTTTACTTTGAAACCCATATAGGACTGACTTTCATTCCCTGCCTTCAAATTCAAATGCTTTTAATGGAAATTGTATTGGTTTTGATGAAAGCAATTAAAACAAATTAACTTCATAAATATTATCAATTCATAACCATAAACTGATAAATTAATGTAATCAAATGTGAATGACTTGCTATTCTTAAGTAGGTACTTACAATTGATATGAATTGGTAAAATGTCACTATATGTATTTGACATTTTACATTAAATTATATTGCAAAGATAAAATATCACATTTGCCTCAATTCTGAAGTTTTTGTTCAAGTTTTTTCTCCAAGTAATTTACACCTTACACAAAAGGTGTAAAAGAAAAAAGAAAATTCTATAGATATAAAATCATGTTTGTTATATTATTGTTGATCAGATTGGAAATCCATTTAGTAAATCATGTTAACTTGATTGACTGCTTAATTTCCCCCTTAAACAAGAGCGTTGGCTTAAAGTCGGGCATTCAGTAAATTCCAGGGGTTTCAGGACCTCGATGTAAAATGGGCATTTCTGGAGGTGTGGAGAAGATGCCCCCTTACAAAAAAATTACAGGTCACCGAACATGCGCAGAATAGTGTTTTTGAGCGGGCATTCAAAGAATCAGTGATGTAAGATGAAGGACAAAACACTCATATCGGTAACTATTTTTTCGATGTTTAAAAAAAAAATCTGTAAATGCTAAATTAACTGGCTCTTCAAATTGTCTACTTTGCTCCTTCTTTGTAAATAAAGTTAAGTATGAAAACGTGAATAATTATGGGTTTGTTTTTTATAACGGGGCAACAGCAGTGGAAACGACACTGAGGTTAAAAAAGAATTAAGGTTTCACTGCAGATTTTTAGTCTTGCATGTTAGGACACATAACAGAATTGATGTAAAGTCAGTAAGACTTTGGGCATATTTAAGTGAAACAAGCATTTCATAACAATAGTACAGGTGCATTCCAATAAATTAGAATATTGTGGAAAAGTCTTTTTCCATAATTTAATTGAAAAAGTGGAACTTACATATATTCTAGATTCATTACACATAAAGTGAAATATTGCAAGGCTTTTTATATTTGTTTTAATCTCGATGATTACGGCTTACAGCTCATGGAAATCAAAAATCCGGTATCTAAAAATATTAGAGTAAAGAATTTATAATACAGAAATGTCGACCAGAGAAGAGCTCTAATCAGCTAATTAACTCAAAACACCTGCAAAGGTTTCCTGAGCCTTTAATCTCTCAGTCTGGTTCAGTACACACAACTGCAATATTCATGGAATAATATTCATGGAAAGTTGACTGAAAGGGAAAAGTGCGGTAGGAAAAGGTGCACAAGCAACAGGGATGACCCCAGCCTTGAGAGGATCGTCAAGCAAAGCCGATTCAAGAAGTTGGAGGAGCTTCACAAGGAGTAGACTGAGGCTAGAGTCAGTGCATCAAGAGCTACCATGCACAGACATGTACAGGAAATGGGCTACAAGACACAAATATATGTTAACACAGAAGTATCCAACTTATTAACTGCATCCAGATGGACTTAGTGTGTCCAAAGGTTTTTGTGTAAGATTTCTGTTTGGCAATTTCCAGTTATTTTAGCTGGCTAACTTGCATTCATCACAGCATCCACTGATACTGCCATATAATGTCTCATTAATGTTAATAGATATGGATTCGTGGAAAACTATTATTGTAGTGCAGTAAGGGGTTGCCATAACAACTGGTACAAACAAAAAAAAGTTTTCTTAGAGCAGGTGTGTTTTGACCATATACCACACACCAGAGCTGAATGTGAATGTGAGACGACAAAGGATCCTCACCCAGATAGCAGACCAATACTGAATCAACATTGAATCAATGTTAATGCATCAACCAAACTATCAAGATGGACATAAAATCAATATTTGTTCAACTTAAATTAAATCGCTTATTTAACATCGAATCGAATCGGATGCAGTCAGATTGTATTGCATGATGGATAAGTATCTGCCGGTACTTCTCAGCATTGACGAGACCATTAATTCTGACCAAATCCCCAACTCCATTTGCAGAAATGCAGCCCCAAACTTGCAAGGAACGTCCACTATGCTTCACTGTTGCCTGCAGACACTCATTCGTGAACCGCTCTCCAGCCCTTCGGCAAACAAACTACCTTCTGCTACAGCCAAATATGTCAAATTTTGACTCATCAGTCCAGAGCACCTGTTGTCATTTTTCTGCACCCCAGTTCCTGTGTTTTTGTGCATAGTTGAGTCGCTTGGCCTTGTTTCCACTGAGCTGATCGATTTGACGTATCACATGGCTGCAGTAGTTTGGTGATTAGTTTATGTCATCTTGTTTCCTGCTCCTGATTTCTCAATGAGTGTGTATTTGGGATATTTCAACGGGAATTTCAGGACACATACGTGGGAATGGTGAGGAAAGTAATCACACACATCTCCCAAAAATTCCAAGCGATTTGAGGTATGATCAGTGTCTGTGAAAAGTGTGGGAATAGCCCAATATTTCGTATGGAGATAGCAAATCTAACACAGTGTCTCTGTTTGCCTGTTTTCTAATCTATACTCATTTTACATTAGTATATGTAAAATGCATTTTAACCTTAGAGGTCCTACAAACCGCTTTACACTGTTTCTCATTCACCCATTCACACACACACACACACACACACACACACACTCACACCAATGGCAGCAGAACTGCCATGCACCCTACATGGGATAAATTCCCATATGGGATTTCTTGATTCTCTGGACCAAGTCAAACACTTGAACGTCATTCATGTCTGTGTCACTGATGGTGTCGGTGTTAGGGGGAGTCCAATAGTTCCCATTATTCTCTAAAAGGCTGGAATATTGCCATATTCTGGACTTTTCCAGCAAAAATTCCAAATGCGATGTGTATATGCCAGGTCTACTCCCTAAAATGTACGAGATTATATGTGATACGAGCATGTCAGTCAAACAATGTCAGAGCTGTGACACGTGTTTTGTTCCCCATTCATTCTCAGTGGGCTGAAAATGCACATGAAAAGTTCACATAGGAAATAAGGAAGTAATAGCACACTGTAACACTCAATATTGCTTCGGCGGTAATGAGGAAGCCGGAGGCAGGCTTGTGACAACTCAAATTAACTCAAGCTTTATTTTCTCTTTCACTTTTCAATTTATTTTATTCACACACATACACACGCGCACGGCTTCATGCTGGTTGCTCTCTCTCTCTTGCTCTCTCTCTGTCTCTCTTGAGGTGCTTGTCTCCTTTTTATCCTCACATCCCCTCACTGCAACACAGAACATTCATTATTAGATTTCCCCAAAGGTATGCAAGCAGATCAATCGGAACCAATTTTGCAAGCACAACTTGAGCAGAATGTTTCACAGGTAAGTTTTTATTCTGTAACTCTCTTACCTTTCAGATACAATATTATAACCGTTTAATTTGTCTTCTTCACTGTAACAACCTTATGTCCTGAACTTTATGCACTTGATCACTTGCAAAGATCGTAACAACAATCAATATGCGTTACTCTGCACGTTTATAGGTAAAATTCCCACAACTGAATATCAAAACTACTTCAACACAATAACTTTAGCTAGCAAATTAGCAGAGGTCTACAACTGAACCCTGGACCACAACAAAAAACTTTTGAACAGTCAGTAGTGGATACTTCATAAAATAATCAAACACACTTACAGGTTCTGATTCAGAGGTGCAAGATTGTCCGAGTAAAGTGGGAATTGCCCCATTTTTCAGGAGTAGCCTGCATGTATAGCCTGCGTTGTACTCTCTCAGGTTTAGGAAGCTGTCCTCCATGAAATGCGCTCTGCACAAGCAAAATTTTGGGTTGTACTACTCAGGAACAGCGTTATAAATAAATATATAACCACTGATTCCTAATTTCATCCATTTTCGGAAGGCCAAACAAAGGGGTTTTGCTTTCGCATTGAAACACACTGCCTCACCTTCTTTCTTTGCACCTGCCTTTAGGCGGGATTATGCTAATATTTCAAATAATGACGTAGACGTTTGCGGAAGTAATATCTGGACTTCGATTGAGGTGTTTTAGGCAGGTCTGGAGCAGTGTTCTCTGTTAGATAGAATAAATCCCTTTGTGGGAGACTATGAGCTTTGTAACTTTGCAGATCTTATACATGCACAAACAGATACATTACACACTAAAGGAAAAGGAAAACTTTAAGAAGCATCATATGATCCCTTTAAATGGCTGAAGTGCCAGATACCAAGGAGTGATCCACGCGTTGGCATCTTTCATGCGGTGGAGCCACTGGAGTGGGGCATGCTTCAAACAGAGGGTGAAGGCCCATCCCAACAGATAGTATCAGAGGGTGAGGACTGCCCATTTGATGGCCAGACACTCCTTTTTCTATCATGC